>JAPDNY010000001.1:324198723-324288723 GCA_029375565.1 Gekko gecko
AGCCAGTTTGGTGTAGTGGTTAAGTGCGCGGACTCTTATCTGGGAGAACCGGGTTTGATTCCCCACTTCTCCTCTTGCACCTGCTGGTGTGACCTTGGGTCAGTCACAAGCTCTGGCACAGCTGTTCTCTCAAGGACAGTTTCTGTCAGAAGTTCTCTCAGCCCTGCCTACCTCCCAGGGTGTCTGTTGTGGGGAGGGGAAGGGAAAGGAGTTTGTAAGCCGCTCTGAGATGCCTTTGGGCAGTGAAGGACGGGGTATAAATCCAAACTCTTCTTCTTCTTCTACCTCACAGGGCGTCTGTTGTGGGGAGGGGAAGGGAAAGGAGTTTGTAAGCCGCTCTGAGACGCCTTTGGGCAGCGAAGAGCGGGGTATAAATCCAAACTCTTCTTTTTCTTCTTCTTCTTTTTTTGTTTCGGCTGCTGCATGAGGCCCTCGTTTACAGTTTCGTCCCAAAACGATGCGGGCGACGTGGACCCCCAACCATCGAAACAGACACCCGTGGTTTTCGGGTCAAGTGTTCGGGGGCCAGTTCGCGTCCTCGTTGGAAGCCGGGAGATTCAAAGCCCACGGGATCGGCTCCGAGCCCCCCGATGCTTATTTCCAGATGTTTTGGGAGGGAGACACCGCAGGTCAGCTGCGTGTTAAACCCATTTCAGCTCTGCACTGACCCATGGTAAACAAGCCCCACAGACCCGCCTTAATCCTTTTGGAAGCGGCAATCACATTTTCAGCATTCGTTTCGCTGCGAAGAAGGCGAGGAGGGTATGTCTGGGTGAAAGAATACCGAAAAGAGAGAGGAGAGAGAGAAGAAAAACTGTCTTCAAGGTTTGTAGGAGCTAACGGTTCACACGCTTCCACAAAACGCATTCCACGTACGCCGGGGGTCCCCAACCTTTTGAGCCAGAGGGCACATTTGGAATTTTAAGAGCCGGCGGTGAAAACCATCCCAAAATGGCTGCCCTGGGAGGTGGAGATGAACAGAATGCCTCCCGCCTCATACCTGCTGGGAAGAAGGAAAGGCTGAAGGGGAAATGGAACCACACGCTGAGGACGACAACGAAGGAGAAGATTGGATTTATACCCTGCCCTTCACTACCTGAAGGAGTCTCAGAGCGGCTTACAAACTCCTTTCCCTTCCTTTTCCCACAACAGACATCCTGTGAGGTAGGCGGGGCTGAGAGAGCTCTCTCAAGAACTGCCCTTGAGAGAACAGCTCCGAGAGAACTTGTGACTAGCTCAAGGTCACACCAGGAGCTGCACATGGAGGAGTGGGAAATCAAACCTGGTTCCCTCAGATTAGAGTCCATGCTCTTCACCACTAAACCAAACTGGCTGTGAGAAAACAGGTCTTTGTTTAAACTCATTTTCCGGCCCCGCGGGAGGCAGCCCCGGCATGCATTCCGGGGGCCGCGTTTGCCTCCTAGTAAGGAGCAAGGGAGGAAAGGCTGTGGTGCAGCCTTAATTCCACCAGGGGAGCGGAGCCAGCGCGGTTCTTAAAGGCTGGCTCCGCCCTCCCCCGGCAGTTGCTCACCTCGTGCTCGGCCCACCCACCCGCCCTGTATGTAATGTAGACACAGGTTGGTTGCCCCATTTAATGGGGGACCGGGTAGGAATTTTTTGTCCCCTTCTCTGATTGGCTTTTGAGAAGAGGTCTTTTTCGCCTACCCTACACTGCGGCCAGCGGATTGTGGCATTGGCTTGGGGTTCGTGCCTTGTGTCTAGTTCGTCACTTTTTTAGGGCAGGTTTAGGTTTAAATAAAGTTCAGCGGCTACGTAAGCACCAATTAATAACCCCTGGGTGGGTAGAGGGGTCGGCGGGATCAACCCTGCGGCTGTGCGGCCAGGGATGAGGCTTGCAGACTGCCTAGGGGGATGGCCACGACGGAGACTCAGCACTGGCCATGCGGTGGTGTTTGAGGGCTCCTGAAGGGCCGTGATGTCTTGCCTTTTATATGGTTAAGGATGGGGTCAAAGCGACACCAGGCCTTGCCGTGCCGCTGTTTTTTCCAGGTTTGCCCTTGCCGTTAATTTAATGAGTTAATAAAGTGGCCTTATTTCATCCAACCTTGTTGTCTGACTCTTTCTTCCATCTGGGGGGGGTAATAGAAATACCCCTCAAATTAACAAAAAAATAAATCCAAAAGATTCCTATGAATAGGATGGGGACCACTTCATCTGCTTGGCATGTAGAAGGTCCCAGGTTCAATCCATGGCATCTCTGGTTAAATGATCTGGACGTAGGTGGTGTGGAAGACATCTCTGCCAACGACCCCGGAGAGCCACTTGCTTTCTGAGAAGGCAATATTGAGCTTGATGGATGAAGGGTCTGGTTCAACAGAAGGCAGCTTCATCTATGTCAACCAATTCTACAAGCAAGGAAGAGGGAACAAACTTATTCCAGCATTGCTACATACATTATATGACTGACAGCCATTAAGCTGGTATTTGGCTGGGAGATCACCAACGAAGGCTCTTCAGAGGAAGAAGAAGAGTTGGATTCAGTGTTCCCTCTAAGCTGAGTTAGTGTGAGCTAGCTCACAGTCTTTTAGCCTCCGGCTCACACATTTTTGCCTTAGCTCAGGAAGGGATGGCTCCAGAGCAAACTGATTTACACAGTAGCCAAATCGTTAACTCACAACTTTAATGCCAGTAGCTCACAAAGTAGGATTTTTGCTCACATGACTCCAGAGCTAAGAGGGAACATTGGTACCCCGCCCTTCACTCAGAGTCTCAGAGCGGCTTACAACCTCCTTCCCCTCCCCCTCCCCACAACAGACACCCTGTGAGGTAGGCGGGGCTGAGTCTGAGAGCTCTGAGAGAACTGCCCCTGAGAGAACAGCTCTGAGAGAACTTGTGACTGACCCAAAGTCACACCAGCAGCTGCAGGTGGAGGAGTAGGGAATCAAACCCGGTTCTCCCAGATTAGAGTCCGCATTCTTAGCCACTACACCAAACTGGCTCTCTGAGGAAAGCCCAGGTACTTACCAGTCCTTCTGATCCCCCAGGTGAAAATCTTTTCATAGGAACGGGGGCAGCCAATAACAAGTCCTGCCTTACAACGGGCCCTCCCACTTCTTGGAAAGCTCGGCAGGAGCCAAGAGATGTGCTGGAGGGCACCGTGGGCACCCTGTTGGGGAACCCTGACATACACCTTTGGCCCTGTTGGCTTACCCTTAAGCTTGATAACTTGCCATTAAAGGATCTTCTCTTCTTCTCCCCCATTGGGGGAAAAAAAGATCCGGTGTTACATTTCAGCCTTAGAGAATGGAGTACCGCCTCCCCCCCCCCCCGGCTTCTCTCTTGACCCTCTGATGTTCCCGAACAATGCAGGACTGAGTTTTGCTACCATAGCTACATAAAACGGCCCCCGTTCATTACAGCCTGACATTGAGGAATTTAGGTTCCCATGAAATAACTGTGTTACTGCTCGAGAGAGCCCCAGATTGGCATCTCCCCGGCTTCCTAACGTCGCTTTAATTTCATTTCAAAGGCTACGATCGCCTGTGATATGATTTCCACCCGCCCGCCCGCCCTTGCCCAAGCTGTACTGCTAGCGAAAGGGGGAGAGAAAAATATTAAAGGATCAGGTAGACGTGTGTCGTCGAGAACAATGAACTTTACTATGTCCCGAGGACACTGCTTCTGCTTTTTGGAGGGCGATAACCGTCTCGCCCGACAGAGAGTGACAGGCCTGATAAAAACCGGGTTATAAAACTTTTGTCCCACGCCGGTAACTTTCCCATCCATGCATTTTAGCCCCACATCGGCCGGGACTAAGAGCAGTGGGAAGGCCGGGTCCCCCCCCCATCATATTTGCAATTGGTAACAGAAGAGGAAGGCCAGAGAGATAGCCGCTGAAAGTATTTGTTATCAATTCACCTTGGCGAGTTAATGAATTAATCGGGTGAGAGCAACTGATGTTTTGTAAGCTTTTTTGGGAAAAAAAAGTGTCAGGGGGCTTTGGCGTAGTGGTCAGGAGTGCAGACTCTAGTCTGGGAGGACCGGGTTTGATCCCCCACCACTCCTCCACATGCAGCTGCTGGTGTGACCTTGGGTCAGTCACAAGTTCTCTCGGAGCTGTTCTCTCAGGAGCAGTCCTCGAAAGAAACAGAAGCTGGTTTTACTATGGAGTTGTTTCCCAAATACGAAAGTATCGCCCGGAAGTCGCTGGTGTGATGATGTCACTTCCTGTGCGATACCAGCGACGAGGCCTTTCGCCTTCTCTTGGTAAGTCCCCCCCCATCCCTCGCTGGTTGCCAGGAGGGACCTGTCAATCCAAGCGGGACCAGGCGGAGCTTTTGTTCAGCAAGGCTTCTGATTGGCCGCTGGGGACTTGCTGGGCTGCTCAGATTTTGAACTAACTGCAGCTGCCACCACAGCACAAGGATCGTCATTGTGTGACTGAAGGGGAGCTGTGGCAGCCATTTTGTGGCCGGCTCTGCAGCCTGGGGCAGCCATTTTGCGGCCGGCTCTGCAGCTTGGGGCAGCCATTTTGTGGCCGGCTCTGCAGCTTGGGGCAGCCATTTTGCGGCTGGCTCTGCAGCTTGGGGCAGCCATTTTGCGGCCGGCTCTGAAGCTTGGGGCAGCCATTTTGTGGCTGGCTCTGAAGCTTGGGGCAGCCATGTTGTGGCCGGCTCTGCAGCTTGGGGCAGCCATTTTGTGGCCGGCTCTGCAGCTTGGGGCAGCCATTTTGTGGCCAGCTCTGCAGCTTGGGGCAGCCATGTTGTGGCCGGCTCTGCAGCTTGGGGCAGCTATTTTGTGGCCGGCTCTGCAGCTTGGGGCAGCCATTTTGTGGCCTGCTCTGCAGCTTGGGGCAGCCATTTTGTGGCCTGCTCTGCAGCTTGGGGCAGCCATTTTGTGGCCGGCTCTGCAGCTTGGGGCAGCCATTTTGCGGCCGGCTCTGCAGCTTGGGGCAGCCATTTTGCGGCCGGCTCTGCAGCTTGGGGCAGCCATTTTGTGGCCATGCTCACCAGGCTGTCCCAGAATCCCAAAGGCGCCTGCGGGCTCCAAAAGATAGGGGACCTCTGAGATACGTCATCTAAGACCCAGCCCTTGATAATCATCTGGATCCCTAAACTGGCTGTTCCTTCGGTTGGATTCTGCATGCAGGCCAGTTCCCTGATCCTTTCCTCTTCACTCAGTTTTGGCAAAGACCTTGGGTTCACGCCGAGTAGGGCTGCCATAAGCGAAATGTTGACCAGGCCCTCCGAAGCAGAGCCAAGCCCTTCAAAGCTTACGGACTGTAATGGGTTTAAGGAAGTGCCGTTCTTCCTCAGAATGCCCCATAAGTCTAGCCGGTCGTGCACCTTGACCTGAAAATGGTCTGGACAAGACACCTCCGGGAAAGTGCAAGTTAACTGCATGGCATAAGATTACAGGAGCATCGAAATATCTCCAGGACTTTCATTAGATAGTTGTTGGCTTTTGCCCCGAAGCACAAAGGTTTATGCGTCACCTCTAAAAGATTTTTTTCCCCTCCCGTAAAAGATTCCTTCCCCTTTCCTTGCATTCCCCCTGCCCGTATAAACGCCCGTAATCTTTCCCTCTCCTCCTCCCTTTTAATCCACCTAAGCTCCCTGACTTCATGAAAATGAAACTGTCCTACGATCTGGCAGCAGGAACAAGCCGTTTCCCTTATAAATAAAGGCCCCGAGTAATGATTAACAGAGCTGTTAAAATTGCAAGGGCCGATAAATAATGGACACGAATTCCGTTCAGACATGACAATTTACAAAGGCCATCTCCTTCTTCTTATATAAAAAAAGAGAGGGCGATTGTTGGCTCGGCAAAACATTAACCAATTAATCCGGCAGGCAAGATCCTTACGAATAACCCCGAAACCGCCAGATAATCCCTATTGTACGAGAAGGCGAAAGGGTCGGCTTTTGGGAAAGGTTTGTGGAGAGGTTTATTTATTTATTTTACTATATGCGATCTATTGGCCACCCGTTCCCTGCAAGCAGGGCTCAGGGTGGCTTACATCGAAGGCAAATACAATATAGTTAGATTAAAACAGTATTAAAATACTTTAAAAAAACAGTCAGAAAAACAGCACTAAAGAGAACCACTTTCGTGTAGTG
Source organism: Gekko gecko (assembly GCA_029375565.1). Classification (NCBI taxonomy): domain Eukaryota; kingdom Metazoa; phylum Chordata; class Lepidosauria; order Squamata; family Gekkonidae; genus Gekko; species Gekko gecko. The sequence continues at coordinate 324,204,804 of JAPDNY010000001.1, forward strand.
CTTAAGTGCGCGGACTCTAAACTGGGAGAACCGGGTTTGATTCCCCACTCCTCTGCTTGCACCTGCTGGATGACCTTGGGCAAGCCATAGTTCTGACGAGCTCTCCTTGAAAAAGAGCAGTTTCTGTCAAGAGCTCTCTCAGCCCCGCCTACCTCACAGGGTGTCTGTTGTGGGGAGGGGGAGGGAAGGGAAAGGAGATTGTAAGCCACTCTGAGACACCTTTGGGTAGTGAAGGGTGGGTATAGATCCAATCTCCTCCTCCTCCTCCTCCTCCTCCTCCTCCTCCTCCTCCTCCTCCTCCTCCTCCTCTTCTTCTTCTTCTTCTTCTTCTTCTTCTTCTTCTTCTTCTTCTTCTTCTTCTTCTTCTTCTTCTTCTTCTTCTTCTTCTTCTTCTTCTTCTTCTTCTTCTTCTTCTTCTTCTTCTTCTTCTTCTTCTTCTTCTTCCAAGATGATGGTAATTTCCACCAGCCCTCCCCTGGGTAGAGGGGGTATGCAGGAAGAAAAGGGGAGGTTGGAGTATGAGAGTGCCAGACCGTCACTGTCCTCAGCCAAATGCCTGGTGGAACATCTCTGCCTTACGAGCCCTACGGAAAGGTAGTATGTTCCGTAGAGCACAGAGTTTCTCCGGCAGAGATTGCCACCAGGTGGGGGCCAGGGCAGAGAAGGTCCTGCTCTAGTTGAGGATAGCCAGATCTCTCTCAGGTCGGGGGACCACCAGGAGTGCTCTTCCGGGGATGTACTGAGAGAGGCGGTCCCACTATCTCCTCTTGCGTATGTTTCTGATCAGAACTAGAGTCGCCAGCTCTGCTTTGGGAAAATCCTAGATATTGTGGGGGGCAGGCTGGGGAGGGTGGGGTTTGGGGAGGGGAGGGACCTCAATGGAATATAATGCCCTAGAGTCCACCCTCCAAAGCAGCCATTTTCTCCAGGGAGACTGATCTGGAGATCAGTTGTAATTCTGGGGGCTCTCCAGGTCCCACCTGGAGATTGGCAGCCCTAAATTCAGAACCTATGTGACCAGTGAGCCTTCTTACTATGGGAGAACATTGCGTCTGCCATGCTGTTCCCGTGTTTGATCCTTACTATAGTAGCAGTCCCCCGTGGCACCTGATGACACCTTTCCTGGCCCAGTGTTTTCAGAACATGGGGCAGGGCCAAGTGGAGGTTTTGCCCAGCATGGCTTCTGGCCAAGCACTGCAGATCTGACTGGCAGGTTTTTTAAATCTGTTACTTTTTGGCAACAGCAGCCGTTGCACTATAAGGATCCTCACTGTGTGACTAAAGGTAAGCTGTAGCAAGTGTGGTTAACAGACTCACCAATTAGGTGAAGGTAAAGGTTCCCTTGCTCGAAAGCCAGTCGAATCCGACTCTAGGGTTGCGGTGCTCATCTCTGTTTCAAAGCCGAAGAGCCAGCGCTGTCTGAAGTTGTTTCCGTGGTCATGTGGCCGGCATGACTAAACACCAAGGCGCACGGAACGCTGTTACCTTCCCACCGAAGTGGTACCTATTTATCTACTTGCAATTTCTTGATTTCGAACTGCTAGGTTGGCAGGAGCTGGAACTCACTCCGTCTTGCGGCACCCGGGTCTTGAACTGCTGAACTACTGACCTTCCACAGCCTGCAGTTCAGCGTCTTAACCACTTGAGCCACCACAGCTCCTTGACTCACCGATTACAACTTGCCAAAAAGCTGAAAAACATGTAATAGAAAATAATATATACAAAGTAGCTACAGTGAAAGAGTACATGTAAACAATAGAGAACTGGCATGTGCCACAATGTATAAACAATGGAGAACTACTAAATGATACAACAATGGAGAACTGCTAAATAATTCAATTCGACATTGTGTCCGGATGTTTGATAACAACGTTTCAAAGTTAATGCTTCATCAGGGTGTTCCCTTTAAGCTGCTATGGTTTTCATACTCTTACTAACAAGCATTGGGAACAGTAACAATTCAATTCAAAATCAGACGCCAATCTCCAACATGTAGTCAGGTGAACTGAATTATTTAGCAGTTCTCCATTGTTGTATGAGGTGGCACATCACAAATCTCGGCTGAGTTCAGACTGGCAATTTGCCCTGCTATAGCCATGTTTCAGCTGCGTTTCCCAAAGGGGGCGTTCACACAGGCACATCTGCCTGGCGTTCCCCACCTGTAGGCAACTCGTGTTGTTCCGCTTTGCTCCCGCATTAAAAAGATACCTGACAAAAGTGGTAGCAAATCCCAGAGAGCACCTTTATCCTGCATTATTCCACTTCCCGGAAGAGTGAACCCAAAGCCAAAAAGCCGGGAGCAACCTGCTTCTATAGTGTGCGCCGGGTGTTTCCACACATAAGGCGGCAGCGATTGGATTGGCTGTGCTCCACTCTACCACCCAATGCGGTGCTCGAGCAATGGGGTCCACCCCAAATCGGCCAGATGCGCTTATGCACACATAGAGGGAAAAGCCATTTACAGCCGTGCCTTCGGGCCAGCAGTCTGAACGCTCCCGCGCGCCTCCTCCCGGTATGCTCCCACATCTGTCGGCCCTGTGTGACCCGGAAAACCCAGAACAGTTTATTCTGGGACTTTTTTGCCACGACTGTCTCCCGCTGCAAACTGCCAGTCTGAATTCAGCCCTCCTGAGCATGGTTTGTACCTGTATGTCGGTAGGATTACTGGACTTCTCCATGAACGCTCCCTCTGGGGAGTCCTGTGAGCAAAAATTCTACTTTGTGAGCTACGGGCATTAAAGTTGTGGGCGAGCGACTTGGCTCCTACATCAATTAGTTTGCTCTAGAGCCATCCCTTCCTGAGCAGAGAAAAAAAATCTGCGCGCCGGAGGCTGAAAGACTGTGAGCTGGCTCACACTGGCGCAGCTTAGAGGGAACGCTGGTCTCCATCCTCACTGGCTTCACCCATGGGAAAAAAAAAACTAAAGCAAGGGATACTTGCGAGCAAGAAGGAACATGCAATAACCTAATATTCAGCTGATGCTATTATCTGCTTTCCTAATTTAATATCGGATCTCCGAAATGCAGTTAGCGGTAGCTTAGGCAAATTCCTGGCTTTAAAATTAATTATCACAAAACAAGCTTTGACTACTCCTGTTCCTTACTCTGCTCAAATTCGATTAGGAGGTACTGGGCCCCCGCCACACGAAAAGTCAGCAAAGAGAGACCTTCCCATCCAGAACAGAGGGTTTTCTCAGAGAGCAAGAGGTAAGTCAAGTTCCTAATCTAATTGCTTTCAGAGAGTATATGTGGGGAAGGGAATGATCTGTGCACAGACTCTGTTCCCGAAGAATTTATCTTCCGACTCCGGGGGTTGCTTGCACGGACTGAAACATGCCAGCCGGAGCTGGGCTCTTTGGTGGCGCTTAATCGGGTGCGGCCCGTGGATTTTTTCCAGCAAAGAATATCACCCATCGGAACAAGCCGCGGTGGTGGCGGACAGGGCGGTCAAGTCACAACCAATATGGCGGCCCCGTAGGGTTTTCAACGAAACAGAGGAACAGAGATGGTTTGTTGTTTCCTGCCTCTGCGTAGCAACCCTGGACTTCGTTGGGTATCGTAACTCTGCATGCGAGAGGATCTGGGAGGGAAAGGGTTAAGAGAAATCTCTCACCGGAGTACACTTGGTAGTTGGCCCTGCCCTCTCATCGGTTTGATGTTGAGCCTCTTTGGCCATTGATTGTCTTCTGTTTCGTCATATACGGTACCTCTCATGTTCTCTCTGTTATACGGGCTTGGAACTTTAGCAAGTTAACCTGTTTCAAAGGTCATCTGTTTACAATAAGTTCAATGTCCCTGCATGGATATGTCCTGTAAGATATCCTTCTATTGGTGTAGTGGTTAAGAGCACGGACTCTCATCTGGGAGAACCGGGTTTGATTCCCCGTGCCTCCAGTGCAGCTGCCGGTGTGACCTTGGGCCAGTCACAAGTTCTTTCAGAGCTGTTCTCTCATGATCAGGCCTCGAGAGAGCTCTCTCAGCCCCACCTACCTCACAGGGTGTCTGTTATGGGGAGGGGAAGGGAAAGGAGATTGTAAGCCGCTCTGAGACTCCGAGTGAAGGGTGGGGTATAAATCCAATCTCCTCTTCTTCTTCTTTAATTAAAATTTCTTTCTTTTGTTACCATTGTAGTCAGATCATCTTTGCCATTTGTTTGAGCAGCATTTCTCCCTTAACTGGGAAACGTGGAGAATCGGGGACGCTGTATAAACTTCAGTGCTTCCAAGTCAAATGATTTTTTTTTTTTTTTAACATTTAACCCAATACCTTAGTAGTCTCCCATCTAAATAGTAACCGGGGCTGACCCTGCTTAGCTTGTGAGACCTGAACAGGCTGTGATTTAGCCGCACATCCCATCACTGCCATGAATGAATGACCTCCAGAATGTCTCATTTCATGTTGAGTCTCCCCCTTTTCCTAGCAGTATTGCCTTTTCCAGTGAGGCTTGTCTTCCCTTGATGTGACCAAAGTCAGAATGGACTTAACTGCAGCCCGCTTCATTTAACAGACCCTAAGTCGCGGTGGCTCAGGAGTTAAGACGCTGAGCTGCAGACCAGAAATTTGGTAGTCTGGCTGTTCGAGACCCGAGTGCCGCGTGACGGAGTGAGCTCCCGTCTCTGGCCCCGGCTCCTGCCAAACTAGCAGCTCGAAAGCAAGAAACTGGAAGTCAATAAAGAGGTACCACTTTAGCGGGAAGGTGACAGTGTTCCGTGCACCTTGGCATTTAGTCATGCCGGCCACAGGACCATGGAGATGTCTTCGGACAGCGCTGGCTCTTTGGCTTGGAAATGGAGATGAGCACTGCCCCCTAGAGTCGAATTTGACTGGCTTTCGAGCAAGGGAAACTTTTACCTTGATCTTTTTGAGTCACCATAGTTAATGGAGTGACCTGTGTTCAGACGATCTCACTAACCACAGTTGTCTTGAACCATGGGCTTTGCATTACATCTGATCTGTCTGTGGTTACTAGAAGCAGAGCCCACCTGCTGAAGGCCGTGTCCCAAATGTCTACAATCTCTTGCATCCCTGACATGTCGATTCTACCCTTGCTGATCCATGTGGGTGATGTGGACAAGCATGGGACAGATCCAGTAAGCACCACCTTAGTGACTGCCTCTCTGGCATTATCACAGGGGTGTGGATTGAGCACATTGTGTGGTGGGTCACTCAGGGAAACATGTCATTTATGGAGCCAAGTCTGAAGCCCCTGTACAAATCATTGGTGCAACCTCATTTGGAATACTGTGTACAGTTCTGGTCGCCACATCTCAAAAAGGACATTATAGCATTGGAAAAAGTGCAGAGAAGGGCAACTAGAATGATAAAAGGGTTGGAACACCTTCCCTATGAAGAAAGGTTAAACGCTTGGGGCTCTTTAGCTTGGAGAAACGACGGCTGAGGGGTGACATGATCGAGGTTTATAAGATTATGCATGGGATTGAGCAGGTTGAGAAAGAAGTCCTTTTCTCCCTTGCTCACAATACAAGAACTCGTGGGCACTCCATGAAATTGCTGAGCAGTCGGGTTAGAACAGATAAAAGGAAGTCCTTCTTCACCCAAAGAGTGATTAACAAGTGGAATTCACTGCCACAGGAGGTGGTGGCAGCTACAAGCATGGACAGCTTCAAGAGGGAATTAGATAAACATATGGAGCAGAAGTCCATCAGTGGCTATTAGCCACAGGGTATAGATGGGAACTCTCAGTCTGGGGCAGGTGATGCACTCTATTCTTGGTGCTGGGGGGGGGCAGCAGTGGGAGGGCTTCTAGTGTCCTGGCCCCACTGCTGGACCTCCTGATGGCACCTGGTATATTTTGGCCGCTGTGTGACAGAGTGTTGGACTAGATGGGCCATTGGCCTGATTCAACATTGGCTTCTCTTATGTTCTTATGTTCTTAACAGTTTTGAGTCCGGGGGTACCTTGAGGACCAACAAAGTTGTATTCAAGGCGTGAGTTTTCGTGGTGCACGCCCACTTTGTCAGACAATGAAACGGAATTAACAGATCGTAGTTGTATATATAGAAGGCGGCTTGTTAAAAATACTACAACTCGGGGGGGGGGGCAGCGGCAATGAAACGGATGGGCAGTCGTTTCAGGACAGATAAAAGGAAATCCTTCTTCGCGTACTGAGTGATTGAAATGTGGCATTTACTGCCAGAGGATATGGTGGTGGTCACAGGAATAAACCGCTTTCAAAGGGGATTCAATAGCATCACAGAGGAGAGGTCTGTCAGTGGCTATTAGACATGGTGAACCTCCATGTTCAGGGGCAGTCAGCCTCTGAACTGCAGTGCAAGGAGGCAATGTCAGGGGAAGGCCTTGGCCTCTATGCCCTGCTGTGGGCCCTCCAGAAGAACTGGTTAGTTCCTTTGGGAGTCAGGATTCTGGACTGGGTGGATCTTCACTGATCTGATCCAGCAGGGCTCTTCTCATGTTCCTAGGAAGGCCTTGGCCTCTGTACTCTGTTGTTGGCTGTCCAGAGGAACTGGTTGGCCGCTGTGTGAGACAGGATGCTGGACTAGATGGACCCCTGGTCTGATCTAGCAGGGCTTATTCAAGGCTATGAAGGCCTCAGCCTCTCTGCCCTGTTGTTGGCCCTCCAGAGGAACAGGTTGGCCACTGTGTGAGACAGGATGCTGGCGTAGATGGACTACTGGTCTGATCCAGCAGGGCTCTTCTCATGTTCTTATGAAGGCCTTGGCCTCTGTGCTCTGTTGTCTGCTGTCCAGAGGAACTGGTTGACCACTGTGTGAGACAGGATGCTGGACCGGATGAACCCCTGGCCTGATCCAGCAGGGCTCTTCTTATATTCTTTGAAGGCCTCAGCATCTATACCCTATTGTTTACCCTCTAGAGGAACTGGTTGGCCACTGTATGAGACAGGAAACTGGAATGGATGAACCACTGTTCTGATCCAGCAGGGCTCTTCTCATGTTCCTATGAAGGCCTCAGCCTCTCTGCCTTGCTGTTGGCCCCACAGAGGAATTGGTTGGCCACTGTGTGAGACAGGATGCTGGAGTAGATGGACTGCTGGTCTGATCCAGCAGGGCTCTTCTTTCGCCCTTAACACACAAAGTCAGAAATTTGGTCTATCAAGGTCAGTACTTCCTCTGACTAGGAGTGGCTTCTCAGGGTCTCAGGTGGAGGCCTTTCACATCACCTCTGACCTGATCCTTTTAAACTGCATGCAAAGCAGAATACTCTTCTACTGCTTTCCTTTCTAGTTGCTTCCCCTAACAGAAGATCATAACAGCGATACCTAATTTCTGCCCTTCTAGCAAATTTAACTAGATTGCAGGACGGACGGACGGAACCACTCTTTGCGGAAGAACCTAGCATGGAACCGGGCTCTCTTGTCGAGAAGTTTGCACAGTTGTCAGGCGGACAGCTCTGTTATAATTCCCCCGCCTCCTCCTAATGAACTTTGGCTTTACAAACCATAGATTACTCAGCAGTGTCAAACGTAAGACGGGGGGTCTAAAGGAAACTGGAGATGTTTTTGAATTAATACAGCTGACCCGGCAACCAACATTTTTATTAAAACACACACAGACCCAACGACGTAGAGAGGGGCCTCCTCTGCTATCACATCGTAGGGGATTTATGCATTCAATTCCCATTACTGGTAATGGGAGATAATCATATAAATCCTCCTCACGCCAATCGGAGAATAAACCATTAAATCATTAAAGGGTTTAATGGCGTTAAGCACCCAAATTCTCCTCAGACCTTCTTTAAAAAAAAATAAAAAAATTGCTGGTGGAGTTGTAGAGAATTTATTCAGAATTTATTTAAGATAATGTCGAACGAGGTGGATTCAGATGGGTAGCCATGTTGGTCTGAAGGAGGAGGAAGAAGAAGAAGAAGGAGAAGAAGAAGAAGAAGAAGGAGAGGAGAGAGAAGAGATTGGATTTATACCCCACCCTTCACTACCCAAAGGAATCTCAGAACGGCTTACAAACTCCCTTCCCTTCCCCTCCACACAACAGACACCCTGTGAGGTAGAAGAAGAAGAAGAGAAGAAATCGAATTTATACCCCGCCCTTCACTGCCCAAAGGCATCTCAGAGTGGCTTACAAACTCCTTTCCCTTCCCCTCCTCACAACAGACACCCTGTGAGGTAGAAGAAGAAGAGATTGAATTTATACCCCGCCCTTCACTACCCAAAGGCATCTCAGAGCAGCTTACAAACTCCTTTCCCTTCCCCTCCCCACAACAGATACCCTGTGAGTTAGAAGAAGAAGAAGAGATTGGATTTATACCCTGCCCTTCACTGCCCAAAGGCGTCTCAGAGCGGCTTACAAACTCCTTTCCCTTCCCCTCCCCACAACAGACACCCTGTGAGGTAGAAGAAGAAGAAGAGAAGAAATCGAATTTATACCTCGCCCTTCACTACCCAAAGGAGTTTCAGAGCGGCTTACAATCTCCTTTCCCTCCCCCTCCCCACAACAGACACCCTGTGAGGTAGAAGAAGAAGAGATTGAATTTATACCCCGCCCTTCACTACCCAAAGGCATCTCAGAGCAGCTTACAAACTCCTTTCCCTTCCCCTCCCCACAACAGATACCCTGTGAGTTAGAAGAAGAAGAAGAGATTGGATTTATACCCTGCCCTTCACTGCCCAAAGGCGTCTCAGAGCGGCTTACAAACTCCTTTCCCTTCCCCTCCCCACAACAGACACCCTGTGAGGTAGAAGAAGAAGAAGAGAAGAAATCGAATTTATACCTCGCCCTTCACTACCCAAAGGAGTTTCAGAGCGGCTTACAATCTCCTTTCCCTCCCCCTCCCCACAACAGACACCCTGTGAGGTAGAAGAAGAAGAGATTGAATTTATACCCCGCCCTTCACTACCCAAAGGCATCTCAGAGCAGCTTACAAACTCCTTTCCCTTCCCCTCCCCACAACAGATACCCTGTGAGTTAGAAGAAGAAGAAGAGATTGTATTTATACCCTGCCCTTCACTGCCCAAAGGCGTCTCAGAGCGGCTTACAAACTCCTTTCCCTTCCCCTCCCCACAACAGACACCCTGTGAGGTAGAAGAAGAAGAAGAGAAGAAATCGAATTTATACCCCGCCCTTCACTGCCCAAAGACGTCTCAGAGCGGCTTTCAAACTCCCTTCCCTTCCCCTCCCCACAGCAGACACCCTGTGAGGTAGAAGAAGAAGAGATTGGATTTATACCCTGCCCTTCACTGCCCAAAGGCGTCTCAGAGCGGCTTACAAACTCCTTTCCCTTCCCCTCCCCACAACAGACACCCTGGGAGGCAGGTGGGGCTGAGAGAGCTCTTGACAGAAACGACTCTTTTTCAAGGACAGCTCTTATCAGAACTACGGCTTGCCCAAGGTCATCCAGCCAGGTGCAAGTGGAGGAGTGGGGGAATCAAACCCGGTTCTCCCAGATTAGAGTCCGTGCACTTACTCACTACAGCAGACTGGCTCAACAGAACGAAGTCTGAGTCCCGTGGCACCTTTAAAGCCATCAAAGTTTAGTTCTGGGTATAAGCTTTTGTCTGCATGTGCACTCCTTTGGATACCTATCTGAAGAAGCGTGCCTGCACACGAAAGCTTATACGCAGAATTAAACTTTGCTGGTCTTAAAGATGCCACTGGACTCCAACTTTGAACCAGAAAAACGTCTAGTTAGGCAACAAGGAGTCCATGAGAGCCAGTTGGATGTTGTGATTAAGTGCGCGGACTCTAATCCGGGGGACCCAGGTTTGATTCCCCATTCCTCCACTTGCAGCTGCTGGATGACCTTAGGCAAGCCATAGTTCAGTGCTGTCCTTGAAAAAGAGCAGTTTCTGTCAGAGCTCTCTCAGCCCCGCCTACCTCCCAGGGTGTCTGCTGGGGGGAGGGGAAGGGAAAGGAGATTGTAAACTGCTCTGAGAATCCCTTGGGTAGTGAAGGGCGGGGTATAAATCCAATCTCTTCTTCTTCTACCTCACAGGGTGTCTGTTGTGGGGAGGGGAAGGGAAAGGAGTTTGTAAGCCACTCTGAGACACCTTTGGGTAGTGAAGGGCGGGGTATAAATCCAATCTCTCTTCTCCTTCTTCTTCTCCTTCTTCTTCTCCTTCTTCTTCTCCTTCTTCTTCTCCTTCTTCTTCTCCTTCTTCTTCTCCTTCTTCTTCTTCTTCTTCTTCTTCTTCTTCTTCTTGCTTCAGACCAACATAGCTACCCACCAGACCAACATAGCTACCCACCTGTCTGTTGTGGGGAGGGAAAGGGAAAGGAGTTTGTAAGCCACTCCAAGACTCCAAGTGAAGGGCAGGGAATAAATCCAAACTCCTCTTCTCTTCTCTTCTCTTCTCTTCTCTTCTCTTCTCTTCTCTTCTCTTCTCTTCTCTTCTCTTCTCTTCTCTTCTCTTCTCTTCTCTTCTCTTCTCTTCTCTTCTCTTCTTCTAGATGCGTGTAGGAACTGAACTGGTCACCCTTACATGGTACTCGGTCAGTCACTTTCTGAAACGTGGGAAAGGGTTGCAGCTCAGAGGAAGAGCCTCTTCTTTGAAGAACCCACTACAATTTGGGTTGCCAACTCCGGGTTGGGAAATTCCTGTACATTCGGGGGAGGGGTGAAGCCTGGGGAGGGCGGGGTTTGGGGAGAGAAGGGACCTCAGCGGGGTACAGTGACCCAGAGTCCACTCTCCAAAGCAGCCATTTTCTCCAAGGGAACTGTTGTCTGGAGATGAGGTGTAATTCTGGGGAATGCTCCCTCTAAGCTGTGGGGTCTTGTGAGCGAGAATTCTATTTTGTGAGCTCCTGGCATTAGAAGAAGAAGAAGAGATTGGATTTACACCATGCCCTTCACTCAGCTTACAAACTCCTTTCCCTTCCCCTCCTCACAACAGACACCCTGTGAGGTGGGTGGGGCTGAGAGAGCTCTGACAGAAACTGCTCTTTTTCAAGAACAGCTGTGACAGAACTATGGCTTGCCCAAGGTCATCCAGCAAACCCGGTTCTCCCCAATTAGAGTCCGCACACTTAACCACTGCACCAAACTGGCTCTGGATAACGTTGTGAGCGAGTGATTCGGCAGCTGCATAAACTAGTCTGCTTCGGAGCCATCCCTTCCTGAGCTAAGGCGAAAACGTGTGAGCCAGAGGCTAAGAAACTATGATCCGGCTCACACTAACTCAGCTTAGAGGGAACACTGTCCCCCCTGGAGGCTGGCATCCCTAAATTCAACCACCTGAACTCCTTCCAAACAAAGGTTGCCAGCTCCAGGTTGGGGAATTCCTGGAGATTTGGGGGATGGAGCCCGGGGAGGACAGGGACCTCAGTGGGGTACAATGCCAGAGAGTCCACCCTCCAAAGCAGCCATTTTCTCCAAGGAAACTGATCTCTGTTTTCTAGAGGTCAGTTGAAACTCTGAGAGATCTTTGCGCAGTGTTCCCTCTAAGCTGTGTGCCCGAGCGGCCGCTCATTGACACAGGAAGCCTCACTCAGCAGCAAATTGCCCATTTTAAAGATTTTGTTGTTGTTCAGTCGCATGGTCGAGTCCGACTCATCACAACCCCATGGACCACATCACATCAGGCCTTCCTGTCTTCCGCCGTCCTCCGGAGTTTGCTCAACTTCATGCTAGTTGCTTATAGACTGACGTGATTATGAAATTTTAAGATACACTTAAATCTGGACTGATAGAAAATGGTAAAGACATGTTTTTGACAGCACTTAAATATTAAAAAAAAACAGTGTAGTGCTTGCAATTAGACATATATGTATGAGATAGTTTAAGAGATGTAATATTATTATTATTACTCCCATGCATGTTTGTTTGTTTGTCTGTCTGTTTTGTTGAAAATAATAAAAATTAGTATATATTAAAAAAAACACGTTTGTTGCTTCGATAACCCTGTCTGACCATCTCATCCTTTGCCGTCCCCTTCTTCTTTGACCTTCAATCTCTCCCAGCATCAGGGTCTTCTCCAGTGAGGGCTCCCTTCTCATTGGGTGGCCAAAGTATTTGAGCTTCAGCTTCGGTCTCTGGCCTTCCAGGGAACAGTCAGGGTCGGTCTCTTTTAGGATTGACTGATCAGATCTCCTTGCAGTCCAAGGGTCCCCAGGTCCCACCTGGAGGCTGGCACCCCGATTTTAAGATTACAGCAGTTATATTCTGCTTAGGATGTGGACTGCTCGGCTCAGGGGGGGGAATCAGAGGGAATGTTGCTTCCGCCACGCCCACCCCCCGGGGATGGCGCCAATATTCCCTCTAAGGCGAGGAGTCTTGTGAGCAAAGATTCTACTTTGTGAGCTACTGGCGTTCAAATTGTGGGGGAGCGATTTGGCCGCTGCATAAATCAGTTTGCCCTGGAGCCCTTCTTCCTGAGCGAAGACAAAAGTGTGGGAGCCGGAGGCTAAAAAACCGTGAGCCGGCTCACACTCACTCAGCTTAGAGGGAACATTGGCTGGCACCCCTAATGACCGGCCCTCCCAGTATGGAATGTGATCTCCGAGTGCTCCTCAAGCCACATGTGAAGAAACCCTGGCTATTAAAAGGGGGAAAAGAAAGAATCCTCCAGACAAGGCCAGTTTATTTACACAGGCGTGTTTGGGACATGTACATGTGTTCCAGAAATCTCAAGCACACATCCAAAGGATGGCCGCTGGCCAGCTCTTTAATGTCGGGTGTTTATTTTCTGTGTGCCGCTTTTTGAAAAAGGATGTGGGAAATCTGGGATTTTACCCTCAGGGCGGCGCGAAGGGTAGAGAACAGTTCTCTTCTGCTGGCTGGTCAAAAGCTGACACGAGTGGGGAGAAGGCAGGGATGCCAGCCTCCAGGTGGGACCTGGGGATCCCCCGGAATTACAGCTCATCTCCAGACTGCGGAGGGCACGTCCCCTGGAGGAAATGGATGCTTTGGAGGGTGGCCTCTATGGCATTGTACCCCATGTAGATAACTCCGTGAAAATGCCTAGACAGTGTGTAACTGCAATAAAGAAGGCCAACGCTATGCTGGGGATTATTAGGAAGGGAACTGAAAACAAATCAGCCAGTATCATCATGCCCCTGTATAAATCATTGGTGCGACCTCATTTGGAATACTGTGTGCAATTCTGGTTGCCACACCTCAAAAAAGATATTACAGCATTGGAAAAAGTGCAGAAAAGGGCAACTAGAATGATAAAAGGGTTGGAACACTTTCAATATGAAGAAAGGTTAAAATGCTTGGGGCTCTTTAGCTTGGAGAAACTACGGCTGTGGGGTGACATGATCGAGGTTTATAAGATTATGCATGGGACTGAGCAGGTTGAGAAAGATGTACTTTTCTCCCTTTCTCACAATACAAGAACTTGTGGGCACTCCATGAAATTGCTGAGCAGTCTGGTTAGAACAGATAAAAGGAAGTCCTTCTTCACCCAAAGAGTGATTAACACAGGAGGTGGTGGCAGCTACAAGCATGGATGGCTTCAAGAGGGAATTGGATAAACATCTGGAGCAGAGGTCCATCAGTGGTTATGAGCCACAAGGTAGAAATAGGAACTCTCAGTCTGGGGCAGGCAATGCACTCTATTCTTGGTGCTTGGGGGGGGGCAACAGTAGGAGGGCTTCTAGTGTCCTGGCCCCACTGGTGGATCTCCTGATGGCACCTGGTATTTTTGGCCGCTGTGTGACAGAGTGTTGGACTAGATGGGCCATTGGCCTGATTCAACATTGGCTTCTCTTATGTTCTTATGTTCACAGAAGAAGAAGACGAAGAAGAAGATGAGGAGGAGGAGGAGGAGGAGATTGGCTACATCCAGGGCCCTTTTTGTAGCAGGCACTCCTTTGCATCTTAGGTGACACACCCCTAATGTAGCCCATCCTCCAAGAGCTTACACACCTCTTCTTACAGGGGCTACTGGAAGCTCTTGGAGGATCGGCTACATTAGGGGTGTGTCACCTAATATGCAAAGGAGTCCCTGCTACAAAAAGAGCCCTGGATATCATATGACTTGACATTGTACCCCAGTGAGGTCCTTGTCCTCCCCAGGCTCCATCCCCAAATCTCCAGGGTTTCCTAATCTGGATCTGGCAACCCTATGCCCCCCCCCATCTGTGGCCATGGAGGACCTGGTAACCCTACAGGAAGAGCCAAACTAAAATCTCGAATTATGGTGCTGGAGAAGACTCCCTTGGACCGCAAGGAGATCGAATCAGTCAATCCTAAAAGAAATCAACCCTGACTGTTCCCTGGAAGGCCAGAGACTGAAGCTGAAGCTCAAATACTTTGGCCACCCAATAAGAAGGGAGTCCTCACTGGAGAAGAAGCCCCTGATGCTGGGAATGATTGAAAGTCAAAGAAGAAGAAGAAGAAGAAGAAGAAGAAGAAGAAGAAGAAGAAGAAGAAGAAGAAGAAGAAGAAGAAGAAGAAGAAGAAGAAGAAGAAGAAGAAGAAGAAGAAGAAGAAAAGAGATTGGATTTATACCCTGCCCTTCACTTGGAGTCTCAGAGCGGCTTACAGACTCCTTTCCCTTCCCCTCCCCACAACAGACACCCTATGAGGCTGAGACACTAGGTGGGGCTGAGAGAGCTCTTTCGAGGACTGTCCTCGAGAGGACAGCTCTGAGAGAACTTGTGACTGACCCAAGGTCACCCCAGCAGCTGCATGTGGAGGAGTGGGGGAATCAAACCCGGTTCTTCCAGATCTCCCAGATTAGAGTCCACGCACTTAACCACTACACCAGAGAAGGGGATGGCAAAGGATGAGATGGTTAGACAGTGTCATCGATGCGACAAACTTGAAATTAAACAAACTCTGGAGGACGGCGGAAGACAGGAGGGCCTGGCGCAATGTGGTCCGTGGGGTCGCGAAGAGTCGGACTCGACCATACGACTGAATGTCAATAAAAAAATCTCAAATGCCCTTGCTTGCCTTCTGCTTCACTTTATTTGCCACCCAGAGGTCTTGAATGCCCCTGAAGATTTATAGATTCTCCCCCTGGGGCCCTTCCTAAGAATCCCCGCATTAAACCCTAAATAGCTGCAGAGGAATAGCCGCATTTTTATTGACTTCATTTTATCGACTTCATTTTCTACCCTGCCTTTCTTCTCCTCAACGGGGACCCAACGAGGCTTCCACCAGCCTCCTCTCCTCCGTTTTGACCCCACAACAGCCCTGCGAGGTGGACTAGCCTGAGAGTGTGTGACCGGCCCAAGGTCGGCCCAGCAAGCCTCCCTGGCAGAGTTGGGATTCGAATCTGGTTCTCCCAGATCCTAGCCTGATGCCCTAACTTAGACACCTCGCTGGCTACGTTACGGACTTAATGGTCCAACAAATTTAGAATCCAGGGCCGGGGGTGGATGAAGGCTCTCTGGTGCTCTAAGCAGTACTGACCAATCCCGGTGCCCCCCTCCTTTCCGCACTGACCCCCAGTCCATTTTAGTTGTTGACCCGTCTGACCAGATATACAATGCAGGTTGCAGCAACACAAAAACGTATTCCTATGATAACACAATATATACTGTACAAACTAAGCCAAGCTCTGGCGACATAAAATTCTACAAGAACGCAACACCACATCTATTTTAATATTTCACAAGTTAAATGGGTCAAAGTTCCAATATTCATGACCTGAAAGGCATTTTCTTACATTTTTTTCCCAAAAATTTTTATTAGCAGGATATAATGACATGTTCCAGGGAATTTCACATTACCGAGATTCTGCCGGATTGAAGCCGTTTCTGATTTGTCTTGAAGTAAACCGGTACAGGGCTGCCATTTCACACATGGCTTTCCCTGACCGGAAAAGAGCCGAATCAGAAGCGGTTTGGCAATTCAGACTGCACCGCTTTGTTTTCCCGCTGTTTCCCGCCGCGCCTTTTTTAAAGAGAAATGTTCACTTTAGAGCGCTATAGCAATATAGTGCTATAAAACAACACTGCAGGCATTCCAATGGGGTTGCTATGATGCTATTGCGCTATAGCGCTATAGTGTTATAGCGCTCTAAAGCGAATGTTCAAAAAAAAAAAAAAGCCGGAGATCGCCCGCGCGGGCGAAAAATGGTGGGAAAAAAGCGTATCGGATCCGGGAGAAGAAACTGACGACTACTTGGAAGCGGTTGACAGGTAAAACGCTTCAGCCCCGTTTCCTGAACAGGACAGAAGCGATTCTGTGTGAAATTACAAATATATTCCGGTAGGGAACCGGTTCTAAAACGGTTCTGTCTGAAATGCCAGACCAGAAACCGTTTGGGAACCGTTCCTCTTCCGGATTATATCATCTGTCTGAAATTCCCCCAGTTCTTAACATACCCTTTTCTATAATTTCTCCCCCCCCTCCCCTGGCTCCTAACAATGCTCTAACCCTAACCCTAACCCTAACCCTAACCCTAACCCTAACCCTAACCCTATTACAATTCCAATCAATATTCTCTTGCATTCACCTCATATTTAATAATCAAATCTTCTATTAAAACATTTTCCTTTTCTGTTTCTCTCTCTTAGGTAACATTTTAAATACAATCCATTTCTTACTATACTTCAAGTCTTAATAGTTATCAAAGCAAAGTAACTTATTTTTAACATCCCAGTTCAGTTCTAAGTAGTCTTCAAAGTCTTTCCAATCTGCTAAAAATTCTTGATCTTCTTTTCCATTAAGTTTTTTTTGTCAATTTGTCAATTTCTACCATAAAAATCATCTTCTTTATCCATTCCCATTTATCTGGTATCTTCCCCTGCTTCCAAAATTGGGCATAAGTCATTCTCGCCGTTGTAATTAGATACCACAACAATGTTCTCTTTGTCACTTTCATTTCTTCAGTTTTAAGCCCTAAAAGTAGCATTTCTGGCTCTTTATTTCAAAGCACATTTCAGGATCTTCTGAATTTCCTTATGTATCTCAGTCCAAAAAGCAGCCGCTTTTTCACATGTCCACCACATATGGTAAAACGAGCCCTCTTTCTTCTGCATTTCCCTACATTTTTTCACCCTTTCCCCAACTTTGCGGTGCCCCCTTTGCCTCCTGGTTTTGGAATTCAGAGGATTAGTGCCTCTGAACATGGAGGTTCGCCTCACTCCCCAGGGCTAGTAGTAGAAAAGAGAAAGAGCCCGGTAGCATCCTGAAGACTGACAAAATTTGTAGAACCCTGGTCTTTACTGTTCTTTTCTACTGCTGCAGACAAACACGGCTTCCCTGGTTTTTTTTTTTGGGGGGGTATTTTTGTTGGTATTTTTTATATGTGCATGTGTTTGCGTGTGAGTGTGTTTTCACCTGAAAGTCCTGGCGACCTCTGGTGACTGATCCCTACTGGTGGCCTGGAAGATATTCAGGGAGGGGGCTGAGTAACACCTGCCCCTGCCTCCCACCTCTGGTATTCCTTGGAGGTCTCCCATCCAAGAACTTGCCAGAGTCGACCTTGCTTAGCTTCTGAGATCTGACAAGATCGGGTTTGCCTGGGCTACCAAGGTCAAAGCACGGCTACCCATCGTGATCTGTCTCCATGGCTCGTAGCCATTGACAGACTTATCCTCCAGGAATCTGTCTAATTAAACTTTCAAGCTGTTTCTTCCTGTGGCCATCACGACATCCTTCTGATAGTGAATTCCATATTTCAATCACTCTCTTTCGCACCACGTGCTACTTGATCTTTTTACCTGGCAATACCAGCTCCTGAAACCAGGACCTTCTGGGTGACAAGCAGAAGCTCTGCCACCAAGCCACAGCCCTTCCTTCATGAGCAAGAGATACTTGTGAATGAATGCATATAAAAAGTTGTATGGATTTTTTAAAGATACTCTGTGAGAGAGAGAGAGGGAAAGGAAGGATATTATGAGATAAAGGGAACCAATGAAGCTTCCATATATTGAATCAGACTCCTGGTCTTTCAAGGTCAGTATAGTCTAAGACTAGCAGCGGCTCCCAAAGGTCTCTGTGGGAGGTCCTTCACACCACCTACTGCTTGGTCCTTTTAACTGGAGATGCCGGGGATTGAACCTGGGGCCTTCTGCATGCAAAGCGGAGGCTCTTCCCCTGATCCACAGCCCCTCCCCTAAAGAATGAGAACTTTCCCCCCTTGAAATACACAGAAAGCTACTGATGACACCATAAACCATTTGATCTTTGCTCTCTGGGTTTATGGTGATGTCACCCAGGTTCCTCAATGCAGGGCGCTTTTAACTTCATGCTCCACTATAATTTATTTGATGATGTGTCCACACGCTTTTTGAAGAACAGTTAATCAGTCCGTAAGTGAAGTCCAGAGTAGAAGACAGGCTTTTCCCTAGCTCTGCAATTCAGAGTCAAATAGGACATTTTTCAAAGCCAGCGAGGGTGACAAGCAAGAGAAGAGACGGAAAATCAGACACCCCAGACAAGATTCATCAACCGGAAGCCATTTGAGAGGGTTCTCCGAACACTCTGCAACCTTTTAATTGAAGGTTGCAGCAGTGGATGCATCAGCTGAAGGATGAACAGTTTCATATCAGAAGTAACCATGTTTGACATTTTGATTTTCTTCCCCTGGATTTACATGATGGAGCAGATTGTACTGTAAAAACTCTGCTGCTGTAAGTTCATTTTGGTGTTTTGTTTTGTTTTTTCGCTGGCACCTTTTCTTTTGAGACCAAATCGATCCTTGTTGGAAATCCACAGAATTCTCAACTGTAACAAAGAGACGGGCATCACGAAACACCTTTCTGTCTTCTGAACTGCTTTCTGGAAAACGCGTGAAGCGGCCTTAGACCGAGTGAGACCATTGGTCTATCAAGGTCAGCCTTGTCTGCTCTGTGGGTTAGATCCAACCAGGAAGGGAGTAAGAAGAAGATTGGCACAGGATTGGGTGGAAAAGGTGGCTGGATCCAACCGGGTAGCAGTCGTTCTCCAGAGTCTTGGGTAGAAGTGATCTTTATCTTAGCCTCCTAACTGGGGATCTCTTATTCTTAACTTCTAGACCTGTATATCTGCTTGCTGTCCTGGTATAACCTCTGCCTCTGTAGGTTCTATGGGGCTAACTCAGCAACAGAACTTGCAAGACAACTTACTTTAACTCAAAAACCCTCCAACATACAGGGCAACACAACAGAGATGTATATAGCTAAGCACACAGATGTAGTGGGGAATAGAAGAAGAAGAAGAAGAAGAAGAAGAAGAAGAAGAAGAAGAAGAAGAAGAAGAAGAAGAAGAAGAAGAAGAAGAAGAAGAAGAAGAGATTGGATTTATACCCTGCCCTTCACTACCTGAAGGAGTCTCAGAGTGGCTTACAATCTCCTTTCCCTTCCCCTCCCCATAATGGACAACCTGTGAGGTAGGTGGGGCTGAGAGAGCTCTTTCAAGGACTGCTCATGAAAGAACAGCTCTGAAAGAACTTATGACTGACCCAAGGTCACACCAGCAGCTGCATCTGGAGGAGTGGGGAATCAAACCCAGTTCTCCCAGATTAGAGTCCATGCTCCTAACTACTACATCTAACTGGCTCTCTATGATAGCTGGCAATATGAAGCTGGTGATAGATTGTTTCTGTGAATTCAAGTAAGCCGCTGATTCTTGCTTTCTATAACTTTATGGAGGCTCAGGTGGCAACTGTCAAGAGTCCAGGGGAGCGGGGACATGGAGGGTACCATCAGGTGATGGTGTTATGTCACTTCCGGGGGAAACCTGGCTGTGATGTCATGCCACTCTAGGAATCATTGGAGACTCTATGGTGAAACCGTAGTTTCTGGTGATTCCTAGAGTGGCATGGTGCCACTTCCACATTTCCCCTGGAAGTGATGTAATGCATCACCCAGTGGCAATTTAATTTTCTTCCTCTGCTGCTGGCTGCCAGTAGGCAACAGGGACTGATTGTTAGGAGGTCTCCTACACCCAGGGAGCAAATGGAAAGCCTAACCCAGTCCAACGTCTCCAGTCGACCAAGTGCTGGATATCATAGAAACAAGACTACAGTCTCCAGTTGAGAAATGTCAGTATCATACAAGGTGATAAGAGCCCAGGAAACCTTCTCCAGCTCCTCAGCAAAGAAAGACTTTCTCTTCTGTTCACTGACTCCGCCCCACTTGGGTGAAACCAACTAGGTCCTGGGGGTTATGTTGGCACAACCATTTTACCCAAGTGGAGCACCATGATTTCTGAATTCGCACTGTGATGATGATGAATTGTCCCAGTCTGATATTTGAGTGGTAAATGGTGTTCTGCAATTTGAAATCTAGCCAAGTTCTTGGGAATTGCAGATATATCTTCGCGGGATTCTTGCTGTACCAGGCAACTCTGTCTTCTGGACCTGAGCTGGTGTTATTTGTTGAATGCCCAGAGTGTCCAGAGACTTTCTTGAGACTTCTAGGCACTGCTCCACGGGCTCTAATTACAACTGGCATGATGGCCACCTTCTTCTTCGAGAGGTGCTCTATTAATAGGTCTTGGTATTTTGTGATCTTCTCCCATTCTTTCTTTTCCATTCTGCTGTCTCCTAGGTTTGGAATTACAGTGATCCAAACACTGTTTCTCATTTTTTTCTACAACTGAGATATCAAGGGTGTTATGCTCCAGGTGTTTATCCATTTGTAATCGGAAGTCCCAAAGGACCTTTATTTCATTATTCTCCATGATCTTGTCCAGTTTGTGTTCCTGTGAATTTCTGGCTGATGGTAAGCCATACTTCTTGCAAAGTTTCCAGTGCAACATAGCTGCAACCCTATAGTAATGTTCTTTATAGTCAGTTTGGGCCATTTTATTGCAGGGACTGACCACATGAAGGAGTGTGCAAGAAAATTTTTTTGGCCCAATTCGTTTTGGCCCCCCAAATGACTTCCGAATGCCACTTTTGGCAATCCAAGTGGATTCAGGGGTCATTCGGGGGCCCCCATATCCCTTTTGGGTGGGGGGGCATGCAAGCCAAGGGAAGGCTTGCCTGGGTGCCTCCCCATGTGTTCCTCAGCTCACCCGCCAAAGCAGGCGAAGTGGGGAAGGTTTCCAACCCCCCCCACCTTCCCTGGCCACCCGCTGAGGCTGGCGAGCCAGGAAAGGCCTAGGAGGGTGTGGGGAGGCATTTAAATACCTCCCTGTGCTGTCCCTGGGGCCAGGGCCGCTTTTCCGGCAAGCTCCCATAATGCTGCCGAATTTCGGCGGCAGCTGTTGGTGGCAGAACGAATCAGATCAGAGAATCTGATTCAGCCTGGGGTAGCCTGAAAGGGGGACGAATGGGCCATTTTCAGGGGTGTATTCATTTCGGATGAACCGAAGGCACATCCCTAATCACGTGGTTAACTGTTTCATCCTTCATCTTGCAAAGTCAACATTTGCTGTTACCACTGGTTTATTATTGTTGTTAACAAAATTTATATCCTGCCTTTTTTGCCCTTACAAGGTTTGCCAAGGTGGCTAAGAATTTTAAACATGCAAGATAAAATTACATTATAAAACTATTAAAACCAGACTCCAATCTGGGAGAGCCGGTTTTGATTCCCCACGTCTCCACATGCAGCTGCTGGTGTGACCTTGGGTCAGTCACAAGTTCTCTCAGAGCTGTTCTCTCAAGAGCAGTCCTTGAAACAGCTCTCTCAGCCCCACCTACCTCGCAGGGTGTCTGTTGTGGGGAAGGGAAGGGAAAGGAGATTGTTAGCCACTCTGAGACTCCCTCGGGTAGTGAAGGGTGGGGTATAAATCCAGTACCCTCTTCTCTTCTCTTCTCTTCTCTTCTCTTCTCTTCTCTTCTCTTCTCTTCTCTTCTCTTCTCTTCTCTTCTCTTCTCTTCTCTTCTCTTCTCTTCTCTTCTCTCTCTCTTCTCTTCTCTTCTCTTCTCTTCTCTTCCCTTCCCTTCCCTTCCCTTCCCTTCCCTTCCCTTCCCTTCCCTTCCCTTCTCCTTCTAATATACATTATTAAAACAATTTTAAAAAGAGTTAAAAGCAGAATTAAAATACATACAAAACTTCAAAACATTGGTTAGGAAGGATGGATTATAGGAGTAAGGCCAAAGGAATCAAAAAAATCTTCTCTCATTAGAGGGTGTTGTGGAAGTTGATTTTGTATCTTAAAGTCTTTTCACGGCAAATCTATGGGCTGGGCTATATGGGCACATATCATTCTTATTCAAAACCACATCAAGCCCACATATTGACTGTTTCAGATTCCAAGGAATGAAAGTTCTCAGGCAAACAAGGCTTTTCTGCATGGTTTCCCCCCGTTGGTTCTGGCCCCATACTGTTTTGATTCATCTTCTGATTTTCACACATTTTTGTGCCTTTAGTTTTCACTTTGGGGTGCCCCCCCCCATTTTCCCCGGCTTCTTTTGAGTTGTTTTTTTCTCCAAGCCAATTTTGAGTCGGCTTTTCCCCCTTGTGTAACGTTTCTCCCGCTCTGAAGAGAAGTGATTTTTCTTTTCTTTCTTTCCTTTTTAAATGCACTAAAATATCAATATTGAGTATTCTAACAGTAGGCTTAGGAAGTTCTCTGTATCCCCAGCTTTCATTTTTTAAAAAAGTCTCTAGCTTCTTCCCTGGTGGAGATATAAGGAAAAAGGCCCTGCTGCTGGACCTCCTGATGGCCCTTGGTATTGTTGACCACTGTGTGACAAGAGTGTTGGACTAGATGGGCCATTGGTCTGATCCAGCATTGGCTTCTCTTATGTTCTTATGGATAAACATCTGGAGCAGAGGTCCATCAGTGGCTATCAGCCACAAGGTATAGATAGGAACTCTCCGTCTGGGGTAAGTGATGCTCTGTATTCTTGGTGCTTAGGGGGGCAGCAGTGGGAGGGCTTCTAGTGTCCTGGCCCCACTGCTGGACCTCCTGATGGCCCCTGGTATTTATGGCCACTGTGTGACAAGAGTGTTGGACTAGATGGGCCATTGGCCTGATCCAGCATTGGCTTCTCTTATGTTCTTAAGGCACATATCCGTCAGAGAAGAGGCTAGAGATTTACCTCTCTCTTTTTTTTAAAGAAAGCTGGGAATTCAGAGAACCTCCTAAGCCTACTATTACAATGCTCCAGTGGTATATTGATATTTGAGTTCTATTTTTTAAAAAAGGGGGTGTTGTGATGGCACCGATGACACCACGGATGACAACGGCACCCTCCGTTGAAAAATCCTCATTCCTGAAGGCACCTGCAGAAGAAAATAAACTGACTCCCCAACTGTGAAAATGCAAAGGAGGGCAGACGTGTGGAACAACCATTCCTGGAGCTCAGTTGTAATCCCAGGAGATCTCCAGCCTCCACCTAGTGGTCGGTAATCCTACGTCGGTCAGATTAGCACAGGCACTTTGGTCTCCTAACCAACGCTCCCACTAAGCTGTGGAGTCTTGTAAGCCACTCTGGGACTCCGTGTCAAGGGCGGGGTATAAATCCAATTTCTTCTTCTTCTTCTTCTTCTTCTTCTTCTTCTTCTTCTTCTTCTTCTTCTTCTTCTTCTTCTTCTTCTTCTTCTTCTTCTTCTTCTTCTTCTTCTTCTTCTTCTTCTTCTTCTTCTTCTTCTTCTTCCTGGATGTTGGCAACCTTCAGAGAAACATGATTATTTTCCTGACGTTATTGCCGCTAATCAAGTAGATGTTGGAAACACGAATCCCCTCTGCCAAATCTGTTGACAAGAGGCTACAGTGGGGGAAGCATACAACCAAACCACTGGCAGCCCCTCTTTCAAACCACCATCTCTGGGGGGGGGGAAAGGAATCCCGTCTCCTGCATTAGACGGAAACAAGCCGTGCTGAATCCAGTGAACTATTTATTTATTTATAGCCAGTTTGATGTAGTGGTTAAGTGCGCAGACTCTAATTTGGGAGAACCGGGTCTGATTCCCCCACTCCTCCACTCGCACCTGCTGGTGTGACCTTGGGTCAGTCACACGTTCTCTCAGAGCTGTTCTCTCATGAGCAGTTTGTGTTAGAATTCTCTCAGCCCCATCTACCTCCCAGGGTGTCTGTTGCGGGGAGGGAAAGGGGAAGGAGTTTGTAAGCTGCTCTGAGACTCCAAGTGAAGGGCGGGGTATAAATCCAATCTCCTCCCCCTCCTCTTTATTTATTTATTCAAATTTATACCCCTCCTCTCCCGCTGAAGCAGTCTCAGGGCGGCTCACATGAAAATAAAACACATAAATAACAGTTATACAATCACAGAACCTTCTAAAACCATACGAAATTATAATAGTATAATATAAAGTGGTAGCAGGCTCTGTAGTCAATATTGCTTAAATTGCTGGTGACAGCAATCCAGTGACCTGTCTTGCCGGGCAGCTCATTGGTCTTTCTGTACGTATGCACTGAGCACAGACTGTAGATGGCGAGACCAGGTACTACATCTTCAAGGCTCTAGTTCTTCCAGTTGTTGTTGATGGTTGTCGTTGGCAGCGGCTCCTTAAGTGAAAGGCCCTGTGGAACTGTAAATGGCCACCGCAGCACAAAGTTCTTCACTGTGTGGCTGAAGGTCAGCTGCGGCAGCCATTTTGTGGCTGCTTCCACCTCCCGTGGCAGCCATTTTGTGACTGTGCCCACCACACTACTTCAGAATTCTAAAGGTTCCCGTGGACTCAAAAACTGTGGGCCCCCTTGATGTAAACATATGATAATGCTGCTTAGTAGCAGGAGTATTACTGGTAATTGTTTTAATAGCAATGTTTTGTGCTTTCCCCTCCAGCCTTTTCCTTCCCGTAGCCTTGAGATGGAGACGAGCGACCCTCCCATTTTTTCTTACAGGCCGTGTAAACAAAATCAAATACCTCCCCAAACCGGCGAGCGAAACGATAAAAAAGAACATTTGAACTCTGCGCAGTTTTAAAAGGAACCAATTCCTTCCCCTCAGTTTTCCTTTCTCGCCGGAATCCGCTAACCACATTTTGTCTAAATACCTGACACAACAAAAACAATTATTTACGCCCTACTACAATGGCTTCTGGGATGCGAAAACGCTATTAAACCGGTGTCGGGGAGTCGCAAAACTGGAAATATCACGCTGGTTGCTTAATGAGGAAAAAAAGAGGGAAGTGTGAAGGTGAAAAGACAGATTCTGGGTTAGAGTGACAAGGCGAGATGGCATCTTTATCACACTTGTGTGTCTCTGTGTGTGTGTCGGGGGGGGGGGGAAGGATTCTGGAAACATCACTATAAAATCAGCAAAGAAGAGAGCCCAGAATCTTCTTAGCCCAGCACCACAAGTTCATTCAATTCCCCATGCCCGTTTGGTGGGAACCGCCAGTTCGTTGCAGAAACGTTCAATTGGCCCATGAGTGACAAAAGAGTTCTGGGAACATCTGTTTTTGCTTTGCTCCCTCACCAAATATCAAATGTTCTGTGCTATCTTGATGTCTCGCAGTTCTTTCCAAGTCAAACTTCTTGGGACAGCATCAACCCAAACTCATTAAATTAAGCTTAATGAAGTTAGTGCCGGGCCGTCAAGAAGTCTCCAGAATGAAGACGTCCACAGACCTTCGCTCCCCCCCCTTTCACAGATAAGCACTGCGTGCCCACGATATGAAGCCAAAACTAAATGAAATGTGACCCTGCGTCTTCTGCTTTTCCCCTCTCCCACTGTGATACTTCTAGTATACCCACTTTTCAAGCTACTGTCTACTCCTTCCTCCCAGTTTGGAGTAGTGGTTAGGAGCACGGACTTTAATCTGGGAGAACCGGGTTTGATTCCCCACTCCTCCACATGCAGCTGCTGGTGTGACCTTGGGTCAGTCATGAGTTCTTTCAGAGCTGTTCTCTCAAGGGCAGTTCTCGGGAGAGCTCTCTCAGCCCCACCTACCTCACAGGGGGTCTGTTGTGGGGAGGGGAAGGGAAAGGAGATCGTAAGCTGCTCTGAGACTCCATTGGGTAGTGAAGGGTGGGGTATAAATCCAATCTCCTCCTTCTCGTCTTCTCTGCTACCTGGAGGTTGGCAACCATCCTACTCATACATCTGGTCCTCTCCGCTACAGGTATCTCCACTGTAGTTATGGCCTGCAAATGGAAAAGGAAGGAGAGAGAAAACGTAAGGAATATAGGTTCTCCTATTTTGACATAATTGTTACCACAGTGTTCCCCCCTTCCCCAAATTAAATCCAAACTAATGGTGACCTGGTGACTGTACATGCTTAGCTCGTTATTGCTGTTTGGCCTTTGCATATGTCAAAACATCTTCATCAACTTGCATGCTAATTCGCTGTTCACTATGTAGAGGCATCTATCTATATATATGAGCTGTTAACTTCCATTTCACTGTATCTGAGAAAGCGTGCGTTCACACAAGAGCTCGTGCCTGTGATAAAACTTCATTGGTCTTAAAGGTGCCACACTGGACTCTAACTTTGCTCAATTATTTCGGACGAACATGGCTTCCCTCCTGGATCTACGTAGGTTCTTTTAGATACTTCCCAAAGGCCACAAGCGCCTACTAAAGACAGTTACGAAAAGGTTCTGCCAAGGCAGAGTTATTGGCCATGCTCCCTCTAAGATGTGTAGTCTTGTGAGCAAAAATTCTACTTTCTGAGCCACTGGCATTAAAGTTGTGAGTGAGCGTTTTGGCTGCTGCATGAATCAGTTTGCTTTGGAGCCCTCCTTCCTGAGTTAAGACAAAAATGTGTGAGCCGGAGGCTAAAAAACTGTGAGCTAGCTCACACTAACTCAGCTTAGAGGGAACACTGGTTATTGGCCATTATGACTTTAAGGTAAAGAAAAAGGTTTCCCTTGCTCGAAAGCCAGTCGAATCCGACTCTAGGGTGCGGTGCTCATCTCAGTTTCCAAGCCGAAGAGCCAGCGCTGTCTGAAGTAATTTCCATGGTCATGTGGCTGGCATGACTAGATGCCGAGGTGCACAGAATCCTGTTACCTTCCCACTGAAGTGGTACCTATTTATCTACTTGCAATTTCTTGCTTTCGAACTGCTAGGTTGGCAGGAGCTGGGACCAGAGACGGGAGCTCACTCTGTCATGCGGCACTCGGGTCTCGAACTGCTGAACTACCGACCTTCCGGTCTGCAGTTTAGTGTCTTAACCACTTGAGCCACCACTTTTAGCGGCCCTTAAAAGGATCCTCTCTTGCCTTTCTCTCTCCTATGTTCACTTTTGGACAATTCTTGTTCTAAGGGGCAAACTGGGCCATGCTACAGATTCCAAAACAGCTGCCACAATTATGTCTCTGTCGGTCAAAATCGTTTAAATAGGCCCCAGAGATCTGCTTCAGGAAAGGGTGGGTGAAAGAGAATTGAGGAACCAGGTGAAAGGAAGGTCGGATCAGACAGGGCACGGAAGTCACAGCTTGCATCCCCCCCGTAACAGCCCAAATGGCCGAATGAAACCCCACCAACTAGTTTTAAAAATAATTGTCATTAATTAATCTGGCAGATAGAGAGAGAGAGGGAAACAAACGTGGAAAAGAGCAAAGCTATTTCGCCAAACTAGGGCAAAAGGATTTATTCGGTAAAGATTTATCTGGTATTTCGTCCGGTAAAGATTTATCTGGTATTTCGTCCGGTAAAGATTTATCTGGTATTTTGTCCGGTGAAGATTTATTCAGTATTTCGTCAAACAAGGGCTAAAAGATTTCTCTTTTTTTGGAAGAGGAACCTCTCAGACCAGCTCATTTGCAACCCGACGAAATCAAACCGTGTGAGGAGGGGTTAGGAAAGGAAATCCTCAGCAGAGCTGCACGGCACAGCGATCGCCTTTATGCTCGGAAATTTATGAGCCATGGACAGTTTATAAGAAACGATGTAGTTCATCAGCGAGCCAAACTGATGGAACACAGGGGAGCGTTCGGCGCAGGAAGTCGAGTTTTGGAATAATACTTACTTTGATAGAGTTGTTTTGCTAGCTAAGTAAAACAGTAGGGGAGCCAATGGCCACTTAGGCTTCAAACATAAATATATATTTATATGTCACCCAGCTGCTTAATTGAGATCCCTAATGTTTTCACAAAGTATATCTTATCCCCAAAAACAATAACACCAGAGAACGGGAGCTGCCGGCCAGCCCAGGCCTTCTCCAGGCTGAAGTTTGATTAATCGAGGTGGTGGCAGTTAGGAAGTCCTGGGAGGCCGTTGGGAGGCTAGATTCCAGTCGCTCTGGCCGACGCCATTTTTGTGAGGCTCTTGACAAGGAGGCTGTGTGGACTCAGGCAGTTAAGTTTGTTCATTAAACACAAATTGATAGGCTAGATCTAATTGCGCGCTTATGCCGTCATGTTCACGCCTGGGGATGTCAGCCTCCAGGTGGGACGTGGGGTTCCCCCTGGAATTAGAGGTCATTTTAGGACTACAGAGCTCTGTTCCCCTAGAGAAAATGGATGCTTTGTAGGGTGGACTCTATGGTATTGGAAGAAGAAGAAGACCAAGAAGAAGAAGAAGACCAAGAAGAAGAAGGAGGAGGAGGAGAAGAAGAGTTGGTTTTTACACACCTGGACTGCAGGCTGTGGAAGGTCAGTAGTTCAGCAGTTCAAGACCCGAGAGTGCCGCAAGATGGAGTGAGCTCCCGTCTCTAGTTCCAGCTCCTGCCAACCTAGCAGTTCAAAAGCAAGAAATTGCAAGTAGATAAATAGGTACCACTTTGGTGGGAAGGTAACAGCGTTCCGTGCGCCTTGGTGTTTAGTCATGCCGGCCACATGACCACGGAAACATCTTCGGACAGCGCTGGCTCTTCGGCTTTGAAACGGAGATGAGCACCGCAACCCTAGAGTCGGATTCGACTGGCTTTCAAGCAAGGGGACCTTTACCTTTACCTTTACCTTTTCACTACCCAAAGAAGTCTCAGAGCAGCTTACAATCTCCTTCCCTTCCTCTCCCCACAACAGACACCCTTTGAGGTAAGCCGAGAGAGCTCTGAGAGAGAATTGTGACTGACCCAAGATCACCCAGCTGGTTTCATGTGGAGGAGTAGGGAACCAAACCCAGTTCTCCAGATTAGAGTTCACTATTTTTTAACCACTACACCACAGCTGACCCTGAAGTCCCTGTCCTCCCGAGGCTCCATTCTCAAAACACCATGAGTTTCCCAACCTGGATCTGGCAACCCGACCCCCTATCCCCTATTGGTGGCCAGGAGGGGGGACCTGGCAACTCTATACCAGTCTCCTGTTCATCACCCAGTGCTTTCAAATTAGGACTGCAATGAATAATAAGAATGTAAAAGAGCCCTGCTGGATCAGACCAGTGTGGTGGTCCATCTTGTCCAGCATCCTGTCTCACACAGTGACCAACCAGTTTCTCTGGAGGGCCACCAACAGGGCAGAGAGGCCGAGGCCTTCATAAGAACATAAGAAGAGCCCTGCTGGATAAGACCAGTGGCTCATCTAGTCCAGCATCCTGTCTCACACAGTGGCCAACCAGTTCCTCTGGAGGGCCAACAACAGGGCAGAGAGGCCGAGGCCTTCATAAGAACATCAGAAGAGCCCTGCTGGATCAGACCAGGGGTCCATCTGGTCCAGCTTCCTGTCTCACATAGTGGTCAACCAGGTCCTCTGGAGGGCCAACAACAGGGCAGAGAAGCTGAGGCCTTCATAAGAACCAAAAAAAGCCCTGCTAGATCAGGTGTCTGTTGTGGGGAGGGGAAGGGAAAGGAGATTGTAAACTGCTCTGAGACTCCTACAGATAGTGAAGGGCAGT
The DNA here is from genome assembly GCA_029375565.1 of Gekko gecko. Classification (NCBI taxonomy): domain Eukaryota; kingdom Metazoa; phylum Chordata; class Lepidosauria; order Squamata; family Gekkonidae; genus Gekko; species Gekko gecko. The sequence continues at coordinate 324,234,280 of JAPDNY010000001.1, forward strand.
GTATAAATCCAATCTCTTCCTTTCTCTAACCAAACTGGAATCCCAAACATACAACCTGCCATTTATGGGGTTTTAAATTTTTTTTCTTTTTATTGTTATTTCCCAAGCACAAGAAACAATTCCAGGTTTCATAAATTGGAAGGAATACAAGGTTTAATACGGTTCCAGGTTAGTAACTTATAGGTTGTTAGAAATGTTTTTCTACAATGGTAGCTGAACAACACTGAATATGCAGCTTAATTTCCCTCCTGTTCCTATGCAACTTTATGTAATGTTTGGAATGTTTGTTATTCTATAAAATGCTATAAAATTCTATAAAATGTATATATAAATTGGAAGGAAATCATTACATTGGCCCTGTTCACATGGGCCAGACAACGTGGGGGGGGGAGAGGCATGGCTGTTTGCCCCGGAGCAAAATAAAGCGTGGTAGCCCAATCACCCAAGCCTCCGTGCTTAGGCTGTTAGCTTCCGATCACACGGCGATGCTGAAAAGTGGCAAAGAACCGGCGCGGCACGATCACACAAGCAGTTTGGTGTTTGTGAGCATCCTATGGAGGCTTAAAAACAACATCCCATTGGCGCTGGGATGCGGACGGGCGCCGGATGCCACGGGCTGCTAGCGCTCCCGCGAACAGACGCCCGCCTTTCCCCCGCGTTTTCCGGATACTAGTACACTTTCCACGGTACTTTTTAACTCCGCATCTTTGGTGGGACACAACGAGTTGGCCACGGGAGTGCTACGCTTCCCAGATGTTGCGGTGTGATTGTGCCCCAATGACTGACTTTCGTGCCTTCCACACAGCAAATTCTCCATGTGACCGGGGCCATTAAACACTTTTTCTTTGATTACTACAGGCAGTCCAAACCCGTTGTTTTGGCAAATCACAATAGCCTAAACACTGATATTTCTTTTACTATGGGCTTGGGAAGATTATTACTCTCTCTACCTTCTTCTTGAGGTTCTTCCCACTCCATAGCTTTCAACACTGTCATTCCACTTATCTTCTAATGTTTAAACTATTGTGAACCATTAAACTTAAACTAGTATACTGAGGCTTATCTATCTTAATTCTTTTTCTATTCTGCTTATTATTATCAACTATATATCTGTTCAGCTTACAGCAAACTAGACCCGGAGGAGATCAGGGCCCTGCGGCACCTTTTACAGTTCCGCAGGGCCTGCAAGACGGAGCTCTTCCACCACGCTTTTGATTAGGAGCTGCCACCATCTCTTGTTACCATCAGTAGTAACTATCACTAGTAACAACTGTAGAGCCTGGTTCCTAGTGAATTATTGACAGCCTGTGCACATTGAGTAAGATCAGTGTTGGAAATGAACACCACATGGTATGCACTCACGCAGCACCGCCATTGTTGCGATATTGGAATGACATCGCTGGCACGTAGTATGTAATATTGTATTGTTTTAATGAACTGTTTTAATGGTTTTAATGATTTGATTGTTGAGCTGTGTTTTATTTGTGTGAGCTGCCCTGAACCTGCTCTGGCGGGGTAGGGTGGGATATAGATCAGAATATAAATAATTAAAAATAAACCAACTACAAGCAAAATAAGTTGGTGCTCAAGCTACACTATATCTTATTACAACCTGCCATTTGTGACAGTTCTGGTGTAAATGGACATGATCGAGAAATGGTCGCCGTCCAGAAGATAAAATATATATTTGGATTTTTAAGATTGGGGGCAGGGGGGAAATGAGTATTTTAGTTTATTATCTTGCATGTCAAAAGTCGACTAAATAAAGGGCTCTTCGCAGGTCCGTTCAGTATCGGATTGGTTGATATTGGACCGCCACGTCCCTCTTGCCTCGTTTCAGTTCTGCACATTTCTTGTTTGACTCGAGAAGAACTTTAGTTTAATTCTTCCTCTAAATACAATTATGAAAGCCTTCACCAACAGAAAAGAAACATTTTGGGGTTCGATTCCAAATCTTAGCTTCGTTTACAAAGCGGGGGGTGGGGGGATCCAATTTCCCTCGATGCTCTCGCATGGAGGTTAAATGGGAGGCGGCTCATTAAATCTGAGCAGAGGACTGGAAAATGAGATCTCACACTCTTGGGATGGGAGTGGGGGGAGGCACGTTTGGGGTGTCACAGAAGTCTCGCAAAGATATTTGGCAAGAGGCATCCGTGGTTCGTGAAATATTGTGGCGCTGGAGTAAACATATTGTTCCGGCTCCTCTCCAACTGGAGTTAATTGGGTTTATCTATCCAATCAAAGGATAGGTTCCGTGATAGGGAACTCACAGGCTTTTAATTGGGCAAAGGTCCTGAATCAGTACAGATTTTTGCTGCCAAACCGTGCTCAGTTTAGTGGACTGGAACACACACTAAAAAAAAGCAGGGAAGCCCCTTGTTTTTGACTTTCAGTGACTTCCGGTGCAACCCTGGTTTACTGCAACTTGCTCTACACAGGCTTACCTTTGAGGCTGACCTGGAAATTAGAGCTGGTGCAAAACGTGGTGACACACCTGCCGATGGCAGCACATATGCGGCCTGATGTTCAGCAGGTGCTCCACCAACTGCATTGGCTACCAGTTGAGTTCCGGATTTGCTTCACGGTGTTGATAATAACCTTCAAAGCCGGGGGCTGATGTATCTGAGGGACTGCCTCTTCCCGTGTATGCCTCAAAGAGCGTTATGCTCTACGGAACAACATCTCCTGGTGGTCAAGGGCCCAAATGATGTCTGTCTTGCCTCGACCAGGGCCAGGTCTTTCTCTGTACCAACTGGCCAGGAAACCTCTCGCAACCAGCTACTCTTCTGGTCTGGGTTGTGACCATCTGTCGTGGGTCCTGGCTTTGCTGTGGCTGACTACTTCTCCAATGAGGAAGAGGCATGGAGCAACCCAGCCTCCTCTGGAGTCTGCCCAGCAGACGAACCCTCAACAGCACCCGAGGGAGAAGAGGCCCTAGCAACTGCACAGGAGGGGCAGCCGGAGGGAGAGACCGATCCAGATCCTGGCCCAGCACCCCCCAGTGGAGACACCCAGAGGCCAGGATCCACCTAGTTCTCCTGAGTGTCCCAGATGCAAGGCACGCCAGTGGCTGGATGTGCAAGAGCAAAGGAGGAGTGCCAGACTGCAGCTCTTGCAAAGGCAATGTGACAGACTGTGAGTCTTGGCAGACTCAACTCCCAGGGAAGGGAGGACCTGGTCATAAACACCCCCATGCACCTGCCTCAGCGTGGTAGCAACCATGCCTGCTCAGACCTGATCCTGGCTTGTAGTATCTGCTCCTGCAACCTTGGACTGATTTTCTGACCTTCGGCTCTGTTGTTTGACTTGATTTTGGACTGTGTATCCAGTTTCCACTGCATGGTAACCGTGGTGACCGGCTGAGCCAGCACGCCATCATTTTAATATATATTATGGTGTTTTAGTATTTTTAAATTGTTTATTGTACTGTCGAAATGTTGTCACTTGCCCTGAGCCCGCTTGTGGGAAGGGCAGGCGATAAATACGAAGAAATAAATAAATAAAATAAGTAAGCCCCAATGAATTAACCGCAGTAGGATCCTGAGCGGGCCCTGACCTGAATAGCTCCAGGCTAGCCTGATCTCGTCAGATCTCAGAAATGAAGCAGGATTGGACCTGACTCGTTATTTGGTAAGGGAAACCACCAAGGAATACCAGGGCTGTGATGCAGAGGCAGGCAATGGCAAATCACCTCTGTTTGCCTCTTGCCTTGAGAACCGTACGGGGGTTGCTGTAATTCAGTGGCAACAAAAAACAGCAAAGGATCCCAAGTCTGTCTTCTTAGGGTTGCTATCTTTGTTCAGTAGGACTCATGCTCACATAGGCTATTTATGAAGTCCCTGATTTAGAGGATGGATCACCCCCAACTTCTGACAAACAAAAAGAAGGAGAGAAGAGATTGGATTTATACCCTACCCTTCACTACCCGAAGGAGTCTCAGAACGGCTCACAATCTCCTTTCCCTTCCCCTCCCCACAACAGACACCCTGTGAGGTAGGTGGGGCTGAGAGAGCTCTCTTGAGAACTGCCCTTGAGAGAACAGCTCTGAGAGAACTTATGACTAACCCAAGGTCACACCAGCAGCTGCGTGTGGAGAAGTGGGGAATCAAACCTGGTTCTCCCGGATTAGAGTCTATGCTCTTAACCACTACATCAGACTTAACCACTATAACAAATTTTGGTCACAATCCAAGCAAAATATAGGTACGTTTACAGCTTTGGGCAGGGCTCTCTTTATAGCAGGAGCTCCTTTGCATATTAGGCAACACACCTCTAACGTAGCCAATCCTCCAAGAGCTTACAGTAGCCTCTGTAAGAAGAGCTCTGTAAGCTCTTGGAGGATTGGCTACATTGGGGTGTGTGTGCGTCGCCTAATATGCAAAGGAGTTCCTGCTACAAAAAGAGCCTTTGGGTCAGACCGCAGCCTTTGTTTAGCCCTCATAAATACATTTTCCCTCAAGGGTGAGAGGAACCCTTGAAGGGCGGCATAGAGGTGGAAAATATTAAAAGTGGAACTGAAACTCCATATGTACTTGATAGGAAAGCTCAGGAAGGAGAATGAGGAAGCTATAGGTTCTGCTCGTATATCTTGTCTCGGGGAAAAAGCCACCCAGCGTTTGAACTCCAAGGTGATATTTTCCACATGTCGGTCATGCATGCGAAAGAAGAGTAATCGTTCTGGCTTTTGGAAAAGAAGGGACGGCAGGGAACGGTGGCCGCTCCTGATGGGAACAAGGGTGAAATATGTAGAGCAGGTGTAAGCTCAGCTTGGGGGTTCTGTGGGGCGGAACTTGGAATGAATCATGCAGTCATTCAAACAGAATGAAACTTTTTTTTTTTTTAAGTTTTCAATTAACATCATGGAACAAAAACATAGAACCTAGTGACACAACGGAACAGGGATCTTTCGAAGTCCAAACCATTAACTTCTCCCTCCTTTGCCACTCCCAAAGTCCATCCTTTTCCTCTTGTTGGTGGGTCAAGAAGTCTCCAGATGAATGCTCTGTGCACTGGCTTCCAAAACGAGGGTCCCAGTTGAACTCCCCGCTGGATGACACAGCCCTGAAACAATAATTCTAAAAATTATGATTTAGGACAAAAGTCTCCCTCCCTTAACAGTTTCCATCCACAAGTCGTAGTTACCTTAAACAAGGCGTTAAGAGCCTAGGGTTAAGGTTTAAGCTCCCCAAGCAGGGCAGTCTGGCTTGCCTCTTCAGCTTTCCACAAGGTCTGCACTCTTCTGCATCGTAAAAGAACATAAGAGAAGCTAATGTTGGATCAGGCCAATGGCCCATCCAGTCCAACACTCTGCCACACAGTGGCCAAAAATACCAGGTGCCATCAGGAGGTCCAGCAGTAGGGTCAGGACACTAGAAGCCCTCCCACTGCTGCCCCCCCCAGCACCAAGAATACAGAGCATCACTTGCCCCAGACCAAGAGGCCCTACCTATACCTTGTGGCTAATAGCCACCGATGGACCTCTGCTCCGTATGTTTATCCAATTCCTTCTTGAAGCCGTCCATGCTTGTAGCCACCACCACCTCCTGTGGCAGTGAATTCAATGCATTAATCACTCTTTGGGTGAAGAAGTACTTCCTTTTATCCATTCTAACCCAACTGCTCAGCCATTTAATTGAGTGCCCACGAGTTCTTGTGCTGTGAGAAAGGGAGAGAAGTACTTGTAATGATTCCATTTTTGGTGTGTGTGTTTCTTTATATGTTTAGTGTGACTGCAGTAATGTAAGAAGAGGATAGAGGGAGACAAGTGTGATGTTATTGGCTGATGACTGAGAGTGTGGGAGGAGGGGTGTCTAAGAGGTGATTCTGTGTGTGGCGTTTGGAGAGAGAGCATAGTCTGTGTGACTATGGGAGTCTGAGTCTATTCTGTGTGAATAAGACAAACAGTTTAGTCTGTGTGACTGTGTCCCGGGCAAGGCCGGGACGGCACACCCCGTGGCGGCGCGAACGCACCAGCCACCCTCCCCAGCCCCGGAGACCTACCAGGCACCCCTCTCCGAGAGTCCGGGAGAGGGGCGGAGGAGTGGCCCTGCCAGGAACCGGTGGCGGGAGAAGGCGGGGAGCCGGAGGATCGACGAAGGCAGGCTGGGCTGGGGTGTTGGAGCGAGAGAGACAGAGACCCCTAGCGCAGTAAAGGCTGAGCAAGAGGCCAGACCCAGGGCAGGAAGGGGGGGTGAGGAAACCCCCCCTGCAGCCTGTCATCTGAGGCCCAAGAAAAACACCTCCAAGACCCTGTTCAGTCCCCCTGGGCTCCTAATCCTGCCCTTGTAAGACGCGCCACCGAAGAACGCCGGCCCTGCAGAGACGGCCACTGGCGGCAGCGACCCCACGGGACATGGAAGGCGCCACAGACTATGAGAGTTTGAGTCTATTCTGTGTGAATAGGACAAAGAGTTTAGCCTGTGTGGCTGTATATATGAGAGAGAGATTAGACTGAGTGTCTAAGCCTGTCAGAGGGGAGTTGTGGAGTTTGAGAGACTGTTTGTGACGCCAAGCTTTGCCGGTTATATTTACAAGTTCCTTTCTACAGCAATAGCTCAAAATAACCAGAAAACTATTTTGTTCTTTATTAAATAAATCATTTTTTGTTTAAACTTATCCAAGAAATCAGAATAGTCCTTCCTCAGGGCCACATAGTCCCCTGAAGTGCCAGGACCCTGGGTCATTCTACCGGAAGAGAGAGATTTGGAATTTTTAAATTCCTGGTGGCACCAGAAATCTATCAAGTTTATATATACAGAGAGTGTTTTAAAGGAGAAACAGTCCCCCCAATAAGGAGGACATCACAGAACAGTTTCTGTCAGTGCTCTCTCAGCCCCACCTACCTCCCAGGGTGTCTGTTGTGGGGAGGGGAAGGGAAAGGAGTTCGTAAGCCGCTCTGAGACTCCTTTGAGTAGTGAAGGGTGGGGTATAAATCCAGTTTCCTCCTCCTTCTCCTCCTCTTCTTCTTCTTCCTCCCAACTTGCACATGTGCCGTGAAACAGATGCACACATGCATCGTTGCCTGCGACAACATCCCTACAATTTGCCCACTTTTTTTTTTTTTTTTTTTAAATACAAAATAGGGATAATCGCCTCATATAATTTGATGCTTCTTGCGGCGGCCTTTAGAAGTGGAGTGACTGAGCAGATCTTTTTGATCAGCCCCTCTCCCACCCTTTCTGTATACCAGCTTCGGACATTAAAGCTCTTAACCGTTAGGTATGCCGCCGCCCGAGCTGAAGCCATTGTTTGCCAAGGTGATGGATTACAATCGAGAATGTTAACGTTATCCAAAGGAACACTTTTAATGTATGTTGCCTCGGTATAAACAAGGCCATCAGGATGAAATGGGATGTCAATGGCCCACGGAGATCACAAAGTAAACAAAAGACCTTAAAGTAAGCATGTAACCTGAACACCCCGGGGATAGTCACATATCAAAGGCATTTGTTTATATGAAGGGAAGAGAAAATGACTTACTGGTAATGTTGTTTGTCATAAGTCTACACAGAGGCCCATCTGAACATGGAAATCCATCACAATGAACAATGATCGGCCTATTCCCAGGGAAAGGCGAGGAGAATTGGAATCCGACTCACGGCGTCAAATACGTCTCTGCCCAATCTGTATATGACGTACACTTGAAGGTTCTTGAACTCGGCGATCACTGAGAACACGGATCCCCTACTCTGCCACAAAAGCTGGTTTCAGGGGACTTTGGACCGGTCCCTCTCCATCCAACTAGCCTACCCTGTAGGGTGATTGTTTAGAGGATAGAATGGAGGAGCATGGGATAATGTATTTTGCCAGAGCCCTTTGGAGAAAGGACGGGTTAAAAATGGACAAAATAAATTGTCATCTGGTCAAAGAAACAAGCAAATGACTCTGTTCTTTCCAAGAATACCCATATTATGTACATGCGTTCCATCAAGTCGCAGCCGGCTAATGGTGACCCCAGCAAGGGGCTTTCAAGGCAAGTGAGGAGCAGAGGTGGTTGGCCATTGCCTTCCTCTGCAGAGCCTTCTTTGGTGGCCTCCCTTCCAAGTATTGATTTAAAGGTGACTCCAGCAAGGGGCTTTCAAGGCGAGTGAGGAGCAGAGGTGGTTGACCATTGCCTTCCTCTGCAGAGCCTTCCTTGGTGGTCTCCCTTCCAAGTATTGATTTAAAGGTGACTCCAGCAAGGGGCTTTCGAGGCAAGTGAGAAGCAGAGGTGGTTGACCATTGCCTTCCTCTGAAGAGTCTTCCTTGGTGGTCTCCCTTCCAGATATTGACTTAAAAGTGACTCCAGCAAGGGGCTTTCGAGGCAAGTGAGAAGCAGAGGTGGTTGACCATTGCCTTCCTCTGAAGAGTCTTCCTTGGTGGTCTCCCTTCCAGATATTGACTTAAAAGTGACTCCAGAAAGGGGCTTTCAAGGCGAGTGAGAAGCAGAGGTGGTTGACCATTGCCTTCCTCTGCAGAGCCTTCCTTGGTGGCCTCCCTTCCAAGTATTGACTTAAAGGTGACCCCAGCAAGGGGCTTTCAAGGAAAGTGATGAAGCAGAGGTGGCTTGCCATTTCCTTCCTCTGCAGAGTCTTCCTTGGTGGTCCCCCATCCAAGTCCTGACTTAAAGGCTGTCCCAATAAAGGGCTTTCAAGGCAAGTGAGAAGTGGAGGTGGTTGGCCATTGCCTTCCTCCGCAGAACCTGCCTTGGTGGCCTCCCATCCGAGTCCCAACCCTATTTAGCTTCCAAGATTTGACGAGACCAGATTATACCCTGCCACCTTCTCTCCCTGAGTTTGTATTTATGTACGTATGTCAGTTCCACCAGCCCTGAACGGGATAGCCTGAGCTAGCCTGATCTCATTGGATCTCAGAAGCTAAGCAGGGTCAGCTGCGGCTAGTATTTGGATGGGAAGACCACCAAGGAATACCAGGGTCCTGATGGGGAGGCAGGCAATGGCAAACATCTCTTTTCTTGAAAACCCGACGGGGTCACCAGAAGTCAGCTGTGACTTGATGGCGCTTTCCACAGCCCGCCCCGTGTTGCAGCCCCTGTCCTGCTTGCAAAAAGACGCTTTAAAGGGTCCGTTTTTGTGAACCGAGTTTGTGTGGCCCGTAACTGCTTCCCCACCCTCCAGCTAGATTTAAAGGTCCCTCCAGCTGATTGGCGGGCCATGTGATCCCCAGCCATCAGCTCAAGCCCTTTAAATCAAAGAGGGAGAGGGGTGGCCAGGCAGACGGTTGCTCTTGGGGGTGGGGCTTGGGGGCGGGACTAGGGGGCATCCCCGCCCACCCCGGAATGCCCTCCAAATCCCCCTTCAGGAGTGACGACGGGACCCGGTTACCCTACCGAGGTCACCCGCTGGCTTTACGTGGAGGAGGGGCGGGGAATCAAACCTGGTTCTCCCGACTAGAGTCTGTCACTCTTAACCGCTGCACCAAACCAGCTCTCCTGAGGGGAAGAAGATAATGGCTTGCCATTTTGTGAGGGGGAGTGCAGACACAAGACCAAGATCTGGGGACACCCCTCCCCCCAAATTCGCACATCTCGTTCTGTATATTTTTAAAAATAAATTAGTTTTTTCCATCTACACAATATCATAGTAAAGGTAAAGGTTCCCTTGCTCGAAAGCCAGTCGAATCCGAATCTAGGGTTGCAGTGCTCATCTCCGTTTCAAAGCCGAAGAGCCAGCGCTGTCCAAAGACATTTCCGTGGCCATGTGGCCGGCATGACTAAACACCAAGGCGCACGGAACGCTGTTACCTTCCCACCAAAGTGGTACCTATTTATCTACTTGCAATTTCTTGCTTCCGAACTGCTAGGTTGGCAGGAGCTGGAACTAGAGACGGGAGCTCACCCCGTCATGCGGCACCCGGGTCTCGAACTGCTGAACTACTGACACAGCCTGCAGTTCAGCATCTTAACCACTTGAGCTATCACAGCCACAATATCATAGAACTCAATAAATGACAGAACACTCCGTTGTACTACCTAGATCTTACTGAGTCAGGCAGAACACCTTTCCCAGGAGGCAAGGCCAAAGAGTCCGGGACTTTTCAGTTTCGGAAAGAGATGGCGGCGGCGGGGGGAGGACATGATAGAGGTTTATCAAATCATGCCCGGGGTGGAGAGAATTGAGAAAGAGAACTTTTCCCTCCCTTTCCCCAAGATAGTAGAGCTGGAGGGCATTCAGTGAAGCAGCTGGGCAGTAGGCTCAGGACAGACACAAGGAAAGACTTCTTCACACAGTACGTTCCAGAAGTTAGTGGTGTCACTCTCAGAATCGAAATGGAGAGGGTATCGGAAATGAGCTTCGTTGACTCTCCTCGACTTTCTGTGAGCTTCCTGGCCCCAGAGATAGAGAGAAAGGGGAGGGATTTGGATCAGTATATCAGGTTGGCTCTAGTCAGTTCTAGTCTGGCCTGCGTCACGTTCATGGTAGCCCTACATGATAGGTACACCAGTAGTTACATTAGCAGCTATACGTCCAAGAAAGATAAATACAAGCCAGGATTTTGTGGCTTGTGGGGCAAACTTTTTTTCTGGTGGGGCTGCCATGATTTGCCATAATTAAGGGGGGGGGCTGGCACGTGCCCCCCCTCTCCCCTCCTGCAAGATTTAAAGGGCCCTTTAGCTGTTCAACAGGGAGCACGTGGTCTCCCAGTAAGCTAGATTTAAAGGGTCCTTTAGCTGACTGGCAGGCCACGTGGTCAGCAAGGAGCATGTGGTCTGCCAATCAGCTGAAGGGCCCTTTAAATCTTGCAGGAGGTGCGAGAGAGGGGCACTCCCCACTTCTTCTTTTGGAAAGAAGTGGGGGGCCTTTAAGGAAGGGGGCTGGCCCTTTAAGGTAGGGGGCAGAGCCCACATCGGCCCCACCATAGCTATGGGCCAGGATACATACCTCTGGATTACTAATGGTAGGGGACTGGCCATCGACACCTCCATGTGTGACCTTGATGGCTAGTCCAGAAAATTCTGAGTTTGATACAAGGGCACTATTTTAAGTATTGGGTTGAAATATTCTATGTTGACAGCACTTCTATTCTATGTTGACAGGGTATAGATGGGAATTCTCAGTCTGGGGCAGGTGATGCACTCTATTCTTGGTGCTGGAGGGGGAAGTAGTGGGAGGGCTTCTGGTGCCCTGGCCCCACTGCTGGACCTCCTGATGGCACCTGGTATATTTTGGCCGCTGTGTGACAGTGTGTTGGACTAGATGGGCCATTGGCCTGATTCAACATTGGCTTCTCTTATCTTCTTATGTTCTTATGTTCACTTTCCACCATATGTGTGAAAGGAAGCCTTGGTTGTTGCAACTGCAAGTCACTTGTGCCTGGATCAAATAATTGAACTAAAAATTCTCAGGTATGGACCAGACCTCCTACAAAACATGGTGCAAAGCTGAGATATGATGGGTGGAAAGTTCCATCAATTTGCAGATGACTTATGGCCATAAAGCAAGGGATGTTCAGAGGTGGATTGCCGCTGCCTGCCTCTGCGTAGCAACCCCAGATTTCCTTGGGGGTCTCCCATCCAAGTACTGACCAGGGCAGAACCCTTCTTAGCTTCTGAGATGTGATGAGATCAGGGTAGCCAGGACAACCTAGGTCAGGGCAGAGGTGGTCTGTTGTTGCCTTCCATTGTGTAGCAGCCCTGGACTTCCTTTGTGGTCTCCCATTCAAATACTAGCCCTGGATTTCCTTGATGGTCTCCCATCCAAGTACTAACCCTGGACTTCCTTGGTGGTCTCCCATTCAAATACTAACCCTGGACTTCGTTGGTGGTCTCCCATCCAAGTACTAACCCTGGACTTCCTTGGTGGTCTCCCATCCAAGTACTAACCCTGGACTTCCTTGGTGGTCTCCCATTCAAATACTAACCCTGGACTTCCTTGGTGGTCTCCCATCCAAATACTAACCCTGGACTTCCTTGGTGGTCTCCCATCCAAGTACTAACCCTGGACTTCTTTGGTGGTCTCCCATCCAAATACTAACCCTGGACTTCCTTGGTGGTCTCCCATCCAAATACTAACCCTGGACTTCCTTGGTGGTCTCCCATCCAAGTACTAACCCTGGACTTCCTTGGTGGTCTCCCATCCAAATACTAAACCTGGACTTCCTTGGTGGTCTCCCATCCAAGTACTAACCCTGGACTTCCTTGGTGGTCTCCCATCCAAGTACTAACCTTGGACTTCCTTGGTGGTCTCCCATCCAAATACTAAACCTGGACTTCCTTGGTGGTCTCCCATCCAAGTACTAACCCTGGACTTCCTTGGTGGTCTCCCATTCAAATACTAACCTTGGGCTTCTTTGGTGGTCTCCCATCCAGGTACTAACCCTGGACTTCCTTGGTGGTCTCCCATCCAAGTACTAACCCTGGACTTCCTTGGTGGTCTCCCATTCAAAAACTAACCCTGGGCTTCCTTTGTTGGTCTCCCATCCAAATACTAACCCTGGACTTCCTTGGTGGTCTCCCATCCAAGTACTAACCTTGGACTTCCTTGGTGGCCTCCCATCCAAGTGCTAACCCTGGACTTCCTTGATGGTTTCCCATCCAAGGTCTAACCTTGGACTTCCTTGATGGTCTCCCATCCAAATACTAACCCTGGACTTCCATCCAAGTACTAACCAGGACCAACCCTTTTTAGCTTCTGAGATTTGATGAGATCAGGATAGCCTCGGCCATCGATGTCCAGGGAAAGCCAAGACATAGAATGAAACAAAGCTTCAACTGCAAACTTATTCAACTTTGCCTTTGTCGCTCAGTTATGTTAAGCGAATGGCCTTGTATTTCCTCCAGACACCGTGTACATGCATGACTATAATCCAAAGCCGATAGCGAGAGTTTGAACAAGAAGGTCAGCAACCTCCCCCCATGTTCCTTTATTTTGCACTGAGATGTTTGCCATGTGGTCACTTGTTACAACCGCAACAGACCTTGCAAATTTTGTTGTTGTTTTTTTAAAAAAGGGGGAATGTAGGGAAGTTGTCCAGGGAAGTGATGAACTTGACCCCTGGGAAGAAAGGGTATTTAATCTCCTGTCGCTGATAGGTTAAGTGTATCTCCGAGGTGGATGAGGAGCCAGCCTCGAAGGGAGGTTTTCCGTTCGAGATGAATGAGTTCCTGTCCTCCGTGGGCCCACTCCCTCGGCTACCTGGTTTCTTTATGACCTCCTGGCAGCCACTTTGGTTCCCCTCTCGCTGTGAGACAGTCAGCGCCACGCTCCGAGCACGGTAGGAAAAATAAACCCCTCCGAACCTGAAGTCAAACACTTGGAAAAACACCGCCGTGAGTTGTGGTTCACTTGAAAGTTATGCACGAAGACTCGGCTTTCCGTGGCGGGGAAGGCCAGCTGTGGGGAGACAAGCGCTCTTTATTCAAGCTCCTTTGAGCTTCTTCGGGGGGAAGCTGGCTGGGAAACGGGACACAGATTTGGGGGCAAAATGAGTGGGAGGCAGGCTGTATTAATTCGGCCACAGAAACTTCGCTCCTGTCGGGAGAAATGCCCTGAATCTTCGTCCTGCTGTAGTACACAATGCTTCCTTAAGGCTTTCGGATGGGAAGATTCTTGAGTATGGAAGTATGCTGACAATTTGGTGTAATGGACTCTAATCTGGGAGAACCGGGTTCGATTCCCTGCTGCTCCACATGCAGCTGCTGGTGACCTTGGGCCAAAGCACAGTTCTCTCAGAGCTGTTTTCTCGAGAGCAGTTCTCAAAAGAGCTCGCTCAGCCCCACCTACTTCACAGGGTGTCTGTTGTGGGGAGGGGAAGGGAAAGAGATTGTAAGCCACTCTGAGTCTCTGAGTGAAGAGCGAGGTATAAATTCCAATCTCATCCTCCTCCTCCTCCTCCTCCTCCACCACCACCACTACCACTACTACTATGACTACTACTATACAACACCCAGTTATGGTGACCCCATATGGTATTCACAGCAAAAGACATTCAGAAGTGTTTTGCCATTGTCTGACTCTGTGTAGCAACCTGGGACTTTCATGGTGGTCTCCGGTCTCAGTTCTACCCAGGGTGGACCCTCCTTAGCTTCTGAGCTACTCTGAGCCATCCAGGTTAGGGCAAAGAAGTCACTTTCTCCACTTCTGGTTCTGTTTTGGTATTGTGTATTGCAGAACCCTTCTGAGATGCCTACAGAGCTGTGCATTGCTTGTAGCATCTCTCTCTAGCCTGTATCAGGAAGAAGGAGGAGGAGGAGGAGGAGGAGATTGAATTAATCCTCTGCCCTTCACTCAGAGTCTCAGAGCGTCTTACAATCTCCTTTCCCTTCCCCACCCCACATCAGACACCCTGTGAGGTAGGTGGGGCTGAGAGAGCTCTTTCCAGAACTGCCCTCGAGAGAATAGCTCTGAGAGAATTTACGACTGACCCACGGTCACACCAGCTGGCTTCACGTGGAGGAGCAAGGAACCAAACTCGGTCCTCCCAGATTAGAGTCTGCGCTTATAACCTCAACACCAAACTGGCTTATTTAAGGGCTCTCTGGAACATACTGGAACAGTCAAGGAACCCTGGCTCACGGCTACGGTTTCAGAGGGTAGCTGTATCGGTCTGCAGTAGGAGAGCTGGGTTCGAATCCAGCAGCACCTTAGAGACTAACAAGGTTCTTTGGAGTCTGAGCTTCCGAGAGTCAAATCTCCCTTCATCAGATACGAGTTGGAATGGAGACCCCTGAGTCCTCATGTTCCAGTCAGAAGAGATGGGGGGTTGTGCAAAGAAAGGAGTCAGGGTGCAGAGGTACAATGCATGTTGCATTCAACTAGATTAGAGCAGAGGAGAAAGAACAATCTCCATTCCAACTAGAGGTGCCAACCTCCAGGTGGGACCTGGGGACCCCCCAGAATTACAGCTCCTCTCCAGACTACAGAGATCAGTTCCCCGTGAGGAAATGGATGCTTTGGAGGGTGGACTCCGTGGCCTTGTACCCCACTGGGGTCCCTGTCCTCCCCGGGCTCCATCCCCAAATCTCCAGACATTTCCCAATGTTGATCTGCCATACCAAACCCTCCATCCCCTGAGGGCTGTCGGAAGGGTCTGGCAACCAATGCTCCCTTCTAAGCTGTGGAGTCTTGTGAGCAAAAATTCTGTTTTGTGAGCTACTGCCATTAGAGTTGTGAGTGAGCTATATGTCTGCTACATAAATTAGTTTGCTCTGGAGCCCTCCTTCCTGAGCTGGGACACAAATGTGTGAGCCGGAGGCTAAAAAAAGTGTGAGCTAGCTCACACTGACTCGGCTTAGAGGGAACACTGTCGGCAGCCCTACTTCCGACTCATATCTGATGGAGGGAACTTGGACTCTCCATAACTTAGAGAGCCAGTTTGGTGTAATGGTTAAGTGCGCGGACTCTAATCTGGGAGAACCGGGTTTGATTCCCCCACTCCTCCACTTGCACCTGCTGATGTGACCTTGGGTCAGTCACAAGCTCTGGCGCAGCTGTTCTTGAAAAAGAGCATTTGCTGCCAGAAGTTCTCTCAGCCCCACCTACCTCCCAGGGTGTCTGTTGTGGGGAGGGGAAGGGAAAGGAGTTTGTAAGCCACTCTGAGATGCCTTTGGGCAGTGAAGGGTGGGGTATAAATCCAATCTCTTCTTCTCCTTCTCCTCCTCCTTCTCCTCCTCTCCTCTTCTTCTTCCTTCTTCTTCTCCTCCTCCTCCTTCTCCTCTCCTCCTCCTCCTCCTCCTCCTCCTCCTCCTCCTCCTCCTCCTTCTCCTTCCTCTACCACCAAAATCTTGCTGGCTTCTAAGGTGCTAGTGGACTTAGAATCATACAATCATAGGTCGCGGTCACACGCATCAGATAAACCATGGGGGAAGCGAGGCTATTTACTCCAGGGGGATTTGACCCATAGTTGTGCGTTCACACAGTCCTTTGAAACTTCCGGGACAGCCTGCCACTGTGTGATCAGACACACCGCAGGTGAGTCAGGGTTCCCCCCCCCGCCCCCCGCAGTCTGTTTCCGATTAGCTTAAATGGGGAATCAATGAATCGCATCTCTGCACTGAGGGCTCCCTATGGAGTGTGCGATGATGTGCATACTGAGAAGGGGGGGGGACATGTCACCGAGTCGGGATGGCCTAGTGAGACCATCCTGATGCCATGAGAGCACACTGGCACGATCAGATAGGGGAAAGTCCACCCGTGGTCCATAGCAACCCGTTTGCTACCAGACTTTCCCCGGTGTCTTCTAACTCCGCTTCTGAGGTGGAGCATAACGGGTTGCCAATGGGTGCGGGGTGCTTCCCAGATGTTTGGGTCTGATCGTGCCCTTTAAATCCACCTGGCATTCGTGCCTATGGAGGGGCTAATTGTGCGTGTGATCGCAGCCATAGAGTTGGAAGGGACCTCCAGGATCATCTAGTCCAACCCCCTGCACAGTGCAGGAAATTCACAAATACCTCCTCCCCCATGCCCCTAGGGACTGCTGTTCCACACCCAGAAGATGACAAAAAAAAAAACCCTCTCCAGGATCCCCAGCCAAACTGACCTGGAGAACAATTGCTTCCTGGCCCCAAAGTGGCGATCAGCATTTCCCTGGGCGTGTAAGAAAGGGCCATGAGAACTAAGCATTGATGCAACCCTTCCTGCCCTCCCTCTCGTGAATCTAGCTAGCTCATGGATGAATATTAGGACTACTCCCTCCACCCCAAGACTACAAATTTTAGTTTGGGAACTGTAGCTGGATAGGCATCACAGTCTAGATGGCATTCCTGGTTGCTCTCCGTCTTTGCCTTCCCCTTGCCACCTCTGCTTGCCACAGAGAAGGAGGGTTGTGTTTCGCCAGCAGGGAAGTGCCATAGTCGTTGTGTTAATTAGTGATACTAGGCGCAAAGGTGTTAAGAGGCAGGCCTGGAATCCTGGCATTCATTAACCATTTCACGACCCGTCTGTAGAGGAATCTGAGTCTCTGCGCAGAAATTTCGGTTCATAGACCGGCAATTCCATCTCCACAATTCTATGTAAAAGAGATTCTTTTGCATTCTGGGAGTTTGAAAAAAACAACAAACATTTGAAGGCTTAAAGTGCAATTTCACGCTAGATCTTTTCGATACGTGTTATTTCCCATCTTACCGCTTTCCTGCATGAGAAAAAAGTAAGGCCATATGACCTTGTGGCCATCGAGCTTCATCCGCTGCATGTTCATTTGGCTTATTCTCAAGTAAGCGTGCATAGGATTTAGAGTTGTCTACTCGTTCCTGGGATCTAAGATCACTGGAGATGGCAACTGCAGCCATGGAATTAAAAGACGCCTGGTCCTTGGGAGGGAAGCGATGGCAAGCCTAGGCAGCATAATAAAAAGCAGAGACGTCACCCTGCCGACAAGAGTCCGTATGGTCGAAGCAGCAGTATTCCCACTAGTACTGTGGCTGCGAGAACTGGACCAGAAGAAGAAGAAGAAGAGATTGGATTTATCCCCCACCCTTCACTACCCAAAGGTGTCTCAGAGCGGCTTACAAACTTCCTTCCCTTCCCCTCCCCACAACAGACACCCTGTGAGGGAGGTGGGGCTGAGAGAGCTCTGAGAGAAACTGCTCCTTTTCAAGAACAGCTCTTGTCAGAACTGTGGCTTGCCCAAGATCATCCAGCCAGGTGCCAGTGGAGGAGTGGGGAATCAAACACGGTTCTCCCAGATTAGAGTCCGCGCACTTAACCACTACACCAAACTGGCTCCCAGAAGGAAGGCTGAGCGCGGACGAATAGATGCTGTAGATTTTCCGGGTTGTGTGGCCGTGGTCTTGGCATTGTAGGACCTGACATTTTGCCAGTAGCTGTGACAGGCATCCTCAGAGGTATAACACGGGAAGATGGAGTACTCTCTGTGTTAAGACTGGTCTATGAACCGAAATTTCTACGCAGAGACACAGATTCCTCTACAGACGGGTCATGGAATGGTTAATGAGTGCCAGGATTCCAGGCCTGCCTTTTAACACCTTTGCGCCTAGTATCATTAAGATGGAGTACTCTCTGTGCCGTGGCTGCAGTCGCCTTGACACAGAGAGTACTCCATCTTTCTGTGTTATACCTCTGAGGATGCCAGTCACAGCTACTGGCGAAACGTCAGGTCCTACAATGCCAAGACCACGGCCACACAACCCGGAAAATTGACAGCAACTAATGAACTCTGGCTGTGAAAGCCTTCAACAACATGAAGAACTGACGCTTTTGAATTATGGAGCTGGAGGAGACCCTTGAGAGTCCCTTGGACTGCAAGGAGATCAAATCAGTCAATCCTAAAAGAAATCAACCCCGACTGTTCCCTGGAAGGCCAGAGACTGAAGCTGAAGCTCAGATACTTTGACTACCCAATGAGAAGGGAGCCCTCACTGGAGAAGACCCTGATGCTGGGAAAGACTGAAGGTCAAAGAAGAAGGGGATGGCAAAGGATGAGATGGTTAGACAGTGTCATCGATGCAACGAAATTGAAGTTGAGCAAACTTCGGAGGACAGCGGAAGACAGGAGGGCCTGGCGTGATCTGGTCCATGGGGTCACAAAGAGTTGGACTCGACTGTGCGCCTGAACAACACAAAACTGCAGGTTGGGAAATTCATGGAGATTTTGGGGATAGAGACTGGGGACAACACAAAACTGCAGGTTGGGAAATTCATGGAGATTTCGGGGATAGAGTCTGGGGACAGTAGAGCTCAAGGAGCGGGGAGACCTCAGTGAGGTGTAATGCCCCAGAGTACATCCACCAAAGCAGCTGTTTCCTCCATGGGATCTGATCTCTGTTGTCTGGAGATTGGTTGTAATTCCAGGAGATCCCCAGGTACTGCCGCTGCACAAAAAGGCAGTTTAGTGTAGTGGCTAGGAACATGGATGCTAATCTGGGAGAACCGGGTTTGATTCCCCACTCCTCCACAAGCAGCTGCTGGTGTGACCTTGGGTCATTCACAAGTTCTTTCAGAGCTGTTCTCTCCAGGGCAGTTCTTGAAAGAGCTCTCTCAGCCCCGCCTACTTCACGGGGTGTCTGTTGTGGGGAGGGGGAGGGGAAGGAAGAAGAAGAAGAGAGTGGATTCATACCCTGCCCTTCACTCGGAGTCTCAGAGTGGCTTACTAACTCCTTTCCCTCCCCCTTCCCACAAGAGACACCCTGTGAGGTAGGTGGGGCTGAGAGAGCTCTTTCCAGAACTGTCCTTGAGAGAACAGCTCTGACAGAAACTATGGCTTGCCCAAGGTCATCCAGCAGCTGCAAGTGGAGGAGTGGGGACTCAAACCCGGTTCTCCCAGATTAGAGTCCACGCACTTAACCACGGCACCAAACTGGTGTCGATTGCAAGCCACTCTGAGACTCCTTCGGGAAGCGAAGGGGGGTATAAATCCGTTCTCTTCTTTTCTCTCTCTTCAACTCCAGGAATTTTCCAAGCCGGAACCGGTGACCCTAGAAGCAACATTTAAGCAGAGCTCCTGAGCTGAACTATTTTGGTCTTTTCACTCCTGTTCTCCCTGCTTAGGTCTGCCAGGTTCCCTTTCTTCCTGGATATCACCCCTTCCCCCCCTGTCATAATGATGTTGACCAGACCTGGCCCTGGAGGCAGACAGAAGAGGGAAAATAACCTTTCTTCCTCACTTGACTCTGCTGCACCCATTTAAAGATAAAGCACAGGACAGATCCCTCTAAAAATAATCATTCTTGGTTATTTTTTTTAATTCTTTGGGTGGGTGGGGGGAGAGAAGATAAGCCAGCAATGCTCAACACCCTTATTCATTAGTTAAGAGAAACTCCCAATTAAGGCTGACATTCCAGCGCGGATTTGCTGGGAGGTATCTGTGAATCGAGTGAACAGGACCGATCTCCAAGTTAACACGTTTGGGACCGTACTGCGAAGGAGTTCGGGGTCACGGCCGGTATCTTTTGTGGACGGCTGAAATAAAATCGATGGGACGGTTTGAGGGTCCTGATCCCAGGCCTAGGTTTCTGTAAAAATCACTGTCGTTTCGTTAAGAGGCCCGTTTCGTGTCTCTGTGATTCACAAAAAAGTACTTTTTAGGAAAAGAACACATCTTTGCGTAAATGCATAGAATCATAGAGTTGGAAGGGACCTCCGGGGTTGTCTAGTCCAACCCCCTGCACAATGCAGGAAATTCACAAATACCTCCCCTTCCACACCTGCAGGAACTGCTGTTCCACGCCCAGAGTGCTCGTAAATGGCTCTGCGTCTACGTGGAGGGAAGTCTCGAGTAGAGTGCCACAGGGCTCGGTCCTAGGCCCGGTGTTATTCAATGTGTTTATAAATGACCTGGATGAAGACATAGAGGGGATGCTTATCAGATTTGCAGATGACATGAAGCTAGGTGGGATTGCTAATTCTGAAGAAGACAGAGTCAGGATTCAGAAGGATCTCGATAGGCTGGAACAGTGGGCTGAGACAAATAAAATGAATTTCAGTAGAGATAAGTGCAAAGTCCTACACTTAGGTACAAAAAATCAAAGGCACAGATATAGAATAGGAGGGACTTGGCTTGACAGCAGCACATGTGAAAGGGGTGTTATGGTTGATCACAAGCTCAACATGAGCCTGCAGTGTGATGCGGCTGTGAAGAAAGCTAATGCAATCTTAGGATGCATTAGCAGAAGCATTGTGTCCAGATCACGGGAGGTGGTCGTTCCGCTGTATTCTGCTATGGTCAGGCCCCACCTGGAGTACTGTGTCCAGTTTTGGGCACCACATTTTCGGAAGGATGTTGACAAACTCGAGCAGGTCCAGAGGAGGGCGACCAGGATGGTGAGAGGGTTGGAGTCCAAGTCTTATGAGGAAAGGCTGAGGGAGTTGGGTATGTTTAGCCTGGGAAAGAGAAGGTTTAGAGGGGACATGATTGCAGTCTTCAAGTATTTGAAGGGCTGTCATGTACAAGATGGAGTGGATCTCTTCTCTCTTGCTCCGGATTGCAAGACTAGATCTAATGGGTGGAAATTGCAAGGGAGTCGTTACCAGCTTAATATCAGGAGAAACTTCCTGACTGTAAGAGTGGTTGAGCAGTGGAACAGACTGCCTCGGGAGGTGGTGGATGCTCCTTTGCTGGACGTTTTCAAGAGGAGACTGGACAACCATCTTTTGGGTATGTTGTAGGTATGTAGGGGTTTCGGCTGTGTTCCTGCAGAGTGCAGGGGGTTGGACTAGATGGCCTGCAAGGTCCCTTCCAACTCTAACATTCTATGATTCTAAGATGAGAAGAAACCTCCAGGATCTTTGGTCAAACTGGCCTGGAGAAAAATAGCTTCCTGACCCCAAAGTGGCGATCAGCATTTCCCTGGGCATATAAGAAAGGGCCATGAACTAAGCCCTGAGGCAACCCTTCCTGCCCTCCCTCTCATGATCTGCCTGAGTTCATAGGATCCACATTGCTGCCAGATGGCCACCTAGCCTCTGTTTGAAAACCTCTCAAGAAGGAGAGCCCACCACCTCCCGAGGAAGCCTGTTCCACTGAGGAACTGCTTTAACCATCAGGAAGTTCCTCCTAATGTTTCACCAAAAACTCTTTTGATTTAATTTCAACCCGTTGGTTCTGGTCTGTCCTTCTGGGGCAACAGAAAACAACTCCACTTCACCCTCTCTGGGACAGCCCTTCAAGTACTTGAAGATGGTGATCGTATCACCTCTCAGTTGTCTCCTCTCCAGGCTAAGCATACCCGGCTCCTTCAACCTTTCCTCAGGGGACTTGGGTCTCCAGACCCCTCACCATCTTCGTTGCCCTCCTCTGGACACGTTCCAGCTTGTCTATATCCTTCTTATATTGCGGTGCCCAAAACTGAACACAATCCTCTAGGTGAGGTCTGATCAGAGCAGAGCAAAGTCAAAATCAGCCTCCACTGAGATTTTTGGAGAGGCACGAAGGGTGTCAGTCTCCAGGTGCGAACTGGGAATCCCCTGGGATTACAGGACTTCAGAGATCAGCTCCCCTGGAGAAAATGGATGCTTTGGAAGGTGGCCTCTATGGCATTGTACCCCACTGAGGTCCCAGCTCTCCCCAGGCTCCTCCCCCAAATCTCCAGGAGTTTCCAACCTGGATATGGCAACTCCCCCATCCCCTCACCGGTGGTCAGGCAGGGGCGGATTAAGGCTCACTGGTGCCCTAAGCAGCACTGACCAATCTCGGTGCCCCCCTCCTTTCCACACTGACCCCGTCCATTTTAGTTGTTGACCTGTCTGACCAGCAGGGCTATTTTTGGGCAGGGACGCACAGGAATGGAGTTCCGGCTGGCTCCCGAGTTATTAGCATAACAGGTCACACCCAACAGCAGAAACTCATTAGGATTGGCTACATTTGGGGTGTTTGGCCTCACATGCAAAGGAGTTCCTGCTCCAAAAAAAAAAGCCCTGGGTTTTGACAACAAACAAGGTAAACAGAATAAGAAGCAAAAGGTGGGTGTGGCTGGATGACCACACTTCTGGTAACACGGGGGTGTGGCCTAATATGCTAATAAGTTTCTGCTGTTGGGTGTGGCCTGTTATGCTAATAAGTTCCTGCTGGGATTTTTCTACCAAAAAAGCCCTGCTGACCAGGTATACAATGCAGGTTGCAGCAATACAAAAATTTATTCATATGCTAACACAATATACTGTACAAACTAAGCCAGGCCTTGGCTACATACAGTTCTACAAAAAACGCAATACAACGTCTATTTTAGTATTTCACAAGTTAAATGGATCAAAGTTCCAAGGTTCATGACCTGAAAGGCGTTTTTCTACATTTTTTCACCCTCTCCCCCAACTTTGTGGTGCCCCCTTCGGCCCTGGTGCCCTAAGGCACGCGCTTAGTCTGCTTAAGGGTTAATCCGCCACTGTAGCCAGGGCTGACCTGGCATCACTAAAAGGCACAAATGTACCCGTTTTTAGTCTCCCCACCCCCGAGTCTTTTCCCCCCAAGGACAGTATGCCGAGGCTTCAGAGTCCACATCTGTGTGAAGCAGGTACACAATTCCCACACAGGTCTCAGTACTACAGCTCTGTGTGAAAACAGTGTGTGTAAATAGGCTGCCAACCTCCAGGCGGGGCACTGGACATCTCCGGGAATGACAGGTGAAGTCTGTGTAGCTAGTTTGGTGTTGTGGTTAGGAGAGCGGACTCTAGTCTGGGAGAACCAGGTTGATCCCCCACTCTTCCACATGCAGCTGCTGGTGTGACCTTGGGTCAGTCATAAGTTCTTTCAGAGCTGTTCTGTCAAGGGCAGTCCTCAAAAGAGCTCTCTCAGCCCCACCGACCTCACAGGGTGTCTGTTGTGGGGAGGGGGAGGGAAAGGAGATTGTAAGCCACTCTGAGGCTCCTTTGGGTAGTGAAGGGCGGGGTATAAATCCAATCTCTTCTTCTTCTACCTCACAGGATGTCTGTTGTGGGGAGGGGGAGGGAAAGGAGATGGTAAGCCACTCTGAGACTCCTCTGGGCAGTGAAGGGCAGGGTATAAATCCAATCTCCTCCTCCTCCTCCTCTTCTCCTCAACAGAGATCCTTTCCTCTGGAGAAAATGGCTGCTTTGGAGGGTGCACTCTATGGCATTATACCTTACAGAGGTTCCCCCCCTCCAAACACAATCCTCTGCAGGCTACACCCCCAAATCTCCAGGAATTTGCCAACCCGGAGTTGGCAAACCTATGCGTAAATGAAAGGTATAATACACTGATGAAAGAAAAGTGATTTTGCTTTTCTGAGGCATTCTGCAGATTTGTCTTTCTCTCAAGCGGTTAAGACGCTGAACTGCAGGCTGTGGAAGGTTCAGCAGTTCAAGACCCGGGTGCCGCAAGACGGAGTGAGCTCCCGTCTCTAGTTCCGGCTCCTGCCAACCTAGCAGTTCGAAAGCAAGAAACTGCAAGTAGATAAATAGGTACTGCTTCGGTGGGAAGGTAACAGCGTTCTGTGTGCCTTGGTGTTTAGTCATGCCGGCCACATGACCATGGAAACGTCTTCAGACAGCGCTGGCTCTTCATCTTTGAAACGGAGATGAGCACCGCAACCCTAGAGTCAGATTCGACTGGCTTTCGAGCAAAGGAACCTTTACCTTTGCCTTTACCTGCAGGAAAGAAAAGCCCTTAGAGAGAAAGGCGGACTATAAAAAATGTAAATAAAGAATTTTTTTTTAAAAAATGTTGTCAATAGGAGGCCCTTCATATCTGGCGTTTTGTTGATGCACCCAGCTGACAAAGCGTACACAGTTTCCATTATCTTCATCTTTCATCTGCCCTATCAAAAATGTTCGGGGCATGTAACGGCAGACTAATCTTACCCATCCATCTACCCAACAGTGTTGAAATATAAACCACACGATGATGAATAAAACTAGCGTCACTTAATCCTTACCGCCAAATACAGGCCAAAAGACACTCTGATTCGGTCGTCTCCAGGCCAAGTTTCTCCGTTGCCTCTCTTGTACTCGGTAAATAATACTGTCAACCAGAATGCAATTTAGGCTGAAATTACAAGCTCTGTCTGGCAATGCTCCCTCTAAGCTGTGGAGTCTTGTGAGCAAAAATTCTACTTTGTGAGCTCCTGGCATTAAAGCTGCGAGCAAACGATTTGGCTGCTGCAGAAATTAGTTTGCTCTGGAGCCATCCCTTCCTGAGCGAAGTCAAAGATGTGTGAGCCGGAGGCTAAAGAACTGTGAGCCAGCTCACACTAACTCATCTTAGAGGGAACACTGCTGTATGGCCAGTTCTCACATTATGGAGAACACGGGTCAGTTCTGGGACCCCCAGCCTGGGTCTTGTGAACCACATAGGGTTGCCAGCTCAGGGTTGGGGAATACCTGGAGATTTTGGGGGTGGAGCCTGAGGAGAGCGGGGTTTGGTGAGGGGAGGGACCGCAGCAGGGTCAAAGGCCACAAAGTCCACCTGCCAAAGCCACCATTTTCTCCAGGGGAATTGATCTCTGTTGTCTGGCGATCAGCTGTAATCCGAGGAGGTCTCCAGCCACTCCCTGGAGGTTGGCAACCGAAGTATACACACCATGAAGAATGACAAAAATTGCCATTTATATAAACAACTAAATTTATGTAATGCTATTACTATCTCAGTTTCTATGCACCAAAAATTCAACAATCTTTTAGTATCCCTTATAAACTGCTGATACAGTCATATTCATTCATTCAACAGGTGATCGCCATATATTCCAACCATCAGGTGTCCTTGCTGTGATCTGACTAGGGATGTGCATTTGGTAAAGCCAAACCAAAAGAAACCCCCCTGAAAAAACTTTTCTGACATTTTTCATATATTCGGCATACTGAATCAGATCCCCTGAGCTGATTCGGCTGCCGAATACTGAATGCCAACCATCCCCAAAAGTTTTGGGTTTTTTCCTGGCTTTCTCGGGGAGACACTGCAGCCTGCCTTTCCCACATCCCCATAGGAAACAATGGAGGATTGGGGGCACCCTCTTTGGATGCCCCTAGAATTTGACTCTCGGTCCAATCTTTTCCAAACTTGGGGGGTCTTTTGGGGAGAGGCTCCAGCAGCTACAGTACAAATTGGGTGCCTCTACCTCAAACCCCCTCCCCCCAGCCCCCTGGATACTTGTTAGAAGATTTCTGCCATTGACTCATAGGATATAATAGAGCCTCATAGGATATAATAGAGCCGAAAATTTTTGGGAATACCGAAAATTTTTAGGTACCAATAAAATATGGGTATTGGTATTTGGGTATTTTGGGAATCCCGAAAAAATTCAGCTTTATTATACCTGAATCAAAAAAACCCTCCCGCCCCTGCATAGATCTGACCTTGTTGAAAACTGGAAGCGACAGAGGTTGTCAGCTGACTTATCTTCCGTTCTTTGCTTCCACAAGGCTCACAGACATGACTCCGACAGGCCAGCTACAATGTCTGTTTCACACAAGCTTCTTTATGGGAAATCGTAAAATACAACCTTCAAAGATTCATCCAATTAAGGGTGAGCGGTCAATCCTAGGTTTCCAAAACTGCAACGATTGCCAAAACTTTTCTTGTCAGTACTGGGGAGTGCAAGATTCGCTCTATAGGGGAAAACCCATATATGCATTTGGGCATTTTCCCACCAGACCTTATAAAGCCTCCTAGGATTATTTCAGATCAAGAAAAACATGTCAGGAAGAAGAAGGATGAAGCCCCTTCTTGATTCATGTCCCACTCATGACCTGAACTGGATGTACAAGAATTGAGGAGAACTCATATGCGATTGTTACATTGAACACAGTGTGAGGAACCCAGAGCTAACCTGTGTTCTCCATAATGTGTTTCCCACAGCCTTTATAAGCCTGCGGGAACCTTTGGAATTCTGACACAGGGTGGTGGGCGCTGCTCTAAAATGGCTGCTGCTGGAGGAGAAGCCAACTACAAAATGGCTGCCAGAGTCAGAACCAACCACAAAATATCAAGGAGTGAGGTTCTCCATAACTCTAAGAATAACTCTTCCAACATTTGAGGCAGAAGCATTGATGTCCGGAAGCTTAGGCTCCCAAAATCCTGTTGGTCTTTAAGATACTTCGGGAGTTGAATCAGTTTGGTGTAGTGGTTAAGTGCGCGGACTCTTACCTGGGAGAACCGGGTTTGATTCCCCACTCCTCCACTTGCACCTGCTGGTGTGACCTTGGGTCAGTCACAAGCTCTGGCACAGCTGTTCTCTCAAGGACAGTTCCTGTCAGAAGTTCTCTCAGCCCCACCTATCTCACAGGGTGTCTGTTGTGGGGAGGGGAAGGGAAAGGAGTTTGTAAGCTGCTCTGAGATGCCTTTGGGCAGTGAAGGGCGGGGTATAAATCCATTCTCCTCCTCCTCCTCCTCTTCTTCTTCTTCTTCTTTTTCTTCTTCTTCTTTCCTTTATAGCTATGCGTCAACCATTCTCTCATTTTCTGCTTCCTTCATTTTCCACTGAATTCTCATTTCCATTTTACTGACACCATTTTCTTAACATCATCATCATCATCATCATCATCATCATCATCATCATCATCATCATCATCATCATCATCATCATCATCATCATCATCATCTATTTATCATACAGAGAAGCCCTCTCTTGGGTGATACCCAACTCACCAAGTTCTTTCAAGAGGCAGAATAGAAATTTTCCAAATTTTTTTTTAAAAAAATGCAACCAGAGGCAAGTCACTGCATTCTGCACCAGCTAATTCATAGAATCATATAGTTCAAAGGGAACTCCAGGATCATCTAATTCAACCCCCTGCACAAGGCAGGAAATTCACAACTACCTCCCCCCCCACAGTGACCACAGTTCCATGCCCAGAAGATTACACTGAGGAACTGCTCTGTCAGGAAGTTCTTTGTAATGTTTAGCCAAAAACTCTTATGGATTTAATTTCAGCCCATTGGTTCTGGTCTGACCTTCTGGGGCAACAGGAAACAACTCTGCACCCTCCTCTATGTGACAGCCCTTCAAGTTCTTGAAGATGGTTATCATATCACCTCTCAGTTGTCTATGGCAAGCCATAGTGCTGCCACAGCTGTTCTTGAAAAAGGAGCAGTTTCTGTCAGAGCTCTCTCAGCCCCACCTGCCTCACAGGGTGTCTGTTGTGGGGGAGGGAAAGGGAAAGAAGTTTGTAAGCTGCTCTGAGACACCTTTGGGTAGTAAAGGGCGGGGTATAAATCCAATCTTTTTTCTTCTTCTTCTTACAAAAGCCCTCCAGGATCTCCAGCAAAACTGGCCTAGAGAAAAATTGCCTCCTGACCCCAAAGTGGCGATCAGCATTTCCCTGGGCGGGTAAGAAGGGTCAGGAGAACTAAGCACCGAGGCAACCCTGCTTGCCCTCCCTTCTCATGATCTGCCCAAGTTCACACAATCAGCATTGCTGTCAGATGGCCATCTAGCCTCTGCTTGAAAACCTCCAAAGAAGGAGGAGAGCCCACCACCTCCCAAGGAAGCCTGTTCCACCAAGGAACTGCTCTGTCAGGAAGTTCTTCCTAATGTTTAGCCAAAAACTCTTCGGATTTAATTTCAGCCCGTTGGTTCTGGTCCGACCTTCTGGGGCAACAATAAACAACTCCGTACCATCCTCTATATGGCAGCCCTCCAAGGACTTGAAGATGGTGATCATATCACCTCTCAGTCGTCTCCTCTCCAGGCTAAACATACCCAGCTCCTTCAGCCTTTCCTCAGGGGACTTGGTCTCCAAGTTCTCTTCAAGGGAGGTCCCACTCAAACCAGATGCCGTTGTTGTTGTTGGCGGTGTTCTCCCGTAGCCTGATCCATAACCCAGGGACCTTGAGGAATGTCGATGTCAATTCAATCGAAGCCAGTACGATCACATGAAATTGGACCTAAGCTTCAGCTGGTGCGAATCCACACACTTCAGACGAACTAGGCTGTGGATTCAGTTGTCCTGCCCCATGATGGATAGTCTGGACATTCCACAACTTACGTCCCTCTGTTTAAATTGTCAGCCCACGACGGAATACCTAACTTTATTGTTGTTGGTGGCATAGCGTTGCCATTCAGATTTCAATAGTTTTTGACAGAGACATTACGAGACCTAACGAAGCAGGGGGGAGTGGGGGGAGCTGTTATATCTGTCATCTTTGCAGCACTGAAGAAATGAAGCCCAGATATATTTTTTTGGAGGGGGGGGTCGCTCGTAGGATGAAGGGGGACTGAGGGGGTTCCAATGCGCTCAGGGATACCTTTAGACGTGTGATTTATGCGGCCTGACATCGGCTTTAATTTAGCTCATGTTACAAGTCGAGTAATTCGGCCCTTAATGAAGTGTGTTTCGCGTGACATGCCGAACATGTGACACGACAGTCGTTGGCTTTTAAACAGGCCTCGGTTACATATTCTTTTTGTCATTGGAAGTGGCCCGTCAGTTCATAAACTTAAAATAAGGCTTGCTGACCTATCGGTTTCCCCCGAAATGTGTTACTGAAGTCTGTGAAAGGCACGCATGGGAACATAACTGTTTCTGTGACTAGTTGAGAGTGAAAGAAAAAAGACTCATGAGTTATTTGGAACACTTTAGGTTTGGGTACGAACACTGTATACATGTATATGCATCTGGAGCAGAGGCCCATCAATGGCTATGAGCCGCAAGGTATAGACAGGAACTTTCAGTCTGGGGCAAGTGAGGCTCTGTATTCTTGGTGCTTGGTGGTGGTGGGGGGCAACAGTGAGTGGGCTTCTAGTGCCCTGGCCCCACTGGTGGACCTCCTGATGGCACCTGGTATTTTTGGTCATTGTGTGACAGAGTGTTGGACTGGATGGACCATTGGCCTGATCCAACACTGGCTTCTCTTATGTTCTTATATGGAGCAGAGGTCCATCAGTGGCTATTAGCCACAAGATATAGATAGGAACTCTCGGTCTGGGGCAAGGGATGCTCTGTATTCTTGGTGCTTTGGGGGCATCAACCGTGGGAGGGCTTCTAGTGTCCTGGCCCCACTGGTGGACCTCCTGATGGCACCTGGTATTTTTGGCCACTGTGTGACACAGAATGTTGGACTGGATGGGCCATTGGCCTGATCCAGCATTGGCTTCTCTTATGTTCTTATACGTCGGTGCTATGGCCCAGTGGAAGAGCCTTTGCTTTGTATGTAGAAGGCCCCAAGTTCAATCCCCGGTATCTCCAGTTAAAAACACCAGGCAGTAGGTGATGTGAAAGATCTCTGCCTGAGACCCTGGAGAGCTGCTGCCAGTCTGAGTAGACAATACTGACCTTGAGGGACCTTCATTAATGTAGAGAGCCAGTCTGGTGTAATGGTTAATGTCTTGGAGAACCAGGCTTGAATCCCCACAGTACCATTGAAACTTGCTTTCCTCAATGGTCTCCCTTCCAAGTACTGACTTCGTAGCAACCTCAGCAAGGGCTTTTCAAGGCAAGTGAGAAGCAGAGGTGGTTGGCCATTGGCTTCCTCTGCAGAGCCTGCTTTGGTGGTCTCCCTTCCACATGTTGACTTAAAGGCAACCCCAGCAAAGGGCTTTTCAAGGCAAGTGAGAAGCAGAGGTGGTTGGCCATTGCCTTCTTCTGCAGAGCTTTCCTGGGTGGTCTCCCATTCAAGTACCAATTTATGGCGACCCCAGCAAGGGGCTTTCAAGGTAACTAAGAAGTAGAGCGGTTTTCTGTTGCCATCCTCTGCAGAGCCTTCCTTGGTGGTCTCCCATCCAAGTACCAACCATGCTTAGCTTCTGAGATCTAACGAGATCAGGCTATATACCAAGCCGCCTTCCCGCCCAGAAAACTGGTATCCGTACAATATTGTTTCCCTTTTTAATATTGCCAAATTACTGCCAATGTGTCATCAAAACCTTGGCTTAGGCAGCTTTATCATTCCACCAACAAATGTTTCTCCATGCTGAAAGAGGGCAAACCATTAACACAGCAGGAGGGGGGAAAAGATAACCCTCTTTGGAATGGGTTTGTTTAAACAGTTGCTTCCAGTATGTTTTTCTTTATTAATATTGTTCAGAAAGTGCTGTACAAGAATTGGGGGAAAAATAAAGAAATGGGGGGGGGGTTTGCTTACTCAGTAGGGTTTTTTTTAGCACTTGTCAAACACAAAACGAAATTAAAAGAACCCCCTGTATAACTGCCGCTCTGCCTTGCTGAGAACTTTTTGATCTGGTTTTCCTGATAGATATTTGAAATCCAGGAGCATTTTGTGGGCTACATTCGGCTCAGGTTATTGCCAAAACCAATGGAACTTAGAAACACAGGAATCAATAGAATTTTAGAAATGCTAAAGTTTAGCTGGATGAGTACCCCCTGGTGAGCAGTTCACAAAACTCGGCAGAAATATCTGTTGAGTTCATTCACCAGTTCAGAACCAGAGACCCGCCCCTCTGCAGGGCTCAATAGGGACACTGGATTCGCATCTTGTGGCAGATGCAAATTTTCTGGCCCCAAGCATTTGTCCTCTGCTGTGATCCAGTTGATCACAATGTGCGTCAGAAGTGGCCTTCCACTCTCTACATTGGCCAGTCTTTTTGACAAAGAATTGATGGACATAAGCCTGACATCGGGAACCACTGCATTCAAAAACCAGCAGGAGAAAATTTTAACCTTCCAGGACGTTCAGTTGCTGACCTAAAAGTAGAAAAACCAAGAAAGGATAAACATGGAGCAGAAGTCCATCAGTGGCTATTAGCCACAAGGTATAGATAGGAACTCTCAGTCTGGGGCAAGGGATGCTCTGTATTCTTGGTGCTGGGGGGGGGGCAGCAGTGGGAGGGCTTCTAGTGTCCTGGCCCCACTGCTGGACCTCCTGATGGCACCTGGTCTTTTTGGCCACTGTGTGACAGAGTGTTGGACTAGATGGGCCATTGGCCTGATCCAACATTGGCTTCTCTTCTGTTCTTCTGTTAGGGATCAAAGCTACCCATGTAGGAAATACAATGACCAAGCAAGCATTGTGATATGAATGACGAGGGCATTTAGGAAAGATCATATGGTATTATAAATAAAACTTTGCAATATTACAAGGAAAAGTCCAACATTCTCAATGAGCACCTGAATATAAGCTCATTTAGTCCCAGCCTTCCTCAGGAGTAATTGTATTGTATTGAAAAGTGTCAGCCTCTTAATACAGCTCAATGTTAAGTTAGCAGCAAACCCATGCTTAACCTCTTCTTTAGTTTCTTCAGATTATCTTCTGGTTCCATTTCAAGTGTTTGTATTATGAGCAAACCAGTCTTGTCTTCTCTAACTAGGTGTAAAAGCCTTCTGCATTATGCTGGCTTAAATGCTCTCCGAGAACACTGTATTAATACTTATAGTAGTAGCAAACCAGTCCTCTTTTCTACCCAGCTGGAAGCCTTCAATTTTAAATCTGGCTGGCAAAATGCTCTCTACAACAAGCTGGAGCCCAGACTGTATAAAGAAAACTGTTCTAATTAATTCCTAAAAGTAGCAGTTCAGAAGAAGAAGAAGAAGAAGAAGAAGAAGAAGAAGAAGAAGAAGAAGAAGAAGAAGAAGAAGAAGAAGAAGAAGAAGAAGAAGAAGAAGAAGAAGAAGAAGAAGAAGAAGAAGAAGAAGAAGAAGAAATTGGATTTATACTCCGTCCTTCACTACCAGTTTGGTGTAGTGGTTAAGTGTGCGGACTCTAATCTGGGTGCACTGGGTTTGATTCCCCACTCCTCCACTTGTAGCTGCTGGATGACCTTGGGCAAGCCATAGTTCTGACAAGAGCTGTCCTTGAAACGGAAGTTCTGGAAAGAGCTCTCTCAGCCCCACCTACCTCACAGGGTGTTTGTTGTGGGGAGGGGAAGGGAAAGGATTTTGTAAGCCACTCTGAGACTCCGAGTGAAGGGTGGGGTATAAATCCCATCTCCTCTCCTCCTACTCTTTCTGAGACAGGTCCCTTTCCTCCTAAAATGGCTCCCACAGCCTCGTCGGCAGGAGTCGAATGGATCAAATTTGCCACAGAATGGCAAAAATATGCACTCGTGGTGCCAGACGAAACATTAGCGAAATCAGCGGCCAGAAGCCCAAGGGCTCATTGAAGAAAATGGGTCGCTGGGTGGGTAGGGGGAGATACTGTTAAGAGAGTTCGCACCCCTGCTTTGTAAAGAAAACAAATTGACCATCTGAGCCTGACCGCTGAGTGGAAATCAGAGAAACGGTGTTTATTTTTCAGGTCAGGGGCTCGGGAATGTTTATTCTGTCACCTTTCTCTGGTTATTGTCACATTCGGGCAGAAATCTGAACTGAAAGATGTAGCCGAGCTGATATTTTGGTTGGTGCATTGCTTCATGAGCCATGAGTAAATAAAAGAACAAGGGGGAAGTCTTTGATGCTCAGAAACATGGGATTGTTTTCAATTATTCTGGTTCAGTTACCTTAGGAGATGCTCAGAGGTGGAATTCGACTTGGGAAGGCGTCCACGAATGATACGAAGCTATGCCCATATACCACAATCCCGGATGGAACAACATGTCCCAGATGCAAAAAAAGAACTTGAAACTTGCACAAGGCCCATAACTTGGTTTTCTTGTTACTGGTATGTATAATCTTTAATGGTGCATAACCTTTTGATTAAAATAAACTGAAATTTAATTCCACCCCCCAACGTTCCTGTTTTCTGTTAAATTAACACAATAAAAGGGTAAATACTGAGAGATAACGTAAGGTGAAGCATTAAATGAGACTCCACCAAGATGTTGTTGTTGTTGATGATGATGATGTCACAGAACTAGGGCTGGATTGAGCTTCAGTCCTCTGCTAAACCTCTGGTACACCTATGACAGAAGAAGAAGAAAAGGAAGAAGAAGAAGAAGAAGAAGAAGAAGAAGAAGAAGAAGAAGAAGAAGAAGAAATTGAATCTATACCCCACCCTTCATTCGGAGTCTCAGAGCATCTTAAAAACTCCTTTCCCTTCCCCTCCCCACAACAGACACCCGGTGAGGTAGGTGGGGCTGAGAGATCTCTGACAGAAGCTGCCCTTTCCAGGACAGCTCTGACAGAACTACGGCTTGCCCAAGGTCATCCAGCAGCTGCAAGTGGAGAAGTGGGGAACCAAACCCGGTTCTCCCAGATTAGAGTCTGCACACTTAACCACTACACCAAACTTGCCATTCCTCCGGGGTGGTGGGGGATCACCCACTTTTAGGGCCCCCGATCCACCAGCCCGGATCTGGCCAATGGGGGGAACCCCGCCCTCAAAGTACTGCATTCAGGCCTATGAGCCCGGTGTGATGATGTCACTCAGAGGTGACATCATCGCACAGGGCACATTGCAGGGAGGATGCTCTATTATTCAAGGAAAACCCCTACGGTTTTCCCTTGAACAACACAGGCCCCGCCCACAACATGCCCTGTGTGATGACATCACTTCTGGGTGACGTCATTGCAGCATGCAGGCTTGGTGTGTGCACTGAAGATCTCCTGGACTGGGATAAAGACCCCCCCCCCGCCGGCAACTAGGTAAGACTTGGGAACCTATGATACTTTAATTTCTATAGCAATTAGCCCTTATAGTTGAATCTGTGGTTCTGTTTCCCAGGAGGCTTTGGGACTCTGCTAAGTGATGATGTGGCCTTTGGGTACGGATAACTCTGTACATGACTTCTGCCTTACGTGACTTTTTGCCTTAAGTTTGACACTCCTGATCTAGTCCAACCACTTGCACAGTGCAGGAAATTCACAGATACCTCACTATTCCCTAACCTCCCCTTTCCCTGTAGGAAAATATTACGTGTTGGGCCAAAGTTGAACCCAAAAAGGTTTATTACAGAGCTACGTTCAGTAAAGGGTGGAGATCACTGAACACAATGCAATGGCTCTCTCCTTATCTTTCCTAACCCCCCCTAAAGCTATTCCGAACTGTGTTATTCTTTTTCTTGATCCTTTTTTTTTGTTGTTCCTGCGTGATTAGTCATCCAGGAAATGTTTAAATTACCAAATGTATGGTTTAAAAGATTGATAGACCAAATTATATTAGTTTAATACAATATGCCGGGCGTACGGAAATTAGAAGCCTTTATCGTATATTTTGATTCCTAAATGGTTTCTGTTTCATCCGTAGGCAACAATCGGGCTCGTTTCCCCCCCTCCCGTCCATGTCAGACTCTCTCGGAGTGAGTAACCAAGCAAAAACAAATGACTTAGTCCTTGGTTCAAAGAAATAATGGGTCACTAGCATAATTAATTTTATGTTTAATTACTGTAGAATGAAACAATCCAACAATAGCCAATCAATCCCGGGAATGACAGGACAGAAGGTCAGCTCTTGCTAAGTCAATTGTTTTTGAAAGAGAAATTTATGTCTGGCTTCCTTTTATGTGCCCAGCGAAAGAAATTGGATAAAAGTGGCCGAGCAAACATTAATTAATTTATATAAATGGTATCCTCATGGCTGTGGCTAAATCACAAGTCCCGAGTGCGAGGTGATGGGGAGTCATTGTTTGAGGATTCCAGGGATGGTCTCTGCCCTGTAAGGCAGTGATTTATATTGATTCCAGTGATTGAGCTACTCAGTTCATAACTGTCTAGCTGCAGCCCAGAGGAACAGGGTAGCTCTTTGGTCCGAGGTCCTTGAAGCAAAGATGCCGCGGAATTCTACAATTCCAATAGTCATGGAGTAAAGTGCTTCCTGTGTATGTGGAATGGTATACCATAGGCCGGTCTCATTGGATCTCAACAGGTAAGCGTGGTTTGGATGGGAGACCACCAAGGAAGACTCTGCAGAGGAAGGTTGATGGCAAACCACCTCTGCTTAATCACATGCCTCGAAAATCCTGTGGGGTTGCCATAAACTGGTACTTGGATGGAAGACCACCAAGGAAGACTCTGCAGAGGAAGGTGATGGCAAACCACCTCTGTTTAATCACATGCCTCAAAAATCCTGTGGGGTTGCCATAAACTGGTACTTGGATGGAAGACCACCAAGGAAGTCTCTGCAGAGGAAGGTGATGGCAAACCACCTCTGTTTAATCACATGCCTCAAAAATCCTGTGGGGTTGCCATAAACTGGTACTTGGATGGAAGACCACCAAGGAAGTCTCTGCAGAGGAAGGTGATGGCAAACCACCTCTGCTTAATCACATGCCTCGAAAATCCTATGGGGTTGCCATAAACTGGTACTTGCATGGAAGACCACCAAGGACGAGTCTGCAGAGGAAGGCCATGGCAAGCCACCTCTTGCTCAATCACTTGCCTTGAAAACCCTATGGGGTCACTATAAGTCAGTACCTGGATGGAAGGCCACCTTAGTTGTCCTTTTTCTTATCCTCCCCCCCACGCTGTTCTTATTGGGGAAGGCCTCGGAGTGGTAGGTGGTACCACCTAATCGTTGGTAGGTGTTGAGCAGCATGAATCCACATACTGAGAGCACTCCCAAAGGTACCACAGAGTTCACAGGACTCATCTCCATGTTGAAAGATTTTGTCTATGCTGACATCACCACTGTTGTAGAACTTTGCTTGCACCCGCTGGCCGGCAGGGGTGTGCAGTCTGAAAAGGGGTTGTAGGCAAACTCTTAGGCTACATTTGCTCTCCCTTCCTGACAGTAGGCAAACCGGAGGTGGGGAATAGAGCTGACAGCTTAGGCTTGACCCCCCACATGCATACACACTAAATGAAGACACCAAAACAAAGAAACCAGAGATCAGAGATAATCAAGAATAAAGATCGCTTGCGGGGAGGGCAGGATATAAATCAAGGAAATAAAATAAGAATGGGACACTCTGGGGCAGTGATGCTCTGTATTCTTGGTACTGGAGGGGGCAACAGGGGGAGGGCTTCTGGAGTTCGGGCCCCACTGGTGGACCTCTTGATGGCACCTGGGTTTTGGCCACTGTGTGACACAGAGTGTTGAATTGGATGGGCCACTGGCTTGATCCAACATGGCTTCTCTTATGTTCTTATGTCTGGGGCAAGTGATGCTCTGTCTTCTTGATGCTTGTGGGGCAACAGAGGGAGGACTTCTGGAGTTCTGGCCCTGCTGGTGGGCCTCCTGATGGCACCAGGTAGCACAGAGATGTTCAATGTTATGTTCTTACATTGGATTTGGTTGTGTAAGCCGCCCTGATCCCAGCTTGCAGGGATGGGCAGCCTAAAAAAAATCAATCAGTCAAATCAATCAAATCAATCAATCGGTCATTCAATATGTCCTGTGCTTATCCATGAAGACAGTTTCAGAGGGTTGCCCTGTTGGTCTGCAGTACCTTAGCTAGATTCCAGTCCAGTAGCTCCTTAGAGACCAAAAACCTTTCAGGGTATCAGCTTTTGACAGTCAACACTCCCTGCATCAGATAGGTACTTCCAGGGCTCTTTTTGTAACAGGAACTCCTTTGCATATTAGGCGACACAGCCCCTAATGTTGCCAATCCTCCAAGAGCTTACAGAGCTCTTCTTACAGGGGCTACTGTAAGCTCTCGGAGGATTGGCTACATTAGGGGTGTGTCGCCTAATATGCAAAGGAGTTCCTGCTACAAAAAGAGCCCTGGGTACTTCGATTGGTTGTCTCCTGGGACATGTGACTGCTATATCTGAGAAGGATTCTGGTGAATCTGAATGAGGGAGCCTTGCCCCTCGAAAATATATATCCCTAAAATCTTGTTGGCCTCTAAGGTGCTATTAGATTTGAATCTAGCTCTCCCGGAGAAAACCATCATTTTGGGAGGTGAACTCTATGGCATTATACCTCAGTGAGGTGTCCCTCCCCTCCCCAGACCCCACCCTCCCCAGGCTCCACCCCCAAAACTCCAGGAATTTCCCAAACTGGAGTTGGCAGCCCTAGGGTACTCAGAGGCCATCCTAAAGGAGTAGTTTTGAGTTCCATGGTCTCAATTTGGCTTCCAGCAGAAGAGATTAGAATGAAAAACATCCTTGCAGATCTAGACTTGGAACAAAGCGGTTGGTGTTCTCCTCACGGATGAAAAGCTGATGATGAATGAGTTGCAGAAGAAGTAGAAGAAGGAGGAGGAAGAGGAGGAGGAGAAGAAGAAGAGGAAGAAGAAGAGGAAGAAGAAGAAGAAGAAGAAGAAGAAGAAGAAGAAGAAGAAGAAGAAGAAGAAGAAGAAGAAGAAGAGGATGAAGAGATTAGATTTATACGCCGCCCTTCACTTAGAGTCTCAGAGTGGCTTACAGCCTCCTTTCCCTTCCCCTCCCTGCAGCAGACACCCTGTGAGGCAGGTGGGGCTGAGAGAGCTCTTTCTATAACTGTTCTTGAGAGAACAGCTCTGACCAGAACTACGACTTGCCCAAGGTCATCCAGCCAGGTGCAAGTGGAGGAGTGGTGAATCAATCCCGGTTCTCCTAGATTAGAGTCCACACACTTAACCACTACACCAAACCAAGAAGAAGAAGAAGAGGAGGAGGAGGAGGAGAAGAAAAGAAAGGAATAGAAAACAAAAGGGCCCATACCCATGATAGTTTATGGTGAGTAAAAAAAACACAACACCCCTGTTTCCATTGGTTGTCGATGTTTTCAGATTAAGATGGAGGGGATTAAGGAATTTTTACTCAGCAATTTGAGATGCTTTGTTAAGAACAGAGGAGATTTGAAGGGCTTTGTTCTCCAACCACAGGCAAGCCGAAAAAGGCAAACAGGCTCTTAATCCTGACAGACAGCCGAATTTGACATACAATTTGTCCCTCGGGAGGTGACCGAGAGTTCTTCGGGACTGTGCAAAAAAATGGCTGGGACCTAAAATGGCTTTCAGAGCAGGGCCCTGGTCCTTGTAGCCGGCCACGCTGGCCTCAAAGGAAACCTTTCAGGGCTATAACTCAGGCTGGCTGGGGACCGGTCAACAGTTTTATAGACCCAAACAAGGCTGAGTGTTTAGAATACACATACAAGGTGCCAGAGTGTTTATCAAATAGAGTTAAAATATGATCTAACCTTAAGGTCAAGCCTGCAGTCTCAAAACAGACCAAGGCAAAGGGGGGGCAGGGAAAGAAACCCTGATAATTACCCTGTTTGTGATTTTGGATAGTTTCCTGTAACAATAAAAATATAGCAGTTGACATTTAGACAGCTTGAATATATACAAGGCTGCGTTAGCGCCCTCCCCGCTCTAATGACTTATGCAGATTTCAATCGAGGAAGAAAGAAAGAAAGAAAGAAAGAAAGAAAGAAAGAAAGAAAGAAAGAAAGAAAGAAAGAAAGAAAGAAAGAAAGAAAGAAAGAAAGAAAGAAAGAAAGAAAGAAAGAAAGAGCAGGCAAGCTACAACAAAACATTTGAAGAACTTTTTAAGGTTACGTCTGAGGTCACCCTTGTCAAAAAAGGGGCCATATTGCCAAAGTTGATTTTCTTTTCACATTTATGATTCGAAGAATTATAAAGTCTGGCAGAGAGAGAGAGAGAGAGAGTTTTGTCTGGTGCAACAGTTGACTTTTCCACCCCTTTATGAGTTAGTTAAGAAATCGAGATAAAGTTCGCATACTGTTACGTGGGGAATTGTTTTTTGGCAAATCACCCAGAGATGCTACCCAATTTAATTTATAACTCTTGTCTTTATAAAATACCCTTTTTAAAGTACTGTATTAAGCAGGGGGAGGGATAAAGAGATAATGCGCAGCCGTCCCGTTGGTCGTTGTTTCCCTCGCAGAGTAAGTATCCTCTCTGCTTACAATTCTTTTTTAAAAAATATTAAAAATAGCATACAGTGCAAACGCAAAAACAGAGAAGCTCCAGCACGTGAGATCCCGTTACTTAAGTAAACAGGATCAAACCCAAATGAATAAAAAGCCGGATTGGGCCCTTTTCCCCTCCACAGGATATTACTATTGCGACAGCTTCTTAGAGACAGTAGATCTCTAACTCTTAGGAAGACAGAGTTAAGCTGCCTTAAACGCCGCGGAGTGACCCTGTGCCCTGGCCCTACCACCTGCAGCCGGGCTTGCTGCAAACCGAGCCCTTGTGAGAATGCCAGTCAAGACTGGCACCGAAGTAGTTGTTGTTGTTCAGTCGCACAGTCGAGTCCGACTCTTCGCGACCCCATGGACCAGACCACGCCAGGCCCTCCTGTCTTCCGCTGTCCTCTGAAGTTTGCTCAATTTCATGTTCGTTGCATCGATGACACTGTCTGACCATCTCATCCTTTGCCGTCCCCTTCTTCTTTGACCTTCAATCTTTCCCGAAGTAGTAGTACGGTCTAAATTAGGAATTTTGCCCTTGCCCTTTAATTGATCCGGCACTTTAGGAAAATGAGTCATTGATTGTTTATGTACATTTTATGTACGTTTTTAACAGTATTTTTATATATGCATTTTATGTAAGCCACCCTGAGCCCACCTTGTTGGGAGGGCGTGGTATTAATCGAACAAACAAACAAACAAACAAACAATTAAATAGTTGCTGTAGATTTTCCAGGTTGTGTGGCCGTTATCTTGGCATTGTAGGACCTGATGTTTTACCAGTAGCTGTGACTGGCATCCTCAGAGGTATAACACAGAAAGATGGAGTATCAGTTGTTGTAGCTTTTCCGGGCTGCCTGGCCGTGGTCTTGGCATTGGAGGACCTGACGTTTCACCAGCAGCTGTGACTGGCAT
The DNA here is from genome assembly GCA_029375565.1 of Gekko gecko. Lineage (NCBI taxonomy): Eukaryota > Metazoa > Chordata > Lepidosauria > Squamata > Gekkonidae > Gekko > Gekko gecko. The sequence continues at coordinate 324,274,171 of JAPDNY010000001.1, forward strand.
CCTCAGAGGTATAACACAGAAAGATGGAGGACTCTCTGTGTCAAGGATAAATAATAAATTGACTGTTTTAATTGATAAGAGCTGTTTTAATCTGTTTTAGCTGTTGAATCATGGCATGTGCCTCTTTTGTTAGCCGCCCTGAGCCTGTTTGGGGGAGGGTGGGATATCAATTTAATAAAATAAACAAATAAACAAACAAATGAATAAATAATTCGATCTGCCTTTTTCATTCACTTATATATTTTCCGTTTGCAGGACCCATAGGGTTTTAAGTGACCGCGGGAAATGGGACAACCACTTTTCGGCTGGATTGCCGGACATGTATGCCCCATGGGTCTCCTCTTAGATTAAACATTTTTCTTCCCTATAATTTATTTATTTGATTTGATTTCTATTCTGTCCTCCCCGCCGGAGCAGGCTGAGGGCGGCTCACAACATTCATAAGGTGCAGATACAGTTAAAACATCAAGACACATACAAATAACTTAAAATTAACAATCATTTAAGACATTTAAGACATGGATTGTATCAAGTAAAAGAGCGACCGTTCTTTACGGTGTCACTTGTGTGATTGTTGGATGGCTCTTCTTTCACGCCACCTCAGTTCTCATTGTTATATGGCAGATATGGCTGAGGACATGATGGTAAGACCCAGGGCACAGGCTGGCAGCAAAGATGGCAATGCCAGGGCACAAGGACACTCCTTGGTGTATGGTGCGGCTCCTAGTCGAATGCCTGGTGGAAGAGCTCTGTTTTACAGGCCCTGGGGTGGGGATGTGTTTCTAGCTAGGGGCCTGGGGATCTTCTGGAATTACCAGTGACCTGCAGACTCCAGGTTCCCCTGGAGGAAATGGCAACTTTAGAGGGTGGACTCTATGGCACTGTACCCTGCTGAGATCCCACATCTCCCCAAACACCTTCCCCCCCCAGGCTCAACCCCTCCAATTTCCTAGCCCAGAAATGGCAAACCTGATTTCAACACGGGATCCAGCTTGTATTATAAAATCACCGGTAGGTTGTCAAGACAGGTGAAAATGTATTTTCCATTTTTTTAAAGAAAGAATTTTCTGGGTTTTTTAAAATAAAATGATGCATTAGGCAAGATATGCTCTAATGATCATTAAAATATCTTGACCCTATCCTAACCCGGATAGCCCAGGCAAGCCCGATCTCATCAGATCTCGGAAGCTAAGCAGGGGTCGACTCTGGCAGGTACTTGGATGGGAGACCCCCTTGGAATACCAGAGGCGGGAGGGCAGGGGCAGGCTTTCTTCAGCCGCCTCTCTGGATATCCTCCAGGCCCTCATTAGAGGTTAGTCACCAGATGTCGCCATGGCTTCCAGGTACACACACGCATGCATGAAGGCACACATGCATATATGAAAAAAAGCAAAATAAATAAAGAAATTCTTGACCCTCTGTCTTCTTTAAGCGGTTTGTTAAAATACTGTAGGCACGGTTTTATTACATCGCCATCATCATGAATTGTCACAGTAAGATATTTGACTGGTAGATGGTGTTATTCAAGATCTAGCCGGGTTCTTGAGAATTGTTGACCTTTGCAGGATTCCTGCTGTTAAGCAACACTGTCTTCTGGAGATGATCGAGATGGGTGGCCATCTTAGTCTGTCTGTAGCAGCAGAAAAGAGTAAGAGCCCACTGGCACCTTAAAGCCTAACAATATAGGTGGCGGGGGATGAGCTTTTATGAGTTCCTGCCCACTTCTTCAGATATCTGAAGCTATCTGAAGAAGTGAGTAGTGACTCACGAAAGCTCATTCCCTGCCGTATATTTTATTGGTCTTTAAGGTGCTACTGCACTCTTGCTCTTTTCCACTTCTGGAGCTGAGCTGGTGTTATTTGTTCAGTGCCCAGAATGTAAAGATGTTTCTTGAGACTTCCAAGGCACTGCTCCAAGGGCTCCAGTGACAAACTGGCATGATGGTCATCTTCTTCTCTCAGAGATGCTCTAACTCTATTCGTAGGTTTTGGTTTTTCGTGATCTTCTCCTGTTCTTTCTTTTCTGTTCCGCTGTCTCCTGGGATTGCAGTGGCAACGATCCCAACCGTATTTCTCATTTTCCCCCAACAATTGTGATATCAGGGGTGTTACGCTCCAGGTGTTTATGGGTTTGTAACCGGAAGTCCCAAAGTATCTTTGTTTCATCGTTCTCCATGTTTGTGTCTGGCTTGTACTCCCTTGAATTTCTGGCTGATGGGAAGCCATACTTCTTGCGAGGATTCTGGTGCAACATAGCTGCAACTCTAATGTGACCTTCTTTATAGCCAGTTTGAGCCATTTTACTGCAGGCACTGACCATGTGGTCGACTGTTTCATCCTGTGTCTTGTGAAGTCGACATTTGCTGTCATCACTGGCCTTCTGGATTTTGGCTTTCCTACTTCTTGTTTCAAGTGCCTGCTTTTGTGCAGCTAGAATGAGTCCTTCCATTGTTGATGTTGTTGTTGTTGCTTGTTGTTGTTGCTTTGTGGCTTGTTGTTGTTGTTGTTGTTTGTTTGTTGTGTGTTGTTGTTGTTGTATTATTATTATTATTATTATTATTATTATTATTATTATTATTATTATTATTATTATTATTATTATTATTACTGTATTGTACATAAAACAGCAAACACCCAGTCACTCAGAGGCAGAATTTATTTTTCTCTAGGAAAACACCAATTTGTTAAGACTGCTTTTGTGGAAGTGCTGATAAGCCAAAAATTTCCATTATGTGTGTGTTTGTGTGTGCGTGTAATGATACCGAAGGCAGACAGATCAAAGGAGAGGTATGCTGAAATCAGAAACACAGTATTCATTCGACTCCACTAAGGCCGAGCAAATCTAGGGTGACTCAAGGGACACGGTGTCTTGTAAAACATATGTACGTAATATAAGGGTCATAAAACTTATTAAATTAAAAGCTAGGTTAAAAATAGGAAGGAAATTTATGCGGCTGTCTGAAATAGCAATAATTTCCCTTTGGCCTTTTCCTTTGCAACCATCAGGACTTACTTTCTCTTCCTTCCTTCCTTCCTTCCTTCCTTCCTTCCTTCCTTCCTTCCTTCCTTCCTTCCTTCCTTCCTTCCTTCCTTCCTTCCTTCCTTCCTTCCTTCCTTCCTTCCTTCCTTCCTTCCTTCTTTCTTTCTTTCTTTCTTTCTTTCTTTCTTTCTTTCTTTCTTTCTTTCTTTCTTTCTTTCTTTCTTTCTTTCTTTCTTTCTTTCTTTCTCTCTCTCTCTCTCTCTCTCTCTCTCTCTCTCTCTCTCCCTCCCTCCCTCCCTCCCTCCCTCTCTCTCTCTCTCTCCCTCTCTCTCCCTCTCTCTCCCTCTCTCTCCCTCCTCTCTCCCTCTCTTTCTTTCTTTCTTTCTTTCTTTCTTTCTTTCTTTCTTTCTTTCTTTCTTTCTTTCTTTCTTTCTTTCTTTCTTTCTTTCTTTCTTTCTTTCTTTCTTTCTTTCTTTCTTTCTTTCTTTCTTTCTTTCTTTCTTAAAACTTTCATACTTCCGCTCTGCTAGTAGAGGATTTATACCCTGCCCTTCACTACCCAAAGGAGTCACAGAGTGGCTTACAAACAACGTTCCTTTCCCCTCCCCACAACAGACACCCTGGGAGGTAGGTGGGGCTGAGAGAGCTCTGACAAAAACTGCTCTTTTTTCAAGAACAGTTGTGCCAGAACTACGGCTTGCCCAAGGTCATCCAGCAGGTGCAAGTGGAGGAGTGGGGAATCAAACCCGGCTCTCCCAGATCAGAGTTCGCGCACTTAACCACTACAACAAACTGGCCAAGGCCTTCCCCCGATGCCTCCTTTCGACGAGTCCATTCCCAATCCATTCTATAGGATAACCCTGAGTTCTGGTCACACGGGAGACAGAGATAAGCTTCTCTCTGTCCACATTCTCCATGCCACGCACAAACTGCAGATGCCTTTAGGAAATGAAGGTAATGGTTCATTCCAGACCTTGAGCAGGCAAAGGGATCCCTGCTCCCAGTGGCGGATTAACCACTAAGCAAACTAAGCACGTGCTTAAGGCACCGGGGCCAAAGGGGGCACCACAAAGTTGGGGAAAGGGTGAGAAAATGTAGAAAAAAATGCCTTTCAGGTCATGAATGTTGGAACTTTGATACATTTAACTTGTGAAATATTAAAATAGACGTTGTGTTGCATTTTTGTAGAACTTTATGTCGCCAAAGCTTGGCTTAGTCTGTACAGTATATTCTGTTATCATATGAATAAGTTTTTGTATTGCTGCAACCTGCATTGGATACCGGGTCAGCCCAGGTCAGCAACTAAAATGGGCTGGGGGTCCGTGTGGAAAGGAGGGGGGGCACCGAGATTGGTCAGTGCTTAGGGCACCAGTGAGCCTTAATCCGCCCCTGCCTGCTCCTTGTAATAAGAGCAAAATGAACATAAGAACATAAGAGAAGCCAATGTTGAATCAGGCCAATGGCCCATCTAGTCCAACACTCTTGTCACACAGTGGCCAAAATATACCAGGGGCCATCAGGAGGTCCAGCAGTGGGGCCAGGGCACCAGAAGCCCTCCCACTGCTGCCCCCTCCAGCACCAAGAATAGAGTGCATCACCTGCCCCAGACTGAGAGTTCCCATCTATACCCTGTGGCAAATAGCCACTGATGGACTTCTGCTCCATATGTTTATCTAATTCCCTCTTGAAACTGTCCATGCTTGTAGCTGCCACCACCTCCTGTGGCAGTGAATTCCATATGTTAATCACTCTTTAGATGAAGAAGTACTTCCTTTTATCTGTTTATCAATGGTTTCATGAGGTTATGGGTTCTTCCCACTCCATCCATTGGGCATCCATCTCCCAGGAAAGGGACTCGGGTCCTCCTAACACGCATAGCCATTGGATTCCGCCAATCATTTTTTTTTCTGTATCCATTCTAGTGGTGCTGTAAAGGGCCCCCCGGTTTTAACGAAAAACAGAATCCTATTGTATATTTGAGGAAGCGGACTAGAACGTGAACTTGAGAAGGAAGACGTCAGCGTAGGGGGCAAAAAAAAGGGAGCAGCGGTCTCAATTCCACTCCCAAATACAAGTCTGACATCTTTGAGACGACTCTCTCTTTATTTGTGTGGCTCTTTTGTGTACACAGAGTTCATGTGGTTTTGGTTTTCTCCACAACCGTGACCGTTCTTCTGCACATCGTGAAATGAGGCTGTCGCTGTGGGATTCTGGCACTCTCTCCATTTGTCCCAATCCAGAGTCAGCAACCCATTGCATTTCAGTGCATTTCAGGGAAGGGGTGGAGTATTTGCTCTGTGTGCAGAAGGTCCCAGGTTCGATCCCTGGCATCTCCAGTTGAAAAGACCAGTCAATAGGTGAAGTGAAAGGCCTGAGCCCAAGACCCCGGAGATCTGCTGCCAGTCTGGTAGACAATACTGAACTTAATGGGCCAAGGTTCTGATTCTTAGTTATCTTCGTCCCTTTCTGCACTGACAGCTTGCTCTGGCGAATCCAAGGAGTCAAGCCTTAAGGGTTGACTTCACAGTTGCACACATTCCCTCCGCACTGGTTTCCCCTGTTCTGGTTTAATTATTTGTGTATTCTGTATGCATTCTGCATCTACAAGAGAAACCCACATTTTTTGAGCTAACTGGCTGCCAGCCCCTCCCTGCCTCCCCCCTCCCTTCTTCCCTCCCTCCCTCTGTGATTCTTCAAAAAGAAAGGGAAGGGAGGGGGAAATCCAGGCCCACACACACAAGACTGACACATTTGGGAGCAGGGAATCCCAGAGTCCTTTATATTTACTGATTCCTTGTACTCTCTCTGACTTTTTAAAAAGTTTGCATGAGTCGGAGGACATGTCCTCTTTTGTCTTTGGAGAAGGGGGGAAAGAAAACAGAACAGGGAGGGAGCATCAACCCAAAGAGAGAGAGGTGGAAATGGGGGAGGGCAGTGGGTAGCACTTAAACACCCGCAGAAACAATTCTACTTTAGAAAGGACAAGAAAGGGGACCCGCAATACTTGTGGGGGGAGGGGCTTCACGTGGAGGAGGAGGAGGAGGAGGAAGAAGCAGCCTCAGGTGAGCCTTCTCCACCTCCCAGCACCAACGGCGAGGCCCACACGGCTCTGAGCTGCTGGGCCCTCCAAGCCTTCTCCCCCACCCTCCTGGCATCAACAGTGAGTCCCGCATGGCTCCCAGCCACCGGGCCTGCCAAACCTTCTCCCTCACCCCCCCGGCACCAACAGTGAGGCCTGAATGGCTTCCAGCTGCTGGGTCTGCCAAGCCTTCTCCCTCACCCACCAAGCCTTCTCCCTCCCCCCGGCTGCAACCCACCAAGCCTTCTCACTCACCTGCAGCGGCGGTAGTGAGACAGTTGCCCAGGTGTTACCTCTGCGCATGCGCAGGGAACACCGTTTTACATTTTGGGGGATTTAAGTATCCCCCATATAGTTTTTTAAACTTTTCAGATTTTTCTGCCCACCTGGGGACTGCTCCAAGTGTGCAGTAAAATCTCTCTGCCCCCCCAAGTGCCCCCGATGTGCAGATTTAGATATCCGCATGGGGAAGGGGGGGCAACTTGGCTATTAGATATATAGACTAGCGATTTGAAAACGGATGTGAACAAAGAATCGCCGCAAAAGGAGTTTTGGTAGCTTCGGGGCAACGGTGTGCTGGAAGCAGTCCAAATGCATATTCCGGTAAAAAAAATGCAGAAACAAGAGAGAGACCTAAAACAAAGTGAAAGAGACAACAGGAGGGAATGCAGAATGGAAGAACAGGATGCGCTCAGAGACCGGGGCAAAATATGGGTGCAGAAAGCACCTTGATCCTTAGTTATCACACACACGTTCTCGCTAAAGAAATGTTGCAAGGAATAAGGCTGAGCGGCAGGATTCGAAAGTGGGCCAGGAAAGCTGAAGAGCGGAGGAAAGGACAGTGGAGATTTGATTTCTGAAATGGGAGGTTCCCATTGGACTTTATATGCAAATAACTTTCTGCAACTCTAGAAATTCACCCCCTAATATCAGGTAGTTGATGTGCCTGGCTACCTTGAAGCGAGGGAAAAGGTGCTGTATGTGCTCATGGGGCATGGAGCAGTAGTTAGACTGTCAGACCAGGACTAGTCTGGGCAAATTACAACAACATCAGAAGAGCCCTGCTGGATCAGACCAGTGTGTGGTCCATCTAGTCCAGCATCCTGTCTCACACAGTGGCCAACCAGTTCCTATGGAGGGCCAACAACAGGGCACAGAGGCCAAGGACTTCCCTTGATGTCACCTACTGGCAATGGGTTTCAGAGGTTTATAAGAATATTAGAAGAGCTCTGCTGGATCAGACCAGTGGTGCATCTAGTCCAGGATCCTGTCTCACACAGTGGCTAACCAGTTCCTCTGGAGGGCCAACAACAGGGAAGATAGGCCGAGGCCTTCATAAGAACATCAGAAGAGCCCCGCTGGATCAGACCAGTGTGTGGTCCATCTAGTCCAGCATCCTGTCTCACACAGTGGCCAACCAGTTCCTCTTGATGTCCAACAACAAGGCAAAGAGGCTGAGGCCTTCCCCTGATGTCACCTACTGGCAGTGGGTTTCAGAGGTTAATAAGAATATCAGAAGAGCCTTACTGGATGAGACCAATGGTCCATCTTGTCCAGTACCCTGTCTCACACAAAGGCCAACCAGTTCCTCTGGAGGGCCAACAGTGGGGCATGGAGGTCAAGGCCTTCTCCTGGTGTTGCCTCCTAGCACTGGTATTCAGAGATCTGTAAGAACATCAGAAGCTCTTCATGTGTTATATTGGGTTATAGCATTCACAACTTTTTTTTTATTAAACAAGATTTTTATTGGAATATATTCAACATTATTAAAAATAATTTCCAATTCAAGTTATAGATTATATCCCTTCCCCCCCTAATAGGCTTCCAACACTGCTATTGCCAATAACAAAAAACAATAAAAGTAATCAAGTTTAAACTTATAACAATCTATAAACCGGGCAACTTATGTTTTATATACAAAAATCTAACTTAATCTAACGTAACTTCATTTTCAATAAGAATCAAGGTTATACATCTTCCCTTTCATTTTATGTTCAGTTTCCATATAGATTTTCAGGTCTTCCCATTCTTTTAAGTATTGTTCTGCCATTTGTCCGTTTAGTTTTTTAGTCATTTTGTCCATTACAGCATTCACAACTTGATTGGTTGGCCTGGATTGCTGCTACAGCACAATAATGGGGCACTGGTTGGTGGATATAATTCAAGTTGCGATCGCTCACATTAGAAGAAGAGAGCAGCTACTGTGTTCAGCTATGTAGAATGGAACCCAGTGTTCAAGATGGAGGCCTACCAGAGCCATTTGGCTCCACAAGCCTCACGGGTCCATGGGAATGACTACCCGACAGTTCCTCAGACTTTTGTTGAAGTGCTTCCAACAACGTGGTTGAAGGAGAGAGTGCTCGTGTTGTTTTTTTTTTTGGGGGGGGGTAAATGAATGTGGTGGAGATCACCGTCAGATTTTTCCAAGAGACGAAAACGAAAGCTAGTTGACTCACCTTATTAATTTTTCCCTCCCCAGGTTAAATTCGGCTGCATTACGGAGGTGAAACATGACTTTTGATGATCAAGCATGTGGTGATTAAGTCAGGTTAATCCTCATTTTATATGCTAATAGGATATTTATAATGTCAACTGCCGATCCAATTTAGCTGCTTTATTCTCCGTTGTTAAGAAAGTATCTCTTATTAGTGAAAGAGAATACCCTTACGTTACAATACAGATGCTACTTTAATTGGGCTCAAGTGCACTGCGTGTAATTAGTCCACTTCTTTAATATTTCATCTGTAATTACATGATTAGCAGTGGGCTTACGTTTCCTAAAGGCTGCCAGTTTCAGAGTTGCTTATCCCTCCACCCCCAAGACACAGGTAGCTAATTTTTGACCTTTTGAATTAGATGATACAATTCAGATTGAAGAACAGTAGGTCGAAATTGTCAGTGATTTGGTCGAGCATTCTGATGTCTAAAAGGAAAAAAAAGATGGCGGTGGTGGGAAGTGCCATCACCAGTGCTTTTTTTTGTAGAAAAAGCCCAGCAGGAACTCATTAGCATATTAAGCCACACCCCTGACACAGCTCATTAGCATATTAGGCCACACCCTGTGCCTTCCCTTGGCTTGCCTGGGCGCCCCTTGGCTGTGGGGAGCCCGGGCAAGCTGGGGCTTGGGCAGGTTGGGAAAGGCACGGAGAGGCATTTAAATGCCTCCCCGATCCTTCCAGGGCCCTCCCTGGCCTGCCCGCCTTGGAGTCGCTGAGGGAGGGGGTCTCTCTCCAGGCCTTCCCTCTGTAGCCACTCGCACAGAGGTTTTGGCTGTAGTGGGTGTGGCCAACTCTGAAGCCAGCTGGAACTCCATTCCTGTGCATTCCTGCCCAAAAGTAGCCCTGTCTGTCACCACTGACTTATGGTGGCCCAGTAGGGTTTTCAAAACAAGGGAAGGAGAAGAAGAAGGAAAAGAAGAAGTAGTAGGAGGAGGAGGAAAAGAAGGAGAAGGAGAAGGAGAAGAAGGAAAAAAGAGAAGGAGGAGAAGGAGGAAAAGAAGGAGAAGGAGAAGAAGGAGAAGAAAGGGGGAGAAGAAAAAGGAAGAGGAGGAGAAGGAGGAGAAGAGATTGGATTTATACCCCACCCTTCACTCGGAGTCTCAGAGCGGTTTACAGTCTTCTTGTCCTTCACTTCCACACAACAGACACCCCTGTGAGGCAGGTGGGGCTGAGAGAGCTCTTTCGAGGACTGGTCTTGAGACAACAGCTCTGAGAGAACTTGCTACCGACCCAAGGTCACACCAGCAGCTGCATGTGGAGGAGTGATGAAATTCAACCCGGTTCTCCCAGATTATAGTCCGCCGCTCCTAACCACCACACCAAATTGGCTCTCATTATTTGGGTTTAGGTTCTGATGAGTGAATATTAGGCAGCATCTTCCCGATGGCCTTTCCATACTGAGACTTGGGGGGGGTTGTCAGAGCAGACTGTGGCTTCAAAGAGGACGAGCCCCAGCACCTCTTTTCGCTGTGACCTGGGCTGTGGTCACACATACAAAATTATCCACTTTCAATCCACTTTCAATGCACTTTCCCACTGAATTTTGCCAGTTCACACGGTAAAAGTGGATTGAAAGAGGATTACTTAGTGTGTGTGACCGCAGCCCTAGATGGCCGAGGCTCGCCTGATCTCATAAAATCTTAGAAGCTGAGCAGGGTTGGCCCTGGTTAGTATTTGGATGGAAGCCAGCAGATTCACGCCAGATCCATACACTCCCCTCCGTGACGTGGAAACCTTTTGTCCTTGAGCACAACTCAAGGCAACGGCTTGGCTTTTAATCCTTAAATTGATTCGCTGCACATAAAGAGATGTGCCATTTTAATCTGACTGCCACCACTCCTCGCCATTAGGGTAACCACAGTTCAGTTGGTTTGGGTTGGCATTCCCCTGCCGGTTGGGTGACACAGCCTCCGTGAATGGAAAGCTCTGGTTTCTGTCGGATTCCGGGGAAGAACTTATTGGACCTGCTGAACAGGATGTTTCATCACATCGCTATAATACTATGGTTCAGGGGTCCCCAACACGTGCCCACCAACATCTCTCCTGATGCCTGCCAGTTTTTCCTCCAGAAAGTGGGCAGGATCTGGCGGGGCTTTTCTCCAGCAAGGCTTCTGATTGGCTATGCAGATTTTTTTAAACGTTGGTTGGGCAGAAGCTGTCTCTACAGCATAAGGATCTTCACTGTGTGACAGGAGGGCAGTAGCAGCCATTTTGTGGCCAGTTCTGCGTCCCGTGGCAGCCATTTTGTGGCTGCACCCACCACACTGTCAGAATTCCAAAGATCCTTGTAGGCTCAAAAAGGCTGGGGAACCCTACTGTTGTTACTACTGAGATTCGTGTTTGGTAGGAGGTTTTCATAGAATCATAGAATGTTAGAGTTGAAGGGACTTTGCAGGTCATCTAGTCCAACCCCCTGTACTCTGCAGGAGCGTGGCCAAAAGATAGCCCTACATACCTACAACATACCCAAAAGATGGTTGCCCAGCCTCCACTTGAAAACATCCAGGGAAGGAGAATCCACCATCTCCTGAGGCAGGCTGTTCCACTGCTCAACCACTCTTACAGTTAGGAAGTTTCTCCTGATATCTAGCTGATAACAACTCCCTTGTAATTTCCACCCATTAGATCTAGTCTTGCAATCTAGAGCAAGAGAGAATAGATCTGCTCCATCTTTTACATGACAGCCCTTCAAATACTTGCAATCATGTCCTCTCTATGCCTTCTCTTCCCCAAGCTAAACAGACCCAACCCTTTCAGCCTTTCCTCGTAAGACTTGGATTCAAACCCTCTCACCATCCTGGTTGCCCTCTTCTGGACATGCTCGAGCTTGTCAACATCCTTCCTAAAGTGTGGTGCCCAAAATTGGACTGACTTATATATGTTAAGGTTATTGGTATTTATTGGTATTAACATGACTGTCAGTCATTTCTGCTTGTTCTCCCAGACCTGCACAAGGTGAATCCCTGAGATGCTGGCAGTGCCACAGGATCCTGGACTTCTCCAAGAGTGTTTCCAAGGGCAACTTTTCTCTCCACCCAATCTAGTTTACGGGAACACCAACATCTTCATTGTGGTGGAAAGCACCATCAAGTCACAGCTGACTTATGGCAACCCGGTAGTGTTTCCAAGGCCAGAGATGTTCGGAGATGGTTTTCCATTGCTTGCCTCTGTGTAGCAATCCTGGACTTCCTTGGTGGTCTCAATACTAACCAGGGCCAGCCCTGCTTAGCTTAAGAACATAAGAATGCAAGAGAAGCCACACTGGAAAAGGCCAGTGGCCCATCCAGTCCAACACTCTGTCATACAGTGGTCCAAACCCAGGTGCCATCAGGAGGTCCAGCAGTGGGGCCAGATTTCCAGAAGCCCTCCCACTGTGCCCCCCTCCCCAGCACCAAGAAGACAGAGCATCACTGCCCCAGACTTAAGAACATAAGAGAAGCCATGTTGGATCGGGCAAATGACCCATCTAGTCCAGCACTCTGTGTCACACAGTGGCTAAAACCCAGGTTCCACCAGTGGGGCCAGAACTCCAGAAGCCCTCCCACTGTGGCCCCCCCCAAGCACCAAGAAGACAGAGCATCACTGCTCCAGACAGAGTGTTCCATCTATACCTTGTATCTAAGAGAACATAAGGGAAGCCATGTTGGATCAGGCCAATGGCCCATCCAGCCCAACACTCTGCGTCACACAGTGGCCAAAATCCAGGTGCCATCAGGAGGTCCACCAGCAGGGCCAGCTTCCGAAATCTGATGGGACAGGGCTAGCCATCTTCACAGGTAGAAGGTTTTCCCTTCCCCTGCCTGGGAATTGGGTTCAGAAAAGTTGCCTGCCCTTGCCGCGAGAGCTCTTAATGCCGCCTGGTTTGGAAGATACCATCCTTCAATGTCCAAAACAGGTGAAACTAATACAGGTTCACAAATGGTTGCTACATATTGCAGTTTGCAGTATGCTGACTTTTTAAGCAACGAGAGAAATGTTTGCAAAACACATTTCCTGGAAAGATCACACTGGGGCCAGCACCGGACCAATGTTGTGTGATGTCAACATTTCACCTTTTCTTAAAAAAACACACTATTGTTGTCTTGTTAATTACTGTTGTTACTGAGGATACTAACATATTTCCTTCCCAGTCGGGAACTTGCTCGGGACGGTTCACGGCTGACGTCATGAAACGATAATTAAAAAGGATTTTTTTTAAAAAATATATATATATATATATATACACACTAGGAATAAGGCCCGTTGTGGAAATAAATACAACGGGCTCTAGAAAGAGGCTCTGGGAGAGTGCCCCGGCTTTGGGCACTCAGTGACAATTTGCTGTGGCAATCTCAGCAGGGTATAATGACAGAGTCCACCATTTTCTCCAGGGGAACTGATCTTTGCCACCTGAAGAGCAGTAGCAATTTTGAGTGATCTCCAGCCCACCCCCAAGATTGGTAACAGTGGTTCCCCAGGAGGGAGTGGCTGGTTTGGAGGGTGGAGTCTATGGCATTGTACCTGTCTGAGGTCCCACCCCTCCTCAACACTCACCTTCTCCAGGTTTGACCCCTCAAATCTCCAGGAATTTCCCAACCTAGAGTTGATAACCCTATCTCTCTCCCAGCCAACCATCAACCTACCTTTAGTTTTCCATCTCCTCCCCCTCCCTCCTAGAGAGCAGTTGTAATTTTGAGTGATCTCCAGCCCCTGCCTGGAGATTGGCAACAATGGTTCCCCATCAGGGAATGGCTGGATTGGAGGGTGGAGTCTATGGCATCATACCTGTCTGAGGTGCCACCCCTCTTCAAACCTCACCCTCTCCAGGCTCCATCCCTCAAATCTCCAGGAATTGCCCACCTGGAGTTGGCAACCTGATCAGGACTGGGCCCAATGAGTTTTTCCCCAAAGGCCAACATAGGTGTGGAAAGGGCCTTTTACTGACAGAGGAGAAAGTACAGGTGCCAACTCTGATTAGGGAAATACCTGGAGATTTGGGGGGTGGATCCTGTGGAGGGCAGCATTTGGGTTGTGTGCAGAAGGACTCAGCAGGATATAATGCCATAGAGTCTACCCTCCACAGCGAACATTTTCTCCCGGGGAACTGATCTCTGTCATCTGGAGGTAAATTGTAACAGTGGGAGATCTCCAGGTCCCACCTGGAGATTGGCAACCCGAGGGGAAAGAGCCACACAGCGGGGAGTTGAAGAAAATGGTCTGATGGTTGCTGGCCCAGCTTGTTAGCCAGCCAGCCATGCTGAAGCTAAGCAGGAGAAAGAGCCTTTTCCCATTTATTCTGACAGGAAAGTGGCCTGGATTTGGGGAGGGGGTTATGCTGAAAGTCCTTTGTTTTTTCACTCACAGAACCAAGCTTGGCTGCCTCCCAACAGCCACTGAGGGAACAGTCCCTCACAGGAGTCAAGAGAACTGTCTTCCTCAGGAGAGAGAGCTGTCTGCCAGGGGGAGTGGGTGGGGAAGAGGAGCAGACCCAGCACCCGGCCAATGGCACGTGAGTACTCTTGAGTGGCGGCTGATGGGCAATGGCTGAGGGAGAGCATTTTACAGCCAATGGGAGCGCATGGAATCTTACGAAACCAAAAGATAAATATTATAAGGAAATATATATATATATATAATAAAAAATAGTTTTCAAGAAATAGAAAACAATGCACCACCATAAACCACTAGATTTCTACTCCCCTCATTCTCCAGGGTGTGTACGCACACAAATGGAAGAACTGGGTTTGATTGCCCACACCTCCACTTGCAGCTGCTGGATGACCTTGTGCAAGCTATAGTTCTGTCAGAGCTGTTCTCTCAAGGACAGTTCTGGAAAGAACTCTCTCAGCCCTACCGACCTCACAGGGTGTCCGTTGTGGGGAGGGGAAGAGAAAGGAGTTTGTAAGCCATTCTGAGACTGTGAGGGAAGGGCAAGGCATAAATCCAATCTCCTCGTCCTCCTCCTCTTCTTCTTCCTCCTCCTCCTCCTCCTTCTCCTTCTCCTTCTTCTTCTCCTTC
>JAPDNY010000001.1:324293723-324373723 GCA_029375565.1 Gekko gecko
AGCGTTCGAAAGCACAAGTTCAGGGACAAAGAAAGTAACAGCCTCTTAGACTTCAAGGTAAAAGAGGGCTGCCCCCCCCCCGACCCGGGCCGCTCGTTTTACTTCTAAAAATATTTACATTTTGTTAAATCACCACTTTAAGGCCGAGTGTACAAACGCTATTTGGAAATCTTGCCCTTGGTGCCAGATCCAGTGTTATGGCACCTTTGCGGAAACCGCTGGGAAAACATGTCTTTGTGAATGTGTCGAGAGGCCGAGAAAGAAACGGGACGTGGGGTTGCCAACTCTGGGTTTGGGGAATCCCTAGAAATTTGGGGATGGATCTGGGGGAGGGCAATGTTTAGGGAGGGGAGGCACCTCAGCAGGGTATAAGGTCACAGAGTCCACCCTCCAAAATAGCTCTTTTCTCCAAGGAGATTGATCTCTGTTGTCTGGAAAGCGGTTGTAATTCCAGGAGGTCTCCAGGCCCTACCTGGAGGCTGGCAACCCTTACAGAATGTGGTTGTTTAAAAAAGTTAATTGGGTGGCTGCACAGCCATGATTTGGACCAGGGTCTTGCAAGAGGGTAAGAAAGAATTCCTAATAGGGAGAATTCTTGATAGAGCCAGTTTGGGGTAGTGGTTAAGTGCGGGGACTCTAATCTGGGAGAACCGGGTTTGATTCCCCCACTCCTCCACTTGCACTTGGCTGGATGACCTTGGGCAAGCCGTAGTTCTGACAAGAGCTGTCCTTGAAAGGGCAGTTCTTGAAGGAGCTCTCTCAGCCCCACCTACCTCACAGGGGCTGAGTTCAGACTGGCAGTTTGAATCAGGAGCCAGTAGTGGCAAAAAAGCCCTGGAACAAACTGTTCCAGGTTTTCTTGGTCATACTACGCCAACTAATGTGGGAGCATACTGGGAGGAGGCGCGCGGGAGCATTCAAACTGCTGGCCTGGAGGCGTGGCTGTAAACAGCTTTTCCCTGGTAATTCGGCTATGTGTGCATGTGTGCATGAGCGCATATGCACTCATGAGCATAAGCGCATCTGGCTGATTTGGGGAGGATCTTATTGCGCCAGTGCCGCATTGGGCGGTAGAGCGGAGCACAGCCAATCATATCGCTGCTGCCTTATGCAGAATGCGGGTTGCTCCCAGCTTTTCGGGTTGGCATTCACACTTCCCGGAAGCGGAATGAAGCGGGATAAATGGACTGTCAGGGATCTGCTACCACTTTCACCAGGTATCTTTTAAACGCGGGAGCAAAGCGGAACAGCATGGGTTGACTACGGGTGGGGAACGCCAGGAAGATGTGCCTCTGTGAATGCCCCCTTTAATCCGCTCGTGAAACGTGGCTGAAACGTGGCTATAGCGGGGCAAACTGCCAGTCTGAACTCAGCCACGGTGTCTGTTGTGGGGAGGGGAAAGGAAGGAGATTGTAAGCCACTCTGAGACTCTGAGTGAAGGGCGGGGTATAAATCCAGTCTCCTCCTCCTAAGAACATAAGAGAAGCCAATGTTGAATCAGGCCAATGGCCCATCTAGTCCAACACTCTGTCACACAGCGGCCAAAATATACCAGGTGCCATCAGGAGGTCCAGCAGTGGGGCCAGGACACTAGAAGCCCTCCCACTGCTGCCCCCTCCAGCACCAAGAATAGAGTGCATCACCTGCCCCAGACTGAGAGTTCCCATCTATACCCTGTGGCTAATAGCCACTGATGGACTTCTGCTCCATATGTTTATCTCCTCCTCCTCCTCCTCTTCCTTCTGCTCCTCCTCCTTCTGCTCCTTCTCCTTCTCCTTCTCCTCCACCTCCTCTTCGTCTTCTTCTTCCTCCAGCTCCAGATTGGGAAATCCCTGGAAATTTTTTTTGGGAGGTAGAGTCTGGGGAGGGTGGAGTTGGAGGAAGGACCACAGTGGGGTATAATGCCATAGCCTCCGAAGCAGCCATTTTCTCCAGGTGAACTGACCTCTGTTGCCTGGAAATCAGTGGTAATTCCAGGAGAGCTCCAGCCAATGCCTGGAGGCTGGCAACCCTACCACAGAGGTGGTTTGCCATTGCCTGCCTCTGCGTCGCAACCCTAGGCTTCCTTGGTGGATGGTGGCAGACAAGCCACGATTTTCACAGTGAACATTGCTGAAAGTGGTGACTGTTGAATTGTGCTAGTGGGTTTCAGCATTGCTGCAGGTGGTATTACCCTGATTTTCCACCCCAATTTGAGAAAACTCAGTCTCTGCAAAGAAGGTAAAAGGGATAAGAATTACCATGCTGGCTACATTATATTCCAGAGCACCGGATAAATGAGGGTGAAATCGATTCAAAGCCAAGGTAGCTGGTCTGAAGTCAACAAACAGGTGGGACGTTTAGCCAATATTCAGGGTGCTTTTTTGGTGGGGGAGAAAGAGGTTTTGGAACTCTCAAGAGGGAAGGGAAGTTTTCAATCTGTATCCTGAAAACTCAGGCAGGCAGGCAGTCAGGAAGGGAGGGAGGGAGGGAAAACAGAACACAGGAAGAAGTAGGAGAGATAGATAAAGAAAGAGAGAGAGACAGAGAAAGTGGTTTACCAGGAAGTGTTGATAAGCCCTGCAAGGAAGCCCAGCACCAGTGAAGAAGTTGGCCAGTCTAGAGAAGAGGACAGTAGCTAGAAGACATTCTGTCATTGTATGTCTGTGGGACCTAATGGATGGGATGCGGCTCTCCAGGGTCTCAGTGAGAAAAGGGATCGAACCTGGAGCTTTCCGCATGCCAAGCACATGTTCTCCCACTGAGCCACAGCCCATCTTGTCTCACTCCTTCTGACTAGCCACAGTATTTAACTCTAGAAAGGCTTAGCATTTTGAAATGTTCTTTCAGTTCAGAATCTCTGAATCCTAAATTTACTGGTATGAAGATGGAAAGGTACCCACTCTCCATGTGGTGCCTGGAGCGATCCAGGAATTCTACAGAGATCAGTTCCCCTGGAGAACACGGCTGTTTCGCAGGGTGGACTCTGTGATGTTACATCCCACTGAGGCCCCTCCCCTCCCCAATCCTGTCTTCCCCAAGCTCCAATCCCACCCCCCATAACCTTCAAGAATTTCCCAAATTAGCAACCCTAGACTGCAGTCAGTCAGGTGAACTTCCCCCTTCCCCCCAATTATTTGCACGGATATTTTTTGCAGAAGGGTACATTTAATGATTCCCTTATAAATCGAACTGCTGGTCACGGGGTGCTTCCTTCGGTACAAACGTGGGATTCCAAACATCGTTATCGCTTCTCCATCCTACATCATGATAAACCGGCCTGAGTTGCGCATACACTTGAATCGGCTTTCAGATATTACAGTATCCCTGTGCCACGGAACTTAGCTCCGTGTAGGGGTAACTTAACAGATGAAACAATCCTAAAGAACGAGAAGTTGTTTCGAATGGCGTGCGTCCCTTAGCAAAGGGGTCCCCAATGTTTGGAGGGGGCAGCAGTGGGAGGGCTTCTGGTGCCCTGGCCCCACTGCTGGACCTCCTGACGGCACCTGGTATATTTTGGTCGCTGTGTGACAGAGTGTTGGACTAGATGGGCCATTGGCCTGATCCAACACTGGCTTCTCTTATGTTCTTATGTTTTCGTAGGCACCATGATGCCTGCTAACACCTTTTTTGGCGCCTGCTAAGTGTTTTTAGAAAGTGGGCGGAGCCAGGTGGGGCCGTTGCCCAGCAGGGCTTCTGATTTGCCAATGTAGATCTGATTGGCTATTCATAGTAAAATAACGTTGTTTCAACAGCAACTGCCAGCACAAGGGCCCCGGTCACACTACCGTGAAAAGCCACAGCAGAAGTGCAGCTTTTCAGAGGCACGGCAAAAAGAAGTGCGGGAGCAGGATCACACAGATCCCCCGAGCCGCTGCGCAGTTGCTCCCCGGCGCGATCACATGATGAGGGGGAAGCAATGGGATGACGGGCGAGGTGAGGCAACTGCGCATTTGTGGACATGCGCAGGTTGGCAGAGCCTCGCTTACAATGGGAGTCAGGCGCATCGGCGATCTCACGTGCGCCCTTGCTGCAGATCATCGGCTAGGTACTGCATTTTGCTTAGTACCTTTTTGATCCACATTTTTGGCTGGATGGGACGAGTTAGGGGTGGGTGTGCGATGCTTGCCAGATGCTGGCATCTGATCACGCCGGTTTGATTTGCCCTTAATCCGTCCCATCCACGTAGCTATTTCTCCGTGTGACCGGGACCAAGGATTTGTTTTATCCTCTCTCACTCTACGTTTTCTTGGTATAATTTTTAGTTACACTTCTTCTCTCCTGAACCTCTGAGGGTGTGGCTCTGCTTTCTGCAGCAACCATTTTGTGACTGGCTCCGCCTTCTGCAGCAGCCATTTTGTGGTTAAGCTCCTCACCATGTGTCAGAATTCCAAAAGTGCCAGTGTCTGAAAATGGTTGGGAAACCCTGACTTAGCACCTAAAATTATTCCCCACACTAGTCCCCTGGACTGCAAGGAGATCAAATCAGTCAGTCCTAAAAGAAATCAACCATGACTGTTCTCTGGAAGGCCAGAGACTGAAGCTGAAGCTCAACTACTTTGGCCACCAAATGAGAAGGGAGCACTCACTGGAGAAGAAGACCCTGATGCTGGGAAAGATTGAAGGTCAAAGAAGAAGGGGATGGCAAAGGATGAGATGGTTAGACAGTGTTATCGATGCAATGAACATGAAATTAAGCAAACTCCGGAGCACGACGGAAGACAGGAGGGCCTGGCGTGGTGTGGTCCATGGGGTCGCGAAGAGTCGGACTTGACTGTGCGACTGAACAACAACAAAAAGTGTTAACCAAATTTTCTGAAGCCCCAAGAATGTTGGATAAGAACAGAGTCCAGCTCTTTTTGAAACTCAGATTTCAGCAACAGGTGATGATCGAATCCTTTCGCCAATCCGACTACGAATTTTTCAGCATTAATTTCCGCTGCCATTTACCCTCAGGTTTTCTACATTGTAAGTAGTGGGTTCCATTATGGCTTTAGGTAGTGGTAACTTCGGTAAGACAGAAGACAATTTGGGGGATGGGAATGACCTTTACTGACAAGCTCAAAGAAACATGAAGAAGTGAGACTCGGTTTCATGGTACCGAAAAGAGAGAGCGAAGATGTCTCTGTATCCCTTATTGTAATTTATCTCTTGTTTTCAAGACCCGTAATAAAAATCTGGCATAACTGACTGAGGACATTGTTAAATTGTAAATGCGAATTACTTCACACACTCAGCAGAAATCTGGTCTTTCCCAACCCCATACATTATTTCCCCTCAGCTACAGCGGTCCCCATTTCCCGGAATTCGAGCGTAGGGTTTCATCCTTCTCCGCCAAACATCATTTTAAAAATTGTGGCGCTCGCTTTTTAATCAACCTCGGTATCAGCCACAAATTTGCCGTATGACCTAATTTGAAAAATGTCTCAAAGTGCTGACTCAAACTGTTAGTGAATAAAAGGCAGTCATTACCGCCGTGACATTAATGTAATGCAAAATAAAATTGAGTTGCCTCAGCCGAACATTCGTTTACAAAAATGTTAGTGATTGAAGCCATTTTCTCTTCATATTTTATTTATCCGTCTGAGATTTATACCCCCCCCCACACTTTTAGTTTCAACAGCTTGGCTACAGAACGTCCCGAGTGTGAGCACAAAGAAATATTTTAATGTTGGGGGGGGGGGACACACAAAGAATCCAGCCAGAAATATACATCCAATCTGTATCATACGCCAATCGGATCCAGAGTCTGCCTTGCAGAAAACACAGGAACGCACATTATTTTACAACTTTTATTAAAATATTTATACAGCCGCATATGAGAACTCTCATTCCAACTGGCTATTTCACTTTTGCTGTACTGGGATAATATTTCACATCTTATCTCTCCTCTTTGTAATAGAGCTTATTCATATGGCACCAAACTTTCCCCTCAGCCTTTTTTTTTTTTTTAATAGCCTTGGAAAATAACACCATTTCAACTCACACCCATAAAGCATCTTTAAAATGGCAATCTCTCACACGTAAATATAAAGAAACGAAACGTTCCCCAGGCGTGGGTATGTGTGCGAGATATTTAGGCTAATTTCCATCCTCTGAATAGACCGGAAAATATTTTGGGCCCTTGGTGACCCTGACTGGGAAGAAAGACTGGGAAGAAGAGAAGAAGGGATTGGATTTATACCCGCCCTTCACTCCCCGAAGGAGTCTCAGAGTGACTTACAATCTCCTTTCCCTTCCCCTCCTCACAACAGACACCCTGTGAGGTAGGTGGGGCTGAGAGAGCTCTTTCCAGAACTCCTCTTGAGAGAACAGCTCTGAAAGAACCTATGACTGACCCAAGGTCACTCCAGCAGCTTAGGCTTGCCGAGAACTTACAGCGTGCCAGCAGGGGATGGATACATCCTCACAGGACCATCCCCAGGGGAAGGACAGGTACGGAGCACGATGCCGTCGCCAGGAAGGGAAGCTAGGTGACGCTCTGGCAATGCGGCTGGAAACTTGATGGTACCATCGAGTTTTCAGCCCCATTGCCAGAGCGTCACCTGGTGTCACTTCCTGGCGACGGCATGGTGCATTACCAGGAGGACTGGTCCAGCCAGGGAGCATGCGTCCCCCGCTCTCACACGGTAAGTACTTGGGAACCCTACAGCAGCTGCATGGGGAGGAGTGGGGAATCAAACCCAGTTCTCCCAGAATAGAGCCCGCTTTCCCAACCACTACACCAAACTGGCTCTCTTTATTTATACCCCACCTGATGTGGCTCATAACGTCCCCCTTTCCTCCATTTTCTCCTCGCAACAGCCCTGTCAGGTAGGCAAGTCTGAGAGCATGTGACTGGCCCAAGACCATCCTGTGTGCTTCCACGGCACGAGTGGAGAATCAAACCCAGTTCTCCCAGATTAGAGTCTGTGCTCCTAACCACTACGCCAAACTGGCTCTCATGGGTCATCTGCTACCCTACCTGGAGGTTCAGTCCTCATGCCAGGAGTGGAAGTCAATGTGCCCTTTCGGTTGACGGTCACTGAGCACGTGGCTGTCCGTGAGCCACCGAGTGAGCACCACTGCTGTAAACAGATACTAAAAAGTAACTCACTGCCATAAACGAGAATCTCTCTGCAATAACTGCATCATACCTGTGCTATAAAGGAGGGATAAAGGACTACTGCTCTATCTACTCTGGAATAAAGACGATTGGTTTAGCATCCAGGAGTGCGTGTGTGTGTATTTGTGTGTGTGTGAAAGGGAAATCTAATGCACACACTTTTGGCTTGCCAACCTCCAGGTGACTCCTGGAGATCTCCCGCTATTACAATTGATCCCTAGACAATCAAGTTGGGTTACCCTGGAGAAAATGGCGGTCTGGAGGGTGGACTGTATGGCGTTGTGTCCTGCTGTGGTTCCTCTCCTCCCCGCATCTTCCCCTCCCCAGGATCCATCCCCCAAATCTCCAGGTATTTTCCTTTAGCATAAGCAGAGGCTGACTTATGTTTGTTGGTACGATGTAGCTCCTGGAATTTTTTTTGTTTAATGCATGGGATATATCCTGACACTGCAAAAACTTGGGAGAGCCTCTGCTTGTACAGAGCTTCTTATGCATTCAGGAAGAAGAAGAAGAAGAAGAGGAGGAGATTGGATTGATACCCCGCCCTTCACTTGGAGTCTCAGGGTGGTTTACAAACTCCTTTCCCTTCCCCTCCCCACAACAGATGCCCTGCGAGGTAGGTGGGGCTGAGAGAGCTCTTTCCCGAACTGCCCTTTCAAGGACAGCTCTTGTTGGAACTACGGCTTGGCCCAAGGTCATCCAGCAGCTGCAAGTGGAGGAGTGGGGAATCAGACCCGGTTCTCCCAGATTAGAATCTGCACACTTAACCACTACACCAAACATTTCTTAAAGCTATGTCTGCAAGACAGAAACCGTATTTGTTGATATAAACACGCGCGGGTGCTCGGACCGGTTCAGAATTCCATCCTGCGTCTGGGCTCTATTTTGAATGCTCCTCCATAAAGAAAATTGCTTCCTATAGAAAATGGGCACGCCGAAGCTAGTTGGGCTATGCAAATTGAGCGTGTGCATGTGGGGTGGGGGTTGGTACATGTTCCTTGATATTTATTTACAAAATCGATATCCCTGGCTTTCTGCCCAGACGGGGCCACTGAGGTGGCTAACGATTAAATACAGAGCATAAAAAGAGATCATAAAATCAATTAAAACCAAAAGAGCTAACCCCCCATATATATATATATATATATATATAAACCCAGCCATTAAAACATGGGGCAGGATGGAGGAGTCATCAAGTGAACACCAGGCAAAATAAAGTCTTCACCTGCTGGTGGAAGACAGTGAGAGAAGGAGACAGGCTAATATCTCGGGGGGGGTACCATAAGTTTGAGGCCATGACCGAGAAGGCCCCGTCTTGGATGGCCACCCATAAAAACACAAGAAGAGCCCTTCTGGATCAGACCTGTAGCCCAATTGATTTAGCCAACAATTGGTTATAGAGGCTGAAAGCCTTTGTTTGATGTTGCCTCCTGGCTCTGAGATAGGGTTCCCAAGTACTTACCATGTGGGGGCAGGGGAAACATGCTCCCCGGTCGGACCAGTCCTCCCTGTAACATACCATGCCATCGCCAGGAAGTGACGCCAGGTGATACTCTGGCAATGGGGCTGAAAACTCAATGGTACCATTGAGTTTCCAGCCGCATTGCCAGAGCGTCACCTAGTGTCACTTCCTGGCGACGGCATCGTGCAGCACGTCTTTCCTTCCCCCGGGGATGGTCCATCCAGGACGTATCTGTCCCCTGCCAAAATAAGGTAAGTTCTTGGCAAGCCTACTCTGAGATCCAGAGGATTAGTGCCTCTGAATGTGGAGGTTCCTCTCAATCACCATGTCCAGTCGTCATTGACAGACATCCTCCATGAATCAATCTGATCTCCCTTTCAAGCTGTTTATTCCTGTGGCCATCACTACATCCTCTGGCAGTGAATCCCACATTTTAATCGCTCTCTGTGTAAAGTAGTATTTCCTTTCATCCATCCTGAACCTACTGCCTATAAGTGTAATTGGAGGCCCTTGAGTTCTAACCTCAGAAAGCAGAGGCATCTGAAACAGGGCTTCAGAAGATGACTATTACGGTTGCCAGTTCCAGGTAGGGAAATTCCTGGACATTTGGGGGTGGATCCTAAGAAAGGTGTGATTTAGGCAGTCGGGTATAATGCCGTAGAATTCATTCACCAAAGCAGCCTTTTTCTCCAGGGGAACTGATCCTTATTGTCTGGAGACCAATTTGACCATGACAGTCCAATCATTGAAAAGTGGGCAGGAGGTGGGTGGGCATGGGTGGGACAAAGAAGAAGAGGAAGAAGAAGAGTTGAATTTATACCCCACCTTTCACTCGGAGTCTCAGAGCAGCTGACAATCTCCTTTCCTTCCTCTCTCCACAACAGACACCCTGTAAGGTAGGTGGGGCTGAGAGAACTCTTTCGAGAACTGCTCTTGAGAGAACAGCTCTGAGAGAACTTGTGACCAGTGTTCCCTCTAAGCTGAGTTACTGTGAGCTAGCTCACAGATTTTTAGCCTCCGGCTCACACACATTTTTGTCTTAGCTCAGGAAGCATGGCTCCAGAGCAAAATAATTTATGCAACAGTCAAATCACCTGCTCACAACTGTAATGCCAGTAGCTCACAAAGTAGAATTTTCGCTCACAGGACTCCGCAGCTTAGAGGGAACACTTCTTGTGACTGACCCAAGGTCACACCAGCAGCTACATGTGGAGGAGTGGTTCTCCCAGGTTAGAGTCCGCACACAATCACTACACCAAAGTGGCTCTCAGAAAAACCAACAGAAACATTACACACGAGGAAAAAGGCTACTCAAAATCGGCTTCCAGGAAATGATCTGGGTACGAGTAGTCTCAAAAGAAATGCAAAAAAAAGAGGGGGGGGGATGTGAAAAGTAAAGGCACAATAATGCATGTGGAAATCAGATGTAAACTGAAGGAGTATGGGGTGAATGTCAATGGAAAAAAACTATGCAAAAAAGTCAAGTGTCATGGAATAAATTTGGAATCCAGGGGCACCCTTAAGACCAACAAAGGTTTATTCACGGTATGAACTTTCATGTGTAATGCACACTTTTTCAAATAGAGTGGAATGGAAGGTAAGAGTTCAAACTTATAGACAGAAGCTGAACAGCAAATTAACATGTAACAGGATGAAGATGTTTTAAGACATGCAAAGGCAAAACTAAATAACAAGCTGAGGTTCTAAGGTCAACAGTTGTTTTGATTTAATTAAGAGGGGAAAGACAGTAAAACAATAAAATATGTCGAAATAGGGGATAAATGTGTAAAGGTATCACTTCTAATTGTGGGAAGTACACTGAGATTCTCCATTCCTGTTCTCTCAGGCATGGAGGTAACCTAACAGCATTTTCTTTCTTTCTTTTTTGAAGTGGGTGCAGTGTTATGCCAGCAAAGCATTCCAATATTCCTTGCGTTATATTCAGTATTTTAATATACTATTCTGAAAAAGAAATACACTAAAATGCAGAGGATGTACAGTCCTTTTTGTTGAGAATGCAGATGGGAGGACTGAATGAGTTGGCATATGTAATGAGATAAGAAACCCATATCCCTGTTGAGTCCTGGGGAGGTTTCTGTTCCAAGTGTTGCAATAACTTGTAATTCAGCAGTTTCCCTTTCCATTCTGTTCCTGAAGTTCCTTTGTAACAAACCAGCTACTTTGAGGTCACCCACTGAATGTCCTACAGGTTTCTCAGTCTTGTGATGGAATGTCATTCTAAACAAAGCACGGGTGCACGCCCAAGGAAAATGACTGGTGCATTGTAGCAGCTCAAGTTAAATGTGCAAAGTACAATCACATACCACACTATGCACCGTCCTATTTAAAAAACAAACACAACTGTCGAGCATATGATCCAGGGTGGCCTGGTTTGTGACGGGTCTTTTGTCAGGCCTGTCCTGCCAAGACACAGTGTCCCCAACACGGCTTTGCAAATGCTCACGGGTTCATTCAATAACAAAAAACAGCCAACAGAGTTTAAAGAAATCTGCTGCCAACACCATAACCAGACGTGCTAAGCGGCGAAAAGAACCTTCCCAAAACACAGGATCATTCTCTTTGGCAGCGACAGGCATTTGAATTTTCGGACAGGTTTCCCATGTGCCGTTCTGAGATGCCTTTGAGCCCCGCATTTGGTGTGCATGTGTGAAATGCTGTTACGCGCTTGTAAAATGCGCCGGTATCAGGGTTGGAAATCAGTGGATGGAAACACAGGAAGGTGGCTGTACAACTGTGGCGTAACCTTCCTGGGGCTTCTCGGCCACCTGTGAACAGCTGTGCTCTGTCTGAAGCACATTTCCAGCCCTTTGTCCAATGTTCTTTCTCTAATTATATGCATTTAGGAATTGCTTTGGCAGAAGTTATCCTCTCCTCCCATTGCTATGGGGAGAGCCCTGACAGTTCCAAAAGCACAGGTTTCCTCTTCCCTCATTCCCTGTCATGCTTTTGAGTGGAACTGGCAATGTGGGGAATAACCCTTGTTAGATTCTCTGGCTGCGTTCAGACTGGCAGTTTGAAGTGGGTGCCAGTCGTGGCAAAAAAGCCCCAGAACAAAGTGTTCTGGGTTTTCCTGGTCACACTGCACGGACTGATGCAGAGGAGGAGGAGGAGACTGGATTTACACCCCATCCTTCACTACCTAAAGGAGTCTCAGAGAGGCTTGAAATCTCCTTCCCCTTCCCCTCCCCACAACAGACTCCCTGTGAGGGAGGTGGGGCTGAGAGAGCTCTTTCAAGGACTGCCCTCGAGAGAACAGCTTTGAAAGCACTTATGGCTGGCCCAAGGTCACACCAGCAGCTGCAAGTGGAGGAATGGGGAATCAAACCTGCTTCTCCCAGATCAGAGTCTGCGCTCTTAACCACGACACCAAACTTGAGATTCGAGGCATGAGTGTTTGAGAGCCAAAGCTCCCTTCCTCAGGTGCGAGGATCTGTCAACCTTTCTTTTCAAAGAAGTCCATAAAACCCACCGTGATTTTTGTGAAGATACCACCTTCCGTATTGCCTTGGCCTCATCCCAGGCTGTGGACCCTCCCGCTCTCAAGCAGTGGAGTCAGTCGGTGGACAATCGTTACCAACGAGTTTCTTCGGCCATCTTGGGAAAACATGAGTGTAAAGATCAGCTAAGCCTTGAAAAATGTGTCGACTTATTCCCCCCCTCCCCACAATGCTCTGCTCTTGGACAATGGTTTGATGACCTGGGAGCGTGTTGAAAAATCCTTGGCCAAATACTAAACATAATCAATATATTTTTTTTAAAAAAAAATAGGCCAGGGGGGGAGGGGAGGCGGCAGTGAAAACGCCTGACCTTCGCATTCCTTCGGGGTCGAGCCATTTATCAAATCCTCTAGCTCTGGTTTCAATTACACCGCCTCGTGTGTGTATGTGCGTGTGTGTGTGGAAGGAACTTATTTTCGCAGGTTCACTGGCCTCAGTAGGAAATAGAGGGCTTCGGCCTAACGCTTCGCCCTCAGTGCAGGCCATTTGAGCCTTAGAACCAGTACCAATCATCGCTCTTCGGGAGAGGAGGGAAGGGGGGAAAAAACAGAGGGACCTGCCTCGGAGTGGCCTATCGGAACGGGGATTTTCTCTCAAGGTAAACGGTTGTCGGCAATGACTGTGGTAGAGTGGGTGATAAATCCCATTTTATTGCTGAAACATTCCAGCCTCTCTGCATGCCCGACAGCTCTCCACATTCTCATACACATTTGGGCAATTTCGGCAGGATGCCCATCTGGTTCTTATTACCTCACAACCTGCCCCGTGTCTGATCCGAAGGAGAGAAAAACAACAACCCGCAGGTCAAAAACAGGGAAAAGAGACTCAGGCGACCGGACAAGAAGGACAGGGAGAAATGACCAGGGGAGCCCTTCGGTTCATCTCTCTACTGCTTTGAGCCTATGTAAATAAACCGTCAGGTAGCTGTGTCACCCGCACCAGGTCTGCACTGGCCTAATTAAATCAGAGCTTTTGTTATTTGTTTGGACACCTGTCTCAAAAGGTGTGAGATCTCCAGGGCTTTTTTTGTAGAAAAGGCCGGACAGGAACTCATTAGCATAATAGGCCACACCCAACAGCAGAAACTCATTAGCGTATTAGGCCAGGCCTCTGACAGCACAGCTCATTAGCATATCAGGCCACACCCCCATGTTACCAGAAGTGAGGTCATCCAGCCACACCCACCTTTTGCTTCTTATTCTATTTACCTTGTTTGTGGTCAAAACCCAGGGCTTTTTTTTGTAACAGGAGCTCCTTTGCATGTTAGGCCACACACCCCTAATGTAGCCAATCCTGATGAGTTTCTGCTGTTGGGTGTGGCCTGTTATGCTAATGAGCTCCTGATGGGCGTGGCCAACTCGGGAGCCAGCCGGAACTCCGTTCCTGTGCGTCCCTGCCCCAAAATAGCCCTGGAGATCTCTTACAGCCAGTTCAGACATGCGAATGTGTTCCTCCCCCATCCATGGGATGTCTCCCAACCATCCCCAGAGGTATCAGGGATGATTGAGGCTGATCCTGCACTGAGCAGGCAGTTGGACTATTTGTTACGAGCCATGCTCCCTCTAAGTTGTGGAGTCTTGTGAGCCAAAATTCTACTCTATGAGCTGCTAGAAGTTGTGAGCGAGCGATTTGGCTATCACAAAAATGAGTTTCCTCTGGAGCTGACCCTCTTTAAATCTGTTTTAGCTGTGCAATACTCTGTTTTATGGAAGCCGCCCTGAGCCTGCCACGGCAGGGAGGGCGGAGTATAAATTAATTAATTAAATAACTAAATGTGTGAGCCGGATACTAAAAAACGGTGAGCTAGCTCACACTTACACAGCTTAGAGGGAACACCGTTTATGAGGGCTGGATCTGACATTAAATGTCACTTTGTCGGGCTGGGCCCTGTGTGTGCCCTAGAATGTAATGCTAGGTACCGGAGATATAAACTTTATAAACGACATGGGGAAATTCAATTAACAATATTAGTTTTTACTCAAAATACTAACATGCTTAAAACATCACCACTTTTACCGTATTTCCTTAAAGCATCTCCCTGATGCCCACCCTGCCACTTCCAGGATCCACTACTCATTAGTGCTGGGACAGGATACAGAAACATAATGCCCAGCCTCTGTCATCTGGCAGAAGAAGAAGAAGAAGAAGAAGAAGAAGAAGAAGAAGAAGAAGAAGAAGAAGAAGAAGAAGAAGAAGAAGAAGAAGAAGAAGAAGAAGAAGAAGAAGAGGAGATTGGATTTATATCCCGCCCTTCACTACCTGAAGGAGTCTCAGATGGTTTTGCCATTTCCTGCCTCTGCATAGCAACCCTGGGCTTCCTTGGTGGTCTCCCATACAAATACTAACAAGGGCCAACCATGCTTAACTTCCAAGATCTGATAAGATCTGGCCGGCTTGGGCCATCCAGCTCAGGGCTGAATCGTGTAGAGAATCGTGACTGACATTTTCCTTTGCAGAACAAGGGTACTTGCGCTTCCGTGTGCAAACCGGTCCCTGGACTGGCCACTTCCGTTTCAATGTATCTGAAGAAGTGTGCATGCACTCGGAAGCTTATACCCAGCATTAAACTTTGTTGGTCTTCAAGGTGCCGCCGGACTCCAACTTTGATCGGCTGCTTCAGACCAACAGGGCTACCCCACCTGAATCTAACTGAATGCATAGATTGCTGTACATCATTGGCCTTCAATCCAGGGGTCAGGACCCTTGGGTGATCATGGACTCCTCCCTGGAGAGCCAATTTGGTGTAGTGGTTAAGTGCGCAGATTCTAATCTGAGAGAACCAGGTTTGATTCCCCACTCCTCCACGTGCAGCTTCTGGATGACCTTGGGCAAGCCATAGTTCTGTCAGAGCTGTTCTCTCAAGGATAGTTCTGGAAAGAGCTCTCTCAGCCCCGCCTACCTCACAGGGTGTCTGTTGTGGGGAGGGGAAGAGAAAGGAGTTTGTAAGCTGCTCTGAGGTTCCAAGTGAAGGGCGGGGTATAAATTGAATATCTTCTTCTCTTCTTCTTCTTCTTGTTGGGTCACGTGACCATTTGCCATTTTTTTTGCTGTTTCTGGAAGGACCTGCCATTAGTGTGCATGCATGGGGTGGGGGTGGGGGATGTCTACTGATTCAATTTATTTATTTGTTACATTTTTATCCTGCCCTCCATGCCTAGGCCAGCTCAGGGCGGCTTACAAAAAGAATAAAATCCCAACAATACAATAACACAAAATCACATACATTAATATAAATACAATGTTAAAACTCAGACATAATAAAGTGCTAGCAACATTTCCTCATTTTATGGTCAGTTCTTTGGCCTCCTTTGGCTGTCTCAGGTGATTGGCTCGGGCAGTATTTAAGGGACCAGTGGGTCCGGGGTCCGCCAACGTAGATATCAATCGTGGCCAGTAGAGGTGTTAGCGGTGGCGGCTCCAAAAGCCTGGTGGAAGAGCTCCGTTTTACAGGCCCTGTGGAACTATGAAAGGTCCCGCAGGGCCCTGGTCTCTTCTGGGAGCTCATTCCGCCAGAGTGGAGCCACCGCCGAGACACTGAGACCGATTCCACACAAGCAGCTGTGCCGCCCTCGCTCTTCTGTTTCCCCCACTCGCATTGGTCAATTTCACACTATTCGCTACTCAATTGTTGGTGGTAGAGGTATTAGTGGTGGCAGCTCCAAAAGCCTGGTGGAAGAGCTCCATTTTACAGGCCCGGTGGAACTATGAAAGGTCCCGCAAGGCCCTGGTCTCTTCTAGGAGCTCATTCCACCAGGGTAGAGTCACCACCGAGACACTGAGACCGATTTCCCACAAGCAGCTGTGCCGCCCTTGCTCTTCTGTTCCCCCTGCTTGCATTGGTCAATTTCACACTATTCTCTTCTCAGCTGCATTTTGACCCACAGCTGTCCCTGATTCCCCCCGAGTCTTCTTGATCTCAAAAAACAAGGATTGAGAAGATGCGGGGGAAATTGAGGGGAGCTGCGGGTCAAAATGTGGCTGCACAGCAAGTAGTGGGAAACTGACAAATGCAAGCAGGGGAAACGGAAGAGCGAGGGTGGCACAGCTGCTTGTGGGAAATCGGTCTGAAAGTAGAAACAGGACAGTGATGTGAGGATAGAGAGCCAGTCTGGTGTAATGGTGAAGAGCAGCGGACTCTAATCTGGGAGAACCGGGTTTGATTCCCCCACTCCTCCACATGCAGCTAGCTGGATGACCTTGGGTCAGTCACAAGTTGTCTCAGAGCTGTTCTCTCAAGGGCAGTTCTCTCAGAGCTCTCAGACTCAGCCCCAGCTACCTCACAGTGTGCCTGTTGTGGGGAGGGGAAGGGAAGGAGATTGTAAGCTTCTCTTTGACTCCAAGTGAAGGGTGAGGTATAAATCCAACTCTTCTTCTTCCTCTGAAGAGCCTTCTTTGGTGATCTCCCAGCCAAATACCAGCTTAATGACTGTCAGTCATATAATTTATGTAGCAATGCTGGAATAAGTTTGTTCCATCTTCCTTGCTTGTAGAATTGGTTGACATAGATGAAGCTGCCTTCTGTTGAGCCAGACCCTTCGTCCATCAAGCTCAATATTGCCTACTCAGAAAGCAGGTTCCAGGGTCATTGGCAGAGATGTCTTCCACATCACCTACTGTCCAGATCATTTAACCAGAGATGCCAGGGATTGAACCTGGGACCTTCTGCATGTTCCAAACAGATGCAGCGGTCCCCATCCAAGTACCGACCTTGCTCAGCTTCTGAGATCTGACAAAATCAGGTTATACCGTGCCCCCTTCCCTCCCTTCCTGTCATTATTACCCATTTATTTAGACATATTATAACAAAGTCTCTGAGGGAAGGAAGAGTATAAGTCCAACTCCTCCTCCTCCACCACCTCTTGTTCTTCTCCTCCTCCTCCTTCTCCTCCTCCTTCTCCTCCTCCTCCTCCTCCTCCTCCTCCTCCTCCTCCTCCTCCTCCTCCTTCTCCTCCTCCTCCTCCTCCTCCTCCTCCTCCTTCTCCTTCTCCTCCTCCTCCTCCTCCTCCTCCTCCTCCTTCTTCCATGGTGGAGATGATTCCTTTCCAGCAGAAGTAGGTTCAGGGACACTTCTCCTGGCAAAAAAGGTCTCCCTTGCCTTCCTTCATCTCCATCTCATCACATGGTCCCCTAATGTTCCATGCAAGCTTGGAGTCTGAAGCCCCCTTTCCACGAGGGAAGTCTCTGCTACTCTCTCTAACCCAGTTGTCCATCAGTGATGAAGGTCTGGCAGTCCCCTTCTGGAAGCTTCATACGCTACTTTTTGCTATGCCCTTTGTGATGAATATGGGAATCGGCTTCTTGTTCTTCCATAATCGAAATGTTGGTTGTGTCTCCAGCCTTGGTGTCCATTTAGGATAAAGAGTATTGGGCAAGATTAATTGGAAAAGCTGGTTGGACCTTGCAAAGTTTCAGAGGCTAGCCGTGTCAGTCTCCTAGAGTCGAATCTGGTAGCACCTTAGAAACCAACAACATTTTGGGAGGTATGAACTTGACTCTCCAAAGCTCACAACCCCCCAAAATCTTGTTGGTCTCTGGGGTGCTGTGAATCACAACAATTTGGCACAGTGGTGAATCACAACAATTTGGCATAGTGGTTAAGTGTGCAGACTCTAATCTGGGAGAACTGGGTTTGATTCCCCACTCCTCCACATGCAGCTGCTGGTGTGACCTTGGGTTAGTCACAAGTTCTGGCACAGCTGTTCTCTCAAGGGCAGTTCTCGAAAGAGCTCTCTCAGCCCCACCTACCTCACAGGGTGTCTGTTGTGGGGAGGGAAAGGAGTTTGTAAGCCACTCTGAGACTCCTTCAGGTAGTGGAGGGTGGGGTATAAATCCAATCTCCTCCTCCTCCTCCTCCTCCTCCTCCTCCTCCTCCTCCTCCTCCTCCTCCTCCTCCTCGCTCCTCCTCCTCCTCTTCTTCTTCTTCTGCTTCTGCTTCTGCCTCTTCCTCTTCCAGTGATGGATGAAGTATAAATCCAACTTCCTCGTCTTCTTTATTTATTTGTTCAGTTCAGTTTCTAGACCACCCTCCCCTGTGAAACAGGGCTCAGGGTAGTGTACAACAATAAAAACAACATTCATACAATAAATTCACAGCTAAAACAATACAAATGCAATACTTAATCCCATTAGATGGCACTAAAACTTCCAAATTGTGCCACCGCCTCACGGGGGGCAGGGAAGCAAGAGACAAGGGCAGCAGCCCAGATGGAAACTGTCACTGTCCTCAACCAAATGCCTGGCGGAATATCTCTGCCTTATGGGCCTCGCGGAAGTGCATTAAGTCCTGCAGGGCCCGGATGTTGTTTGACAGAGAGTTCCACCAGGCCGGGGCCAGGGCTGAAAAGGCCGTGACCCTAGTCGAGGACAGCCAGATGTCTCTTGGGTTAGGGACCACCAGTAGATTCTTATCTGCTGAGCGTAGTGCTCTTTGGAAGGTGGACCGAAAGAGGCGGTCCTGAAGATACGTGGGTCCATGACCCGGACAAAAGCAAAACCCCTGGTTGTCAAAAATCAACATTCTTGAGAACAAATCGTTTCAGATTTTCAGAATTCAGCCCCATCCTGAGTCAAACACTGATCAGACCATGAATCTGCCGAAAGCTTTTAAATGAACGCTCTGCGATCTCTCGGTACAAAGCATCTCCGAGGCGGTGTGTGTTGACAACAGGAAAATAATAAGCAGAGGTTTAATTTAAATACAGAATTAGTGGATACTTGAACATCGAGAACTTGAACAACCCGAGCTTGAATGGCGAGATTGCCAAAGGTTCGAACAAGAACCCAATTTGTTAGCTGACCAAGTCTTGCTTCACTTTGAATACAAGTCCTGGCTTAGGAAGGATGGAAAAGGAGGAGTGCAAACATTTCAGCATCAGAATAGTTAATACTGAGCGGTATACCTTCAGGAGCCCTGACTGGGAGGGCCCTAGGGTAACCCGATCCCATCAGGTCTCAGAAGCAAAGATGGTCAGGCCTAGTTACTACTTAGATGGGAGATCACAGAGGAAGTCACCTGGAGTACTGTGTCCAGTTTTGGGCACCACACTTTAGGAAGGATGTTGACAAACTTGAGCGTGTCCAGAAGAGGGCGACCAGGATGGTGAGAGGGTTGGAATCCAAGTCTCATGAGGAAAGGCTGAAAGAGCTGGGTATGTTTAGCATGGGAAAGAGAAGGCTTAGAGGGGGACATGACTGCAGTCTTCAAGTATTTGAAGAGCTGTCATGTAGAAGGTGGAGCAGATCTATTCTCTCTTGCTCCGGATTGCGAGACTAGATCTAATGGGTGGAGATTACAAGGGAGTCATTACCGGCTAGATATCAGGAGAAACTTCCTAACTGTAAGAGTGGTTGAGCAGTGGAACAGTCTGCCTCGGGAGGTGGTGGATGCTCTTTCCCTGGATGTTTTCAAGCGGAGGCTGGACGACCATCTTTTGGGTATGTTGTAGGTATGTAGGGCTATCTTTCAGCTATGCTCCTGCAGAGTGCAGGGGGTTGGAGTAGATGACCTGCAAGGTCCCTTCCAAGTCTAACATTCTATGATTCTAAGTCCAGGGTTGCTACATAAGAACATAAGAGAAGCCAATGTTGAATCAGGCCAATGGCCCATCTAGTCCAACACTCTGTCACACAGCGGCCAAAAATACCACATGCTATCAGGAGATCCAGCAGTGGGGCCAGGACACTAGCAGCCCTCCCACTGCTGCCCCCTCCAGCACCATGAATAGAGGCAGAGGCAGAGGCAGGCAGTGGCAAACCACTTCCATTCATCTCTTGCCTTGACCTGGATGGCCCAGGTTAATCTGATCTCATCAGATCTCGGAAGCTAAGCAGAGTCAGCCCTGGTAAGTGCTCGGGTGGGAGACCACCAAAGAAAGACCAGGGTTTCTATGCAGAGGCAGGGAATGGGCAAACCACCTCTGTTCGCCTCTTCTCTTGAAAACACTAAGGGGCCACCATAAGTCGGCTGTGACTTGAGAGCACTTTCCACCCCCCATACCCTCAAGAACCAAAGCCTAGGAGATTCCCCCGCAGTTGTTAGTCTCACGAAATGAGGCTAGAGCGTCTCAGGTAACCTGTATGTTTTTTTCTGCCTCAGTGCAAGAAATAGTATAATCTACGGGTAATACAGATGGACTAAAGTGACGTGTTGCATAAAGAAATCTGGAGAACATTCGCCGTGCAAAGTAATACATTGCCAGCAGTTTGAAAGTCTTATAAACCCAGATCCCTTTTGTCATTCCTTGTTTCTGTCTCCTTTCCCCTCTTCTTTGCATTATATTCCAGCCAGACATTCTCGCTCGCCTGGTGCACGACATTAGAGTCCCATTTCCGCCTCCCTTCAGCCTTCAATTATACGCATGTCAGTACGGCGTTTCCTGCATCTTGTATTTACTAAAATACATGTGAAGATCTTTTCTAAAACCGAAAGAGAAATTTGTTCCCGGCCAGAAGAGGAGGCGAAACTGTACATGTGCAAACAGAATCGCCGTCAAGACACCACGGATTGCATGACACGGCTCCCGATTCATCTAATAAATCATCACCAGTGTTTTTTTTCAAATCCCCCCAACCAAAATCTATTTGGCAAATCGACTGGAGATTTCATTTGGTTCTTTTCTTTTTTAAAAAATTGAGACCTCCTTTGAAAAACGGCACAATGTAAATAGTTTCACAAAGCAACAAGCTAATCAATCTCACAAGCAGAATATAAATCAGGGATTTCATTAACTGCCTGGTAGCCAGTTTAAATTGTGGTCCTGCCTGTAATGTCTGTCTCTCTATGTATGTCCGAGTTATATTAAAAAACCTTTAAATGACTTTGTAAAACCAGCTCCATCCAGCTATTATAATAATTAATGGTGGTGTTTTATAAATCAATATATGTATTCTTGATAAATTCATATCCAGTTAATGGCGTAATTTAAATAAAAAATTAATGCAATAAAGGACATGCAGAAATAGGCAGAAAATCTTTAAAGGTTAAGAGACAGATTTGTCTATATTCTCTTTCTAGACCAGTTTTTTTTTGGGGGGAGGGAACGAACGCCTGCTGATAACCTAGCTTCCATTGTCCTACAAGAATAAGCCTCATATTATTGTTTGCTTTTTTAATTTAAAAAAATAGCATTTAAAAATATATATTAACAATTCTGCAAGCCTGAAACTCCTGAATGCTGAACTTCTGCAGAAGATTCAAGTTACAAACATGGTCTGAGCAGGTGTTCTCAATGTGGATTCAGAACAAGAGAAGAAGGGGGGGGAAATCTTGAAAAAGGTAGCAGTAATTTCTTCTTTTTAAATTTATGAACTTTTTATTTCTGAATTGGGTAGCTGCATGTTCTCCATTCTATGCACACTCCCAAAGTCTATAAATATGAAAACTTAACTCTGAAAGCATAAATGCACAGCGACTGTTGTGTAAATCCTCAAGAATGTTGTAAGGCAACAGAAGTATGTCCCTTATCTGCTGTTCTAAGTACAGTTAATCCAGTTTATTCAAAAAAATAACATGGGAGTAACTCGGAATAAAAAAAAAAATAAACCCTTGACATCTCTCCCCTCCTTTCTTCCCGACATTGCGTGCTCGTATTAAACTGCACGAAGATTCTTTACGAGTTATGTTATGATTTACATTTTATTTATAGTCTGCATCGAAAGCTGTGTCCTAGAGAATAACACAAGGCTTTTTTTTTTTTAAAAAAAACCCACACACAATTTCTACTGCGCGTTGTCATCCTTTCGTGATCTTAAAAATGCTGAATAATAATCGTTGGCTTGTTTATGTATCGAACATTAGGCAGTGAATCGCCTACCAAATTATGCAAAAAAGTTAAGCGTGAACCCATCTGTGCTGACACGATGCAGAGATGTTATTTTAATCCTGCGAGATTTATTCCTGACGGTTTCTCTTAACATTGCATT
Source organism: Gekko gecko (assembly GCA_029375565.1). Lineage (NCBI taxonomy): Eukaryota > Metazoa > Chordata > Lepidosauria > Squamata > Gekkonidae > Gekko > Gekko gecko. The sequence continues at coordinate 324,315,709 of JAPDNY010000001.1, forward strand.
GCCTTATTTAGAACAGTAAAAATGATTCGGCCAGTCTCTCTGGATGGGAATGGATGATTTCAACAGGGAATGGGTGGGTGGGGGAGAGAGAGAAAGGAATGGATTTGCTGTCGATCACTTTAGCAATTCACACTCACAAGCTTTCTGTTTCAAAGTTTATATTAAAATTACAACAGGCATCTATTTCACTTAGCTCATGACAGGGAGGAAAAAAGAAACGGGGCAGGAAGGGGGAAAGAAAAGAAACGGAAACAAAGCTACAGTTGCATCTTAAAAACGAACTCGAGTCGTCATCCACTGAAGGTGGATTTTGACTTGAGACAAACCCAAGCTGCAGATTCCGAGGAAGTCTAATTTAATTTAATTAAATGTCGTGTATCAGTGACGAACTGAAATGCATCAAGGTTTTAAAAAATCTTCATTTTCCCATTGTAAATATTTTGTTCCCCCCCCCTTTCTTGAGATCACATGCACTGCTTTCGACAGACAAAAGACTGAATTGTGCTCTGTGGTTTGTTGTTTTTTTTAAAAAAATGATAATCCCACAGCTACAAATCTGAGGGAGAAAATTCGCTTAACGGAGGGTAACCTCTTAATTGTGTCACGGCTTTCTATGTGTCGAAGCAGGCCGTCTCTGACACAGCTACCTGCTAACAAAAGAAACTTCATTAATAATTGGTGTGTGATCAGAAATAGAAGTTCCTTCTTCTCTTTTCTCAGTCCCACACTACCTATTCGGAGGTATCTGGATCTAGCTGCCTGTTTAAAACCAAAAAAAAGGGGGGGGACACCCAGTATTTCACTTCATGGGAAGATCAAAGCACCTGGTCATTTTGCTAAAATTTCTTGCTAGGTATGTCTGTCAGGCAACTTGATCTATAACCCAGTTACGACATCATGTGTGGATTTAGCTGGATTTAGCGCTATTAACTTCAATGGGGCTCTGACTCAATTCCTATAGATAGTTAATTGGCACATGTAACGCACTTACTTCGGGAGCAGTCCCTTTTTGACTTCAATGGGATTACATTAGGCTGGGCTGTTTAAAGAGTCCCCTATCTTGAAATTAAAACAGGCTCAAAGCCAAGTCAGAGAAGCTTAACCGGGTTCGGGATCCGCCATCATTTTTTTTTTTTGGCCTTCTCAGTGTTTTTTTAATCCTGCTGGAGGCAAGTGAAGTGGATTAGCACCACGCCCACCAATCCTCTCAGGTTCTAAACCCACAGAAGAAAGAACATCCGTGCAAACAATTGCACTATTCAGCCGCGTACACCCAGCTCTCAATCTGCAGATGTTTATGTCTGCAAAACCATGTTGTTAAAGCTGATAAAAATTATGGAACAGGGTCTCCAAGAGAGGTTTTCCCCTTTCCAAGTGAAGCTGAAAGCGTTCAGGGTGCTACGCGGCCAATCTAGCCGATGAAGTCCAAGGCACAGGTAACTGCTGCGGTCACAAAATGAATGGTTAAAACAGTGAATAAGCCTTATTCACCCAACCTCTTTTTGAGTGATATCCTGTTTGGAATCTCTAAATTGTAAGAACGGCTTTGGTAGCCATCAACTAGGAAGTATGTGGGGGGAAATCGGAATGCATTTCTCAGGAGCGGCACAATTCCATTGGCTTAAAATATCTGACAGGTATGAGTGTTCCGCCCAGCGCCCTACTGGCATCAGGGAGAGAATTTCAGAAAAACCTCATGCCTTCAGCACACAGCACAACCACGTTTCTTCTCCAGGTACCTTGTGATCACCAATTCTGCGCGACTGAAAAGCGTCACTGCTTATCAAGATGCGGAACCTTTCCCCTCTAGAGGAAATACGGATTTCTGTGCAGCCATCACAGGAACAGGCCTGGTTGCCTGAGGAGTATGTCACAATTTAAAGAGGCAGGGAGCGGAGAATGTTGTGACTTCTTTAGTATTAGATGACATAGTCTTTTTAATTTTTTAGGTTCTGATTGAGGTTAAACAGAGAGTGGATGGGTGGGGTATGGGAAGTCCTACACCAACTATGAGTGCAGAAAAACAAATAAGGGAATCTAATTTAAAAAGTGGCACCAATTTTCTTTTGTGTGTTACCAAGAGCTGCGGGCTTTTGGGTAATATTTCTCACTTAGCAGACAGCAACGCGGCTAGATCTCTTGTGGTTTACACGCAGGTAATCCCAGACTAGAAATGTATGGCGATTTTACAAATCTCGTATAAAGCGGAGTGAGGTGGGGCAATCCAAACAAAGGACGTGCAAAGCGATTTCATTTATTTTTATAAAGCTCCCCTCCCGGAGCATTTTGCTGTCTTTGTCAAAGTGAATGACAACAATTTGGCCAAGTCTCTCTCCGAGACACACTCGACACTGACAGGCAAATTATCAGAGGCCCTGCACTCCTTATTATCAGAGGAGAAGTCATCAGGAGGACGCGTGGAAGATTCCTCTCCCTGTCACTATTTGTCAGTGGGACAACGGCCACTGCCACGGGTAGCTGACAGGTAATTTCAACAATAACAATTACTCCTATTACTAGTGTCATAAACAATTCGCCCAAGGCATGACAATAGCAAAGCTTTATAATTCAATGCCATATAAATAAATGCCAGCCTGGTAACAAGTAATTTAGCTCCAATCAAGCTTTGGCCCCAGCATTAATATTGTTATCGCACAAAAATGGAAAATTGAAAAAAAAAATTGATATGTTAATGAATAAAGAAAGTGCGCAGGGGCTTGGGGAGGGCAGAACCACAAGTTCGAACCCAACTCATGTCTGCAATATATTTGTATGCGCTGTTTTCATATCAAGGTAGCGAAATCATGATTCGGCATGCTTTGTTTCGGGGTTGGAGAAAATTCGAATTTTGCTGTGTTGTGGACTTTTCTCTCATAGTTATTTCGTATTAAGCGAAAAGCCACATAAACATCAACTGATATGTGTGCTTTTCTAATTGCTTTATTGCAAGCAAAATCGAATTGAAGAAGCCAGGTTCTTGAAGATCAACTACTGACGGCCTGATCCACAGCCCAGTTGGCCCAGGATACTTGGAATGACATTTGTTTCAGTGGAACCAGACCAACAATTCAGCTTTACCAGACTGTAGATTATGAAACCTACAGATCGATGAAATCTACAGATGTCTGTATTAGGAAAATGTGAATAACATTTCAGAATTCACACCATCTTTCACCTTCCGAGTTCGGCAAAAAGCCACTAAAATCCATTGTAACTGACTGTGTCAGGATAAAACTCTACTCCCTCCTTCAGTTCCCTGTCTTTTTTCTTTTTTAAAAAAAGGGCCTCGGACCTTACCAAAACGAAAACACGAGCATTAAAAAGTGAAGCACCAACCATTGAGCCATCAGCCCAATTTGCAATTTCCCCTCTTTGTCCACTAAAGACAATGTGGCATCAGTTTGACAGGAGTAAAAGAATTTGAAAATCTCTAATTAGAAGAGCTGCGGAGCAATTAACGCATGTCAAATTTCACTTCATCAAGTGCCACTCTAATTTTCTCACTAAAAATTAATGGACTCCCCCCTCTTTTTTTTTTTTTTTTAAGTATGTGCATGTCCCCTCAAGGCAATGTTGATTCAAATCTGCTCAAAACCCAGCCTCGCACAACTAAGCAACCTCTTGATTACAATCCAACACACTTCTAACTGCTTTCTTTCTCGCTGCCACGGATACTTTGTCAACAGTCAAATTACGCCACGCTGATAACAATGCATAATGGTGTTCCTCAAAGGAGGCGCCTGTCATGGAGCGGGGCTTCATAAAATGCATCATTTTCTTCCCGAAGAAATATTCCTGCTTTAAAATGAACTTTTGTGCGGCTTCCACAGTGGTTCCTCTGCAAGTCCCCCCCCCTTTTCCCTTTCTCTCTCATTCATTTCTCTGTTTAAGGGTGATTTAGTTTACTCTGGTTTGTATGGGAATGCAGAACTGACTGCTTTGAGAATTAGAATGCAAAAGGAAGGCTGCACAGAAGGAGATTTTACTGTTGTTTTTTTAAAAAACCTCCTTTTTAAAAATTCCAATACGAGTTTAGATATAGTACCCTGTAATTGTGTAATGACTATGGAGCAAAGACAGATGCTGAAGACACAGAGATATCAGTGGCAATTTTTGCTGAGCTAAAGCTGCAGTTTCAGCTTCATCCTGTCATAGCATTTTCTCTTGCAACCGACAGGACTTAGAATCCAAGAGGAATTTGTTCGATCCGGATAGATTTCACGTAAAACCCCCATCAGGATGCCCAGGACAAATTGTTTTACGGGTCAAAAAGAACGTCCTGTCTGATGAAAGGGGAAGAGGGGGAGGTTCTTGTTTTAAATGATTTCACAAAACCTGTGATTATTTGTTGCAGGGACAGAAGTGCGGGGCAGCTTCACGAAGAAGTAAGGGGAGTCACTTCTTGAGATCTGAGCTGATTCTCGAAGGCCTTGGAAAATTTCCAGAATTATTAAGATGCCTCCTTCTCCTTCCCCGCCCCTTAATTTAAAACGTGTCTATGTTGAGCCACTAATTAGCAAGTTAACTACTGTAATATACAACTTCGCTGCAGATGTCAAACGTTACCTTTTGTGTTTCACTGCTTCCTATCATTTGAACCGTCTTTACACTTAACATTTTTACGCTAAATTCATCTGGGTCTAAATTCTCAGTTGCTGTAACTTAATTAACTTTAATAGACGGAGACCCTTCGTTAATTTTCTTCTGTATAGTATGGTATGCGCTCTTCTTCTCTCTTCCTTTCAGTGATCACCATGCTACAGTTCACAGCTTGGAATTACTTTATATCCAAGCTACGAAATCTACAGATGTCTGCTTTAGGAAAATATCGAGATTTCTTTTTTGTTCCAGAATTTAGTAGGCCTGGATCTTGCCTTTGCCCTGCTTTTGGTATGACACATTAATCGATGACAGATCTAAATACAAGCTGTTGAAGCATTTAAAACTTCCATAGGTGGGGTATAGAGGTTTCGTCCCCAGAAGTGAAGTAATTTAACTCCAAAGATATATTTCCTTCTTACTCCTGGCTAACTCGTATCATATTATTTATTATTACTTTCAATTTATATCCCACCTAGCCGGGTCAAACTGGCTCAGGGCGGCATACACGGTAAAATAGGCAAAACAATAAATACATTAAAATCCACAAAATTCACAAAACCAACAACTTACATAAGTGCTAATAAATACAGATGACAGCGATTACTATACATGGTCCGATGAGGAAGGCCATACACCAACGTTGTAACATTGCAACACATTTTTTAAAAAATGGGCTTGTGTGTGTGTGTGTGCTGCAATTAGACAAAATATGCATTGTACGTTAAAGATCATAGCAAAGATATACAATCATCCTGGTGTTCAAGATAATGAGGATGGAAAATTGGGGGTGGGGGGAAGAGAGGGAGAAAAGGAACCCAGGAAAATGTCAAAAGGTGACTTGAATGCCAAACCGTTCTATCTTTGATTTTTTCCTGGTATGTTTTGTTTTCCAAAACGCTAAATAAACAATACATAATGCATCCCTCATCAACCCCAAACCACGAGGACTCTGCACTCAAATAACAGGAAACATATTCAATTTTCCTAACAGAAGACAGTTCATTAAGCCGTGCCACATCAAATAAAACTTTAATTTCTCCAGCATCCGAGTCGCAATGAAAGCAATTGATGAAGATGGGCCATATGGCCCTTCTATCAGCAAACACATATTGCTCATTCCCCAAAAGTTTTCTAATTCTGTTCCCCAGGCCTGCGTAATATAGATAATGTGCTCCGAGAGCAAGCACCATAAGCTATCTGGTGTACACTTCTAATACTGTATTTAATGGGAAATAATGAATCATAAAAGCCTGCGGAAGACGGCTTTAGCTAACCTAAATCTCAACTGTAATTTCATTGTCGTGCGCCTAAGACGCTGGGTGCCCTTTCCCAAACAACAGAAACTGAATGTAATAACGCCAGCCGTCTTGCAACTTGGGCGGGAGCAGAAAGCCTTCTTTGCACACAACCAGGTTTTGTTTAACTCTTGAGGCTCCGACAGATTAATGCAGCTATGATTAACAAAAAAGAAATGTGTGTTATTTAGAGGCACCCTTGGGCATAGAAGGCAGATACACACAGATGCCTTTTCATCCCCTCCCCTTCTCTCTGATGACTATATTACAAAACGAGGCCTATACCCCCAGACAGAGACTAGCAACAGTGCAATACAGATTTATTTGAGACCGCAAACTCTCTGACGCTTTCCCCCCAAGTAACAACTCTCATCCTTGAAGTCTGGCTAAGAAAGCTTTAAGAAGACGGATTGTTTTTCTTTTCCATGCTGGGGGGGGGGCAGGGGGAGTGTTGAATGTCTCAAGAGTCAATGACTGAATTAACCCAGATGAGTATTTATAATTTGCAAGACTTTTTTTTTTTTTTTAAATGTGTGGGTGCAGATGTACACCTTTGAATTCCAAGAATCTTTTTCTGTCACCTGCTCCCAAATTACATGGATGTATAAGAAAGAATTTTTAAAAAAGACTATTATGCGAGAAATGCACGGGGTTTCACAGACCACAAAGACGAAGTTTGGTTTGTATAGCTTAATAATGCGTAGAACCGTTGTCTGGGCTCTCCTCAGAACTGTCTTGACAATATCTCTTTGAATCCTCCCCCCACCCACCCCCAACTGCAGCTCTTAATTTGAAAGGCTTTTTGGAGATATATATGATGCACATATTGCAAACATATTTCGGCGCATGTGTTTGCTTGGGCAATCTCTGAAGGCCCAAACAATCAAATTAAAAAAAGAGCGACTTTTAAAAGTTAAGAGATTGCCTGTTTAAAAGCTTATTAAAATCAGCATGTTGGCGTGTCTGTCTTTGAATTAGCTTTCCCGATTTGATTGCCTTCATTAATAGCTGGCTGCTTTGGGTGCCGCTGTTCCAGGCGTACTCCAAAGTCTGCTTTCCTTGCCGGGTTTCCAATGTTTGGGTCTCACTCAGATCATCAACTAGGAAGTTTTTCCCCTCCTTTTCTTTTTTCTTTCTCTCTCTCAATAAATGTTTAAAAGAAAGGCACCTGCGTTTACCTGCAGGTGAAACAGGCAACGCACAATCTGCATTGACGACAACAGTCTTAAAAAAAAGGGGAAAAAAGGAAAAGATCAAGAAAAGGTTAAAATCAAACCGACGCCCTCCAAAAATTGGAGGGGGGGGAGAGGAACCTCCTCTTCCTAATAAAACCAAATAAAAAAAACAACAACTGGTTCTATTTCGTGAATGCCTTGAAAACAAGTGGTTAACCAGTCTCCCAAACAGTGGGGAGACGACCCCCCCCCTTTCCGCCATGCTCAGATGGGGTTACATATGACAATAGTCGATTACAATGTAAAACAAGTTGGAGAATAAAACAGAGGGGGAGAGAGAGAGAGAGAGAGAGAGAGAGAGAGAGAGAGAGAGAGAGAGAGAGAGAGAGAGAGAGAGAGGTGCTTTCTGTTGCCATTTTATCAAAGCTGTTCATCTTCTAGCTGCAGGCAGCATTTTATTGGAATGGCAGATATTTCTCTGTCCAAGCGCCTTTTGTTTGTGCATCTCATTTGCATCTATTAATCTCCAGCTGAGGGGAAAGGGGGGGGTGTATCTTTCGTTCTCATTAAGGCCTTCTCTGCCCATTACTTCATGAGGCAGCTGCTGGGGGGTGGTGGATTTCACCTGTGGTGACTGAGAAAAGAAGGGTTGGGAAAAGGAAGAAAGAGAGAGAGAATGCGAGAGACCAAATTCTTCATTTCTTCCCCCCTTTCTTAAAAAAAAAAAAAAAAAGGGAAATCTTCCGACTCTCTTCCCCTATAAATGGGCACCATTTGTGTTAAACAGCCTCTTGTCATGACAGATGCCTCCCGGGGTCAGGGGGTAAAGTTGATCTGAAGGTCAGCCGTAAAACAACAGACAAACCAGACGCCACAAACTGGTTCCTTGAAGCCGGGGCGGTGGGAGCCGGGGGTACAACCAGGTCTCCAACCTTTGGCAACCTCTAATAAAACAAGGGGTAAGGAAGTTGAAGGGGATCAAGAAGACCCCTGAGGAAGCAAGCATTAACACACACAAACTGCACACACACACAAAAATCAAACACACAAATAATATCAATATCCAGGCAGCGAAAAGGGGAGTTAGGGGGAATTGTAGCCCATTCTGAGCAGTACAGGCATGTTTCTATTGTTTCAAAGGGCCAGGGGAATTAATTCTGCTTATTTATTTAAGGTGTGTCAACTGGCTGCCTAAACCTGTTTCGGTGTCAAGATGAATAAAACTTTTATGGCTCATAAAAGAGAGTAATTCATCTCAATGTTCTTTGTGGGGCCTGTTGTTTTTTCCCCCGCTTCTTCTCTCTTGCCCCCCGTCCTTCCCTTGGCATACAGAGATGGGGCGTCTGTTCAAAATGGTTCCATCCCATGGCACTGTTGCTACGGGACACGGCATCCGAGGGGGCAGGAAAAAAAAAAGATTTGATTGGCAAATGGAGCCCAGCGCAAACAATAAAGCGGAATGGGTTAGGAGTGGGCCGATGGCCTCCCGAATGCTCCCAGGCGCCGTCTTCCGCCACTGGAACGTCCAGCCTGCTTTGCTTCAAGTGAAGGAACAGCAGTGTTTATCTTGAAATATTAAAAAAAAGGGGGACAGTGAGAAATCTTTTCCACATGATATGATTGGGCTGTCCCCCGGCACAGTCAGCCATTTGCTTCTTTTCACTTTGTGCCTCAGTTGGCGCAAATGCAAATCTATATCAAATTGCTACATGTCTAAAAACTTCACTGGGATCTTTGGTCCTCACGTTATGCAGTTTGGCCGATCAGGTATGGTTTACATCCCTAAAACCTCGTAAGCCGAATCTATCTATCCAAGGCTTTTCCTTTTTGAAAAAGAGGTGCCGGAACTCTCAAGAGGGAAATGAAGTTTTCAGTCTGTATACTGAAAACTCATGAACTTTTACGCATTTTTAAAAGAATTTTGTCAAAGAGGTTCTGGAACCCCATTACGGCATGTTCCCCAGAAAAAAAGTTCTGTGTCTGTCTGTCTGTCTGTCTGTCTGTCTGTCTGTCTGTCTGTCTGTCTGTCTGTCTGTCTGTCTATCTATCTATCTATCTATCTATCTATCTATCTATCTATCTATCTATCTATCTATCTATCTATCTATCTATCTATCTATCTTTCGCCTTGATGCATTAGAGCGTGTTAAAAGTGTGAGTCTAAATGATACAATTGTGACTGAGTTGTACTTCGTAAGTAAGAAACCAACCAGAGTATCTCACATAAACTGATTTTTCAGGTCTGTAAAGAGGGTGGAAAGATTTTTTTTTCAAAAGAGCATCAGGACACTTTGCAACCAAATGGGCCATAATTTTATGACAGAATTCTCCTTCTTCCCTACAAGAAAACTGCAGGGACGCTTCTATCAAATAAACATTAAAGTTTCAACTGCGATCTAGAAACACCTTTTCACATTCAGTTATGGTCTGAAGGTAATCTGGAGCAAAATGAGATCATTTTGTTTTCCGCCTCATCTTTTTAAAAAATATTAAAGGAGGTACGTTTCCAGTGAATTTTCTGCACCAAACTTAGGTTTCCTTTTTTTGAACGCAAGTTAGTGCCCTGGCTTCAGTGCCGGAAATGTCAAGACATCCCCTGGTTACTGTCCCCACCCATCTTAGCTGAGATGAACCTTTGCACAATACTCAAAAGGGAGACATAATTCAAAAATACTCGTTTGGTCGAACGTTCGTCTGGCCAAACACCAACCTCCATTTTGGGACCGTGCGTCCCATTTTAAAAGGCTCTTTTTAAAACTTCTTGCAAAAAAAAATATATAAAACAAAATAAACGATTGTGCTAGAAACACCTTTGAAACTTTTTAATTTAAAGCACCAGCCAAAAAAACCCCCAACCCTTAAAATGATGACTATTAGAAGAGGCGTGCATGCACAGAAAACTTATACCTTGAATAAAACTTTGTGGGTCTTAAAGTTGCCACTGGATTCAAACCTTGTTCAGATTCAATGTATCTGAAGAAGTGTGGGTGCGCACGAAAGTTTATGCCTGGAATGAAACTCTGCGGGTCTTAAAGGTGCCACTGGTCTCGAACTTTGTTCTGGCTTTATCATTTGCCCTTCTGTTAACAAACACAAAATACACCCAGTGTCCAAAGCTGACCTCAGTCTCTCAAAACTTCTCGAACCACGTTTCTCGGGTCCCCCCCCCGTTTCCTCCCTAATCTAATCGCTAATTCCTTCACTTGCTCAAGAAGTTAAAAATGTTAAGTGCTAGGCTTCTCCGCTCCCCCCCCCCATATATGTCTCTGTTTATGGAACAGTCCCTGGTTTCCTCCTTCGCTTCTTCGGCTCCAGGTCTTCAGGTCAGGAGACTGTAAATACACACACCGCAGCCCCAACCCATAAATCTAAGCAAAGGGCAGGCCCGTGTATTCAGATAAGCAACAGTGGAAGGGGGGGAGGGAGAAAGAAAAGACAGAACAAATAGAGTCTGTGGAACAGCAGGCACTTTTCCTAGGAGCAAAAACACACACACAACAACAGGCCCCTAAAATGCTAACAAGCCCCTTTGTAGGGCCGAAGAAATACTCTAGCGTATGACCTCATATTTGCCTCTGAAAGATGAGCTTGGGACAATCGTCTCTCCCCCCAGGTCTTATTTATATACAAAAATCTGGTTTTATTACCGTGGAGACAGGGAAATTAAACAAAGAGATTTCACTGACATTCTAACTTTCTGCTTTAATGGCAGCCCTATCTTTGTTCTTTGTTTAAGAGCAAAACCCACTGCCAAGTCCTTGCTACGGCATGCCTAAAGTTCCAAAGGGTTTGGTGGAATAACTCTGGGATGGCAGTTACCGATTTCCCCAACAGAATTATTGTTGCGACAAAAGTATTTGGTGCTAATATATTTTTTGAGAGGTATATAAATCAATTATTGTCACCTACTTCTGAACATAGGGGGAATTCTCAGTATCATATGATTATCCAAAACTGGGGTGGTTTGGGTAAGAACAGAAGAACAATAAGAAGAGCCCTGCTGGATCAGACTAATAGTCCATCTAGTCCAACATCTTGTCTCACACAGTGGCCAACCGGTTCCTCTGGAGGGCCAACAACAGGGCAGAGAGGTCGAAGCCTTCCCCTGATGTTGCCTCCTGGCTCTGGGATTCAGAGACTTAGTGCCTCTGAATGTGGAGGTTCCCCTCTGTCACCATGGCTAGTAGCCATTGGTAGACTCATCCTCTATGGGTTCATTGAGCTGACTTCTGACATATTTTGTCTCACCCTAGGATACATGCCCCCCTCCCTAAAATCTGTAAAATGTAATAATAAAATTTAATATTAGGACTGGAAGGTTGGTAGTTCAGCAGTTCGAGACCCGAGTGCCGCATGACGGAGTGAGCTCCCATCTCTGGCCCCACCTCCTGCCAACCTAACAGTTCAAAAGCAAGAAATTGCAAGTAGATAAATAGGCACCACTTTGGTGGGATGGTAACAGCGTTCCGTGTGCCTCAGCGTCTAGTCATGCCGGCCACATGACCACAGAGACGTCTTCGGACAGCGCCGGCTCTTCGGCTTGGAAACGGAGATGAGCACCGCTCCCCTAGATTCAGATTCGACTGGCTTTCGAGCAAGGGAAAACTTTACCTTTTTACCTTTACCTAAGATTTAGGATTAGAATCCAGCACAAGTTGGGCCGCGATACAGACACCTTGCCAACAAGAAGTCTCATAATCAGCGGTCTCTATTAACTCCTTGCGCTCCAGGCTACTTTCCCCGGAGCAGAGAAAACAGCCTTGACTAACTTTTTTTTTTTTTGCTTTCGCACCTACTTTGCAAAGACTTGTCTAGTCAGCTCTCACTGACATTTTCTTCACTTCTGCCTCACTGTCACCTCTCCTCGTTCTCCGTTATCTGGTGTAAATGGGACCTGCTGTTAGAAAAGCTTTCCTTTTTTCACTTTTACTCAGGTGAGGTGTAACATACTGCAGATGTATCCCTGATAGGAGCCATTACGGGGCGGAGGGCCTCTTCCTTTCCCGAGCTGGAAAAGTGAAAACTTCTCCGGATTGACAGGCCTCTGAAGAGAGTAATTATTTTTAAGGCCAATTCCCTCCTCGTCTTTCTTTTCTTTTTCTTTTTGCCTTGACATGAAACAAAGGTAAATCAAACATCTCCAGTCCTGGCAGATAGCTGAATTAAAGGTTTTCGGTGGCACGGCGGAAGGGTTCTCCTCCTTTGCCCCCTCCTGCCAGACCTAGATTTTGTTCACCGAATGGAGTGAGAAGACATTTGTGAATCGCATAACGATGTTTTCAACGTTTTAATCCCTATAACCGAAACCGAGCCCGCACAGAAAATCTCACTGTTTCGTATGCTGAAATTTTCATCCATTAATAGAAATGTTTCGTACGCTGAAATTTTCATCCATTAATAGAAATGTTTCGTACGCTGAAATTTTCATCCATTAATAGAAATGTTTCGTACGCTGAAATTTTCATTCATTAATAGAAATGTATAGAACAAAACCTCCTCTCAGCAAATGTAACACCATTTATTATAATAGGGCTGCCAGCTTCCAGGTAGTGGCTGCAGATTGCTTGGTATTCCAACTCCAGACAACAGAGATCATTTCACTTGGAGAAAATGGCTGCTTTGGAAGGCGGGTTCTACAGCTCTGAAGTACCTCCTTTCCCTACCAGGATTAGGAGGGAGGCCGAGGCGGCATCACTGATGACAGGGCAACGTCCCTTCCGACATGCACCAGAAGTGATGTCATCATGCCGATGTCATGGTGATGATCTGGTATTCGGGCAAAACCTCTATGATAGTAGTCATTTTTGCAATAGAATTTTGGCCCAGAGTGCCTCCACGACGTCACAGCATGATGACATCATTTCTGGTTCATGACGGAACTGACATTATCATGTTGCTGGTGATGTAGCCTGGGCCTCTCTCTCCCACTCCTGGTAAGACCCCCCACCCCACCCTCCGCCAGTTGCCAAGAGGGACTTGGCACTCCTAGCTGTAATTCTGGGAGATCTCCAGGCCCCGCCCTCCTCAGGCTCCACCCCCAAAATCTCCAGTTATTTCCCAACCCAGAGCTGGAAACCCTATTGGTTACAGTGGATGATACAAGGGTTCATCAAGATATATTAATACACATCTAGGCTTTTGGAAATTGGTGACAACAGCATTCTAAATACTTGTGGTTAAGATTAGCTTGACTTATATTTTCAATGTGTTGGTTATTTTCAGTACATCTGTCTACATGTCGTTAGCTAATTTTAGCAATTTCTTGCTCTGCCCTATTACAGAATTACCCACACAGAAGCAATGTCAAAATGCTTGCTTTAATGCATAACAGGTTTTTTTTTTTTTGTTGTTGTTTAGTTGCACAGTCGAGTCTGACTTTTCACGACCCCCTGGAGCACATCATGCCAGGCCCTCCTGTCTTCTGCCGTCCACTCTAATGGCAGAAAGTAAAGAGGACCTCAAGAGCCTCTTGCTAGGAGTGAAAGAGAACAGTGCAAAACCTGGCTTGAAACTCAACATCAAAAAAACCCAAGATCCTGGCATCCGTCCCCATCACTCCTTGGCAAACAGAAGGGGAAGTTGTGGAAGCAGTGACAGACTTCACGTTCCTGGGATCCAAGATCACTGCTGACGGTGACTGCAGCTGCGAAATTAAAATTTCCTCCTCCTTGGGAGGAAAGCGATGGCAAACCTAGAGAGCATAATAAAAAGTAAAATGCTGTAAAAGGGGAGAAATGGGAATGTCGGTGAGGATATAAGAAATAATTACATCAAATATCATATCACGATCGACAAAGCTGGGTGAGGGGCAACGCTCCCTCTAAGCTCTGGAGTCCTGTGAGCAAAAATTCTACTTTGTGAGCTACTGGCATTAAAATTGTGAGTGAACAATTTGGCTACTACATACATTAGTTTGCTCTGGAGCCCTCCTTCCTGAGCGAAGACGAAAATGTGTGCACTGTAGGCTAAAAAACTGTGAACTAGCTCACACTAACTCAGCTTAGAGGGAACACTGGGGAGGGGCACTGTTTGACATTCAACGGCATCGGAGAAAAGGTCTGCACGAATGGTATTGACTTCTGATGACCAAACCGGTGAGGCAGAAGACTTATGAAGCCACATTCATACCGTCCATCTACATCATCAACAACAAAAAAGGCCAGTTCCCAAGGGTTGCCAACCTCCAGGTAGTACCTGGAGTTCTCCTGCTATTGCAATTGATCTCCAGACAATCAAAATAAGTTCCTTGCTACTTTGGAGGGTGGACTCTCTGGCATTATACACTGCTGATGCCACTCCCCTCTCCAAAACCCACCCTCCCAGGCTCCACCCCCCAAATCTCCAGGTATTCCCAAACCAGAGTTGGGAACCCTTGGCCGCTTCCATAATTGCTCTGAGACTTTTTAATCCCTTCTCCTATGCCTTGAGTCTGCTGGAGGGAAACTTCTGGGTGTCTTCCCAGAATGACGTTTAACGTGGACTGCAGTTTGATTTAGAAATTGGCAAATCATGTGCGCACATGGAAACGCTTTAGCCGTGCGCATGGCGCTCTTTGGATCCGTCCCAAATCGAAGGGAGCGCACTGCATGGGTAGACTTATATAAGTACTGGAGAGGGAGTTTCTGATTGAATAAGTGGAAATGATTTATAATATATTTTCTCGTGTATATATGGATATGTTCCATGTATTCTTGGATAATGTGTCATAGTATTTTTTTTTTTTGAAAAAGTGGAGTACAGTTCACTGTTATATAGATATCAAATTCCCCTGAAATTGTCACAGACAATTTAAGTGAACCTTAGATGGCTGAGCGTTCGGCTGGGTAGCCATAAAACCATTTACGGCTTATCTAAGCTTCGCTAGAACCTATCAGTACCCATTTTAAAACTGGGACTCACACTAGAAGTTTGTCTGGGGAAGAGGTATCTTTCTTTGTAAGATTACCCACCACTTCCTGACCGAAACCGAGCTCGGGAAAAGAAAGAGGGGGGATGGCTTTTTTGTGGTCTTTCAGCCTTCAATCCCAGTCAAACCCAGGAAATTCGAAAGTAGGTGAAAATTAACAATCAGTAAGAAAATAAGTTTCGCAAAGGCCCTGGTTCCCAAAAGCTTCCTGGAAGGGTTTTTTTTTTTTAAAAAAAAAAAATCCCAGTTGCTACCACGGAAGCCTTTTAAGAAGAATAATTTTTTCCCTAGTCAGATCTCGTTCTGTGTTTTGATTCTCCAGGTCTCCTCCCCTGAAATGTCAGAGCAATGCTCATTTCATCCTGGCCGAGACATAAATCTCAAGCCGTAAATCTACATTTTAGCCCGGACTGCTGGATTTTGCATCAGTGGGTCTGAAGCAAAAAGATTTACGCCAGCGCATGAAGCCATAATCTTTCTGGTGGATTCCCCAGATGACGAGCGACTTATGTTTTGTCAATTCGTAGGAAACTTCTTGGATTTTTTTTGAGGTGTATTTCTCCAATGAGTTTAAACGAAGACCTGTTTTCTCAGAGCCAGTTTGGTTTAGTGGTTAAGAGCGTGGACTCTAATCGGAGGGAACCAGGTTTGGTTCCCCACGCCTCCATGCGCAGCTGCTGGTGTGACCTTGGGTCAGTCACAAGTTCTCTCGGAGCTGTTCTCTTAAGGGCAGTCCTCGAAAGAGGTCTCTCAGCCCCACCTACCTCAGAGGGTGTCTGTTGTGGGGAGGGGAAAGGAAAGGAGATTGTAAGCTGCCCTGAGACTCTGAGTGAAGGGCAGGGTATAAATCCAATCTCCTCCTCCTCCTCCTCTTCCACCTCCTCCTCCTCCTCCTCTTCTTCTTCACATAGGGTAGGGCTGGGGCCCTCAACATTTTTGAGCCTGAGGCACCTGTGGAATCCTGACAAAGCATGACGGGTACAACTGGGCCCCGCCACTTTCTAAAAACACTTGGTGGGAAGCTGTGGGTGCCGTCCCATGGGCGCCATTTTAAGGACCTCTGACATAGGGCTTTCCAGGGCTGTAGCTGTTAGGTCCCGAGACGAGGGGGCCGGCACCAGCCAGAGGCAGCCAAGCTTCGATTCCAAAGACAATAGGGACTGGGCTCCTGAAACCCCAAGTAGGGAGCCAATAAGGTCTTTGGCGGGAAGTTTGAATCTGCCAATAGAACATCGGGGCCTTTCCCCCCCTCACTGTATACAGTTGGCCACCCGGCCGTTTGTTTGTGTTCATGATGTAAAGTACCAATAAACGCGTCTTCGCCTATGTCGTGGTCTGAGTCCTGATGTACAGAACCCAGTACTTTACAGTAGCCAAGGTCCCCGACTGAACATTTCTTTTTTTAAAAAAAAAACACCCCAAAACACAGGGCTTTCAAGTTTGTGACGTGATCGCTTCTATGACAAGCTGTCGAAGACTGGCGTGCTGGCTAGCAAGGCCATGCTTGACCCATAGGCAGTGCAACTGATGCAGGAAATGCCTGTAAGGTTATTTTCTGCCCCACTGTATACACGAGGCCTTTGCAGAACCTGTAACACGGTTCGTAAACACTGCACAGGGAACAGTCGTTTATCTGAAGATAATATATATAATGCCCGAGACAGTCTGGTGTAGTGGTTAGGAGCACAAACGCTAATCCGGGAGAGCTGAGTTTGATTCCCCACTCCTCCACTTGCACCTGCTGGATGACATTCGTCTCTATTCTGCATAGCCGCAAAAATAAAAATGTACAAATATTTTCTTTCTACTACTTCTATGCAGCCATGAAATTAAAAGATGCCTGCTCCTTGGGAGGAAAGCGATGGCAAACCTAAACAGCATGATAAAAAGCAGAGACATCACCTTGCCAACAAAAGTCCGCATGGTCAAAGCAATGGTATTCCCCGTAGTAATGTATGGCTGCGAGAGTTGGACCATAAGGAAGGCCGAGCGCCGAAGAATAGATTCTTTTGAACTATGGTGCTGGAGAAGACTCTTGAGAGTCCCTTGGACTGCAAGGAGATCAAATCAGTCAATCCTAAAAGAAATCAACCCTGATTGTTCCCTGGAAGGCCAGATCCTGAAGCTGAAGCTCAAATACTTTGGCCACCAAATGAGAAGGGAGCACTCACTGGAGAAGACCCTGATGCTGGGAAAGACTGAAGGTCGAAGAAGAAGGGGATGGCAAAGGATGAGATGGTTAGACAGTGTCATCGATGCAACGAACATGAAATTGAGCAGACTTCAGCGGACAGCGGAAGACAGGAGGGCCTGGCGTAATCTGGTCCACGGGGTCGCGAAGAGTCAGACTCGACTGTGCGACTGAACAACAACAACACTACTTCTAGATCCACTTAGGTAACTGCACCGACCTGGATGGCCCAGACTAGCCCGATCTCATCAGATCTCAGAAGTTAAAAAGGGTTGGCCCCGGTTAGTACTTGGATGGGAGGCCACCAAAGAAGTCCAGGGTTGCTATGCAGAGGCAGGCAATGGCTGAACTACCTGTGAATGCCTCTCGCCTTGAAAGCCCTACAGGATTGCCATAAGTCACCCACGATTTGATGCATCTTTGAAGGTGGGTTCCTGCCCATAAACAATTATGAGACAAGATACAGGCACTCTCACATATATGCTAAATAATGCAGTTCCAGTCCACTTCAGCAACCATTTGCGAATGGGTTTTGCCTGTTCACACAGTGGCCTGTTCTGCAACTAGCATTCGCTCTGCTGTTTTACCAAGCCCACATTGGAACAGAAATTTCTCTCTACATTGAAGAAGAAGGGGTAAGGGAGGAGGAGGAGAAGAAGAGGAGGAGGAGATTGGATTTATACCCTGCCCTTCACTCGGCGTCTCAGTGCTGCTTACAAACTCCTTTCCCTTCCCCTCCCCACAACAGACGCCCTGTGAGGTAGGTGGTGCTGAGAGAGCTCTGACAGAAACTGCTCTTTTTTCAAGAACAGCTCTGAGAGAACGATGGCTTGCCCAAGGTCATCCAGCAGGTGCAAGTGGAGGAGTGGGGAATCAAACCCGGTTCTCCCAGATTAGAGTCCGCGCACTTCACCACTACCCCAAAATGGCCTGCCACTTTCACTTTGTTTGATTGCTGGATTTTATGGAAGCCTCCACACTGCATGCTGGTTTCACTTCCTTTGGTATCTTGGTTTTATGGCACTGTCGGCATAGATTTATGGCTGTTTTATGGCCTTTCAGGGGTGACTCTGCAGGGTTGACTCCGTTCAGGGGTGACTCCGTTCAGGGGTGAATGTGCAGTCAGTACAGCGTTGGCCTGGAGTATTTGAATGTGGTTTTGAGCCGCATTTTTTGCTGTTGCAGTGTGGGTCTGGTAAAACAACGGAGCGAATACTAGCTGCAGAATGGGCCAGTAAAATCCAGTTGCAAAACTGCATCGAAAGTGGATTGAGAGTGCATTATTCAGCGTGCGGGAAAACGCCGTTTGCACTAAGGTTTTAAGTTTAGCATTATAGGATGTGTGGGTACTTTTGGAATTTCGAGAATGGGCCATGGGTCCCACAATGACATGGCTGTCGGGAGAACTGGGGACAATCACAACATGGCTGCCCCGTGGGCTTGGTCTTAATCAGATGAGGTGGGAGGTCCCACAAAATATTAGGAGGTTTTGAGTTAAGCAGCTTCCTATCAGGGAAGCGACTGTTTACAAATGGGTGGGCCCTGCAGACCCAAACAGGATGACTTCTGGGCTTTTCTGAAGAATATACTACTCTGATGGAGTGGAGGGAAAACTGAAATTGACTCTTTGCGTTAACGAAGGCTGGGTTCAGACTGGCAGTATGAAGCGGGAGCCAGTGGCAAAAATGCCCTGGAAAAAAGTGTTCTGGGTTTTTCCGGTCACACTGTGCGGACTGATGTGGGAACATAAGAACATAAGAGAGAAGCCAATGTTGAATCAGGGCAATGGCCCATTTAGTCCAACACTCTGTCACACATTGGCCAGAAATACCAGGTGCCATCAGGAGGTCCAGCAGTGGGGCCAGGACACTAGAAGCCCCTCCCACTGCTGCCCCCCCAGCACCAAGAATACAGAGCATCACTTCCCACAGACTGAGAGTTCCCATCTATACCCTGTGGCTAATAGCCACTGATGGACCTCTGCTCCATATCTATATATCTAATTCCCAAGTGGCCCCCTGTGTGCGGATATCTAAATCTGCACATCGGGGGCACCTGGGGGGCAGGGAGATTTTCCTACGCACGTGGGGCAATCCCCACATGTGCAGAAAAATCTAAAAAGTTTTTTAAAATGTAAGGGGAATATCTAAATCCCCAAAAAAGTAAGAGCGTTCCCTGCGCATGCGCAGGGAACACTCTACAAACTGGCCATTGCCGCCGCGCCGTCAAGGAATGGGAGGGCGGGAGAAGGCTTGGCAGGCCAGCCGGCCTCGCCTCTGCCGCTGCTGCTGGGGAGGGAGGAAGGGGGAGGCTTGGTGGGCAGCCGGCCTCGCCGCTGGGGAGGGAGGGTGAAGCTTGGCGGGCCAGCCGGCTGGCCTCCCCCCCGCCCCTGCCGCCGCTGCCACTGCCCTGTTGCTTGGGAGGGAGGGGAGGCTTGAGGGGCCGGCCAGCCTCGCCGCCCCTCCGCTGCTGCTGGGGAGGGGGAATCTCGGCGGGCCGGCTGGCCTCGCCGCTGCTGCCGTCGCCGCTGCTGGGGGGGGAGGGAGGGGGAAGCTTGGCGGCCGGAATACTCCCCCCCCCGTGAGTATCGCGGGTCCCGCCTCTTGTGTTTATCTAATTCCCTCTTGAAGTCGTCCTTGCATGTAGCCGCCACCACCTCCTGTGGCAATGAATTCCACGTGTTCATCACTCTTTGGGTGAAGAAGTATTTCCTTTTATCTGTTCTAACTCGACTGCTCAGCAATTTCATTGAGTGTCCACGAGTTCTTGTATTGTGAGAAAGGGAGAAAAGGACTTCTTTCTCATACCAGGAGCATACCAGGAGGAGGCGCGTGGGAGCGTTCAGACTGCTGGCCCAGAGGCATGAGTGTAAACAGCTTTTCCCTGGTAATTTGGCTATGTGGGCATGTGTGCATGTGCACAGGGGCGCCTATGCACATCCCCATGCACAAAGCTGGTGGCGCATGCTATAGACGCGGGTTGCTCCCGGCTTTTTGGCTGAGCGTTCACACTTCCAGGAAGTGGAATGAAGTGGGATAAAGGCACTCTCCGGGATTTGCTACTGCTTTCACCAGGTATCTTTTAAATGCGGGAGCAAAGTGGAAATGCGGGAGCAAAGCACGGGTTGACTATGGGTGGGGAATGCCAGGCAGATGTGCCTGTGTGAACAGCCCCTTTAATCCGCTTGTAAAACGTGGCTGAAACGTGGCTATAGCGGGCAAACTGCCAGTCTGAACTCAGCCGAAGAGATGGTTTTAGTGAAGAAGCAAGTGGGCCCCTGAAACACCTCATCCGATGCCCATGGTACCCTCAACCGTGGCACTACATTGGGGGGGGGGATCATTGCTTAAAGCTTTCTCCTCCTCATAGCTCTGGGATTTTAACCCTCAAAGTAGATCTGGGAAATATATCAAAGAACTCTTTTTATAAGAAGGAGTTGCCATTTAGGAAAAAAAACCCACCGAAGTCATTCTATGTCCCCTGAAGGGTATTGAGAACAGCAAGTAAGAATCTCCTGGGGATTCCTGGCCCCAAAGATATTCGGTTGGCCTCAACCAGGGACAGGGTCTTTTCTGCCCTGGCCCCAGCCTGGTGGAACTCTCTGCCAAACCACATCCGTGCCCTGCCTGATCTATTAAAGTTCCGCAGGGCGAACGAGGCACAGAGGTTCTGCCAGGCCTTTGGTTGAGGCCAGCGGTGGTTCCCTTACACCTGCCCGGCACCCTCCCCTCCCCCCCCCATGAAAATCTGAATGCTCGATATGCCATCTTGTTTAAAGGGTTTAAATATCTACGCTGAATTGAATTTTGTAGTTTTAACTGGTTGTAAAATTGTACTGGATTTTATGTGTGGTTAAGATGCTGAACTTGCAGACCGGAAGGTCGGTAGTTCAGCACTTCAAGACCCGAGTGCTGTGTGACGGAGTGAGCTCCCGTCTCTGGTCCCAGCTCCTGCCAACCTAGCAGTTTGAAAGCAAGAAATTGCAAGTAGATAAATAGGTACCGCTTTGGTGGGAAGGTAAGAGCATTCCATGTGCCTCAGCATCTAGTCATGCCGGCCACATGACCATGGAAATGTCTTTGGACAGCATTGGCTCTGAAACAGACTCTAATCTGGGAGAGCCAGGTTTGTTTCCCCGCTCCTCCACTTGCACCTGCTGGATGACCTTGGGCAAGCCACAGTTCTGTTAGAGCTGTTCTCTCAAGGACAGCCTCTGGAAAGAGATCTCTCAGCCCCGCCCACCTCACAGGGTGTCTGTTGCGGGGAGGGGAAGGGAAAGGAGTTTGGAAGCTACTCTGGGACTCCAAGTGAAGGGAGGGGTATAAATCCAATCCCTTCCTCCTCCTCTTTCCTTCATTTTCCCCCACCCTACACTAATCTAATTACCTTCCCATCTCCCCTGCCCCAGCAGCCCAAAATTTCATCTGTGTATGTCATGGACAAAAGCCCTGTAGGACTGAGGTGGTGGTAAGGAGGGAAATGATGCAAGACTGAGGGGAAAAACTGACTGGATCTGACCCGCTCATTAAACTGGGGAAAGACTTGTCACTGGGGAAAGTTTGTCATTTAGAATATCCGGATCATGAAAATAAAGCCTTCATTTCAGTAAAAAAGTCTTCTGACCACCAAAGGAGCCCAGCTTCCAAAGGAATGTCCCCCATACCTGGAACCACATTTCCAGCCTCGAGTAGATGAAGAAATATCTCTATATTATAATTCTGTTTTGGTCATGGACTCTCCTGAACATTCCACATGCTGCCAAAATCAGTTGGCTCAATGATCTGTCACTCAGAATGTGTCCCTAGCCATTGGCTGTGTTGCCTGAGTCCCACCCAGCCGCCACTCAAGAGTACACCTGTGCTATTGGCCGGGTACCGGGTTTGCTCCTCTTCCCCGCCCACTCCTTCAGCCTCTGTGCCCTGTCAGAATTTCTGGCAGATGGTTTTCTTTCTTGATGAAGACGCTTGCCTCCTGCGTGAGACTAACTTTTCCCCTCGGTAGCTGTTGGTAGGTGTAACAAAATGGCAGTTACCTGTGTCTGTAAGATGGCTGCCATCTCTGTGTTTAAAATGTTCCCCCAGAAGGCTTAATTGAGCTGTAGTTTCAGAGAGGGGCCTGCAGGGGTATCACTCACTGGGTTAAATGGGGCTTTCTCATCTGCCGGCCTACAGTTCCCAGTTGCAGCAAGGCCACAAAGTGCAGGAAAAGACCATTCCAAGGGGCAGGCCAGCATCAATATAGACTCCAGCTAGGCCACAAGCCAGTGACATGGGGGAACCCTGGGAGGCAGCAGAAATTCAGCCACTCCACAGTCAGCTGGACTGGGGAATGAATGGAAGTTTCCCTGCTCTCTTGGGTAAGAGAGGGAGAGGCTGAAGAGAGAGCAGAGCCAGTCCAAGGAGAGATCCTATCCTTAGCCCACAGCCTCCAGAGCTAGACAGTGTTGTGTCCAGGGAAACAGGATTGTGTTTAACCCCTGTTGGTCCATGGTGTGTGCTTACTCCTACAGTTGTGCCTTATTTATTTAGTGTGTGTGTGCTCCATAATTGTGTAAATAGTTAAATAAACTCTTTTATTTGGGCTAATAATCTGTGTAGTGCACTGACCACATAGTCTCCCCCGCTCTGCACAATACCAAAGGGAGGGGGTAGCCCAAGGAAGCAAGGAAAAGCCAGACCCTTGGGTTGCCATCTTTCCAGGTATCCCCCAAAGATTGGGGATTCCATCTCCAAATAGGGAGATAACAGAAAATAGGGAGATAGGGTTGCCAATGCCAGGTGGGAAATTCCTGGAGATTTGAGGGATGGAGCCTGGAGAGGGTGAGGTTTGAGGAGAGGTGGGACCTCAGACAGGTACAGTGTCATAGATTCCATCCTCCCAACCAGCCATACCCTCCTGGGGAACCACTGTTGCCAATCTCCAAGTGAGGGGTGGAGATCACTCAGAATTACAACTGATCTGGGATGGTAGAAGTCAGCTGCAGTCAGAGGGGCAGATAACAGTAGGTTGATGGTTAGCTGGGAAGGAGATGGGGTTGCCAACTCCAGGTTGGGAAATTCCTGTGGATTTAAAGGGTGGAGCCTGGAGAGGGTGGGGTTTGAGGAGGGGTTGGACCTCAGACAGGTACAATGCCATAGAGTCCACCCTCCAAACCAGCCATTTCCTCCTGAGTAACAATTGTTGTGAATCTCCAGGTGAGGGCTGGAGATCACTCAAAATTACAACTGCTCTTCAGGTAGCAGAGATCAGTTCCTCTGAAGAAAATGGTGGACTCTGTGTCATTATACCCTGCTGAGGTCGCCACAGCAAATTGACACTGAGTGTCCAAGGCCTTGGCACTCTCCCAGAGCCTCTTTCTAGAGCTCATTGTATTTATTTCCACAACGGGTCTTATTCCTAGTATAAAATAAAATAAAATTCCCCATAGCCAGGTTTACTGTGTTGCAAGTAGGAGAGCCACTCTCCAAAAGAGGTCAATGTATAGAGTAAGCTTGCCAGCCTCCAGATGGCACCTGGAGATCTCCTGCTATTACAATTGGTCTTCTGATGACCAAGATCAGTCCCTCTGGAGAAAATGTTGAAAACCAAAAACACTAAACTCCAAAAGTGGGCCGCACTTAAAAGTTCCCCACTACTAGAAAAAGAATCATGTATAGTAAGAGTATCAATGTTCCACCAATGAAAATTCACAAATAGTAATTCCATTGAGAAAAGCACAACACTCCAGTCAAGTACAAGAAACTGTGCAAATAGACAAAGAGTGATTAACACATGGAACTCACTGCCACAGGAGGTTGTGGCAGCTACAAGAATGGATGGCTTCAAGAGGGAACTAGATAAACATACGGAGCAGAGGGCCATCAGTGGCTATTAGCCACAAGGTATAGATAGGAACTCTCAGGCTGGGGCAAGTGATGCTCTGTATTCTTGGTGCTGGGGGGGCAGCAGTGGGAGGCCTTCTAGTGTCCTGGCCCCGCTGGTGGACCTCCTGATGGCCCCTGGTATTTTTGGCCACTGTGTGACATAGAGTGTTGGAATGGATGGGCCATTGGCCTGATCCAACATTGGTTTCTCTTATGTTCTTATGTCTGGGGCAGGTGATGCACTCTATTCTTAATGCTGGGGGGGCAGCAGTGAGAGGGCTTCTAGCGTCCCGGCCCCTCTGGTGGACCTCCTGATGGCACCTGGTATTTTTGGCCACCGTGTGACACAGAGTGTTGGACTGGATGGGCCATTGGCCTGATCCAACACTGGCTTCTCTTACGTCCTCATGTTATGTTCTTATGTTCTTTGACTTACAGCATTTACAAAAACACAGTCGCCAAATGAACACATAGGACGTGGTCAAATAAAATGTTATGTTTATGTTTCACAGGGACTGAAGAAGAACCCTTATGGAAACAAGGATGTTATACCGGGACCTCGTATCGCTGTTATTCGCTGTTATATGGTACACTACATTTTGTAATTTCTGTTATGTTCTAGTTCCCAGTTGTACAGGATGCCTCAGCTACTGTATTGTTAGATTTGATTTGACCACATCCAATGTGTTCATTGGGCCACTGTGTTCTTGTAAATGCTGTAAGTCTATTTGCACAGTTTCTTGTATGTATCCGACTGGAGCGTTGTGCTTTTTTCCATACAGTTACTCTCTGTGAATTTTCATCGGTGGAATATTGGTACTCTTACTATACATGATTCTTTTTTCTAGTAGTGAGGAGCCTGTTAGATGCAGCCCCCTTTCGGAGTTTAGTGTTTTTGGTTTTCAGCATCTCTCTCGCTCCGTTGTCCTTTGTTGTTTTTTTGTATGCCCCCCGGAGAAAATGGCTGCCGTGGAGGGCGGCGTCTATGGCATCATGACCTGATGAGGTCCCTCCCCTTTCCAAACCCTGGCCACGCCCAAATCTTTAGGTGTTTCTCAACCCAGAGATGGCCACCCTACTTGTGACAGTGCCACTTTCCTCTCTATAGTCCTTCTAGCTCCCTTTATCACCTCCCTCCTCATTAGATCATTTCTGATATTGATACAGGTAAAGTAGGGGAGTGATATAAGGAGCTATAGCGGCTCTGGGGAGGCAAGCTTCCTCATATACGCCTCGGAGAGCATTACACTCGAAAGATCAACACCTCCTGGTGGTCCCTGGCCCAAAGGACGCCCGTCTTGCCTCAACCAGGGCCAGGGCTTTCTCTCTCCTGGCCCCAGCCTGGTGGAACATGCTCCCTATTGAGACCAGGGCCCTGCGGTATCTTCTTCAATTGAACATGGCCTGCAAGATGAAGCTTCTCTGCCAGGCCTTTGGCTGAGGCAGCGGGCGCCCATTTATGGCCTCCCTGAGGTTGTCTCCTGTCCACTGGCCACCGACAACTGGCCAGTTTGGTGTAGTGGTTAAGTGCGTGGAGTCTAATCTGGGAGAACCAGGTTTGATTCCCCCACTCCTCCACTTGCACCTGCTGATGTGATCTTGGGCAAGCCGTAGTTCTGGCACAGCTGTTCTTGAAAAAAGAGCAGTTTCTGTCAGAGCTCTCCCAGCCCCGCCTACCTCACAGGGTGTCTGATGTGGGGAGGGGAAGGGAAAGGAGTTTGTAAGCCACTCTGAGACTCCCTTGGGTAGTGAAAGGTGGGCTATAAATCCAATCTCTTCTTCTTCTTCTTAACTCATAGTACCGTTGGGCCAGAACTTTATAGCCAACTGACACTGTTTCAAGCTGTACCCCTTGTTTTAATCGTTATAATGTTTTATCATGTTTTAATGTTTAATGTTTTAAACTGAAATTGTATTTATTCTAATGATGTTACCCTCCCTGGGCCCATCCGCGGGATGGGCGGGATGTCGATGCAAATAATAAATAAATAAGTAAAGCTTCAGGATGTGAAGTAGAAGGGTTTTATTTCTTCTGCACGTGCCTCCTTTGCTCTAAGAACCGGATCCACCACTTTATACTATGTCAGGAGTCTGATCGAGGTTGAAACAAGCCGCTCCGCTGTTATTTGTGGTCGAAAAGGGTTAACGCCGTTGGAGCATAGGAGACATATTGTTAATGGTGAAATAATTTATTATCTTATTCTCATGATGGGAACAGCCTGGCAGGAGGCCTTTACATAACTTTAATAACAGAAGATAGAGGAGGGCTAAAGGGGAAAGGTTAAGAGAGTGAGAGAAAGAGTGTGTATGTGTGAGAGAGATGGGGACGGGGAGGAGGCATTTGGTAAATTTCCAGAGACGCTAGAAGAAAGGGGTCTCTAATCTTCTTCTTGAGCCTGAAGGCACTTTTTGGAATTCTGGGGACATGTTCTGGGCATCGCCCCAAAATGGCTATCGCAGAGGCAGGGCCAGTTCCAAAATGGCTGCCAGAGAGGCTCGCTGAGGTAGAAAAAGGAAAAAGGGAGAGACTTAGAATCGATACCTCACGAGGCAGGGAGGAGGTAACTTTGCGAGGCCAAACGGCACACCACACCCCGGGTTCAGCGGTGGAAGTGGGAATCCACCAGGGCCCCCCTCTTCTGTTTTTAGCTAAGGTGTAAGGGGGGGAAGATGAAAAAGTTCTCACTTGTCTCAAAGCTGAGGAGTCTTTTCAGAAGCTGCCCCCGGAGAGCCTTCTTTCCTCTGCCACGGCACACCACACCACGTGGATCAACAAGCATTCATCCTGCTCCAGTTTGGTGTAGTGGTTAGGAGCATGGACTCTAATCTAGGAGAACCGGGTTTGATTTCCCACTCCTCTCCATGCAACTGCTGGTGTGACCTTGGGTCAGTCGTGGGTTCTCTCAGAGCTGTTCTCTCAAGGGCAGTTCTCGAAAGAGCTTTCTCAGCCCCACCTACCTCCCAGAGTGTTTGTTGTGGGGAGCGGAAGGGAAAGGAGACTGTAAACCACTCTGAGACTCCTTTGGGTAGTGAAGGGCGGGGTGTAAATCTAATCTCCTCCTCCTCTCCTCCTCCTCCTCCTCCTCCTCCTCTTCTTCTTCTTCTTCTTCTTGCGATCCTGTCTTGCTAAAGCACAACATTGCCTGCTGACCTGGTCTGGGATCACTGAGGCTCTTAGACCTCCTTTGATTGCCATTGACTTCCTTGGTACCAAAAGAAGAGACAGCAGGTAAGCACCAGTGGGGAGAGGAGCTGGGGCAACAGCAGGTGGATACTACCTGTGTTAATGGACCCCCAAAGTAGTCAGTCCCTACCACAACATGGGCCTAAGGTTGCCAGGCCCAGACTAGCAACCAGTGAGCAGATGTGGAAGGGGCAGCATCAATGGTATCATATTACTTCCAAGTTTATCCCGTAGAGTAGATGACTGAGAGGTGATATGATAACCATCTTCAAGTACTTGAAGGGCTGCCATATACAGGATGGTGCGGAGTTGTTTTCTGTTGCCCCAGAAGGTCGGACCAGAACCAAGGGGTTGAAACGAAATCAGAAGAGTTTTCGGCTAAACATTAGGAAGAACAGGCTTCCCCGGGAGGTGGTGGGCTCTCCTTCTTTGGAGGTTTTCAAACAGAGGCTAGAGGGCCATCAGACATCAGACAGCAATTTTGGCAGATCATGAGAAGGGAGGGCAGGACGGGTTGCTTCGGCGCTTAGTTCTCGTGGCCCTTTGTTACATGCCCAGGGAAATGCTGATTGCCACTTTGAGGTCAGGAAGCAATCCTGGAGGGGTTTTTTTGGTCATCTTCTGGGTGTGGAACCATGGTCACTGCAGATGTGGAGGGGGAGGTGGTTGTGAATTTCCTGCATTGCACAGGGGGTTGGACTAGATGACCCTGTAGGTCCCTTCCAACTCTATGATTCTATGATTGTATGATTCTATAAGAAAACCTGGACATGTTGTCATGTCTCTCTAGAAATTTCTGAAAACAACATGATCTTACCATAGTTTTCAGCAATTCCTAGGGAAGCGTGAGACCTTGTCTGGGTTTTTCTCAGAAGTGATGCCAGTCCTCTCTAGGAGTCCCTGAAAACACCAGAGAGCCAGTCTGGTGTAGTGGTTAAATGCGCGGACTCTTATCTGGGAGAATCGGGTTTGATTCCCCACTCCTCCACTTGCACCTGCTGATGTGACCTTGGGTCAGTCACAAGCTCTGGCACAGCTGTTCTCTCAAGGACAGTTTCTGTCAGGAGTTCTCTCAGCCCCACCTCCCTCACAGGGTGTCTGTTGTGGGGAGGAGAAGGGAAAGGAGTTTGTAAGCCGCTCTGAGACACCTTTGGGCAGTGAAGGGCGGGGTATAAATCCAATCTCCTCCTCCTCCTCCTCCTCCTCCTCCTCCTCCTCCTCCTCTTCTTCTTCTTCTTCTTCTTCTTCTTCTTCTTCTTCTTCTTCTTCTTCTTCTTCTTCTTCTTCTTCTTCTTCTTCTTCTTCTTCTTCTTCTTCTTCTTCTTCTTCTTCTTCTTCTATCATTTTACCATAGAGTTTCCAGCCATTCCTAGGGAGGCATGACATCACTTCCGGGTTTTTCTGGAAGTAATGCCATGCCATCACCAATAGCATTTTACAAATATTTTTCTTCTACTGACCACTGGAGTATCAACCCTGCTGGTTGTGGGAGATTTCCCACCCCGGGAGGACACATGGCAGCCCTACATGGCCCCCCAAATACCTGACGAGCTGACCGCTCTCCTGACTTTTTAATCCTTTGGCTATCAAATATTCAGAGACACCCACTGACAGGCAAAGGTATGATTCCTACAAATAGAGAGCACGGGACGTTTGGGGAAATCCTTCTGTTGCGAAGTAAATCATTTTCATTTTCCTTTGTGGGAGGGAGTTAAGTTTCTGTAATCTTTCCCCAGTTGCCAAGTGCTAGAAATGTGGCCGCAGTTTATACAATCCTGACTCCGGAGAACGCGACTAATAAAACCTGCCGTATTTCAGGAGCCCTGCAGATGCTCACAAACTCTTCAGACATGAAACAGGGGTGGGGTCTTTTTCCCACCAGTTCATCCAGGGGTTACTTAAAAATTACCTTTTCCTCTTATTAATAGCATCCACCGTAAAGTTGTTCTGATCCTTTTATTGTGCTTCGCTAATTAAAAATGCTCCACGAGAGCTAGTATTGAGCGAACGAAAGGCCAATAAAACGAATTTGCAAATAAGCACGGCTCTGTAATCAATTATCACTTCTCTCTCTCTCTTTTTTTTGCAAAGGCGCATTCATCTCAAAGAGTAAGATGGAGTCATCTGGTTATGAGCAAGCTGGATCTCTAAATGTTAATGAGGCCCAGATTTACCACTGCTATAGAAAAAAGGTTTAATGGGGTGCAAATCTAATACATAGCACCAGTCCGGGCAGGGCTATAGAGCGAGCGATCTGTTCCCTGAGAACCGGCATCTGTAACATTTAAAATCCCTGCGACTTCCCCTAATGACAACTTCTGGAGGATGTTACCGGGAATGTTAATGAGTGTCGCAAAGGGGACAGCTCATGAAGGTTTGCTGAAATCTTTAATTCAGTTGTATTTACAACTCTTTGCCGTTCCCTTTCTTAAGCACGGGCCATTTGGTTTCGCTAAGCCTGAAAGCAAACAGAAAAGTTTTATGCGGAATGCATTCTGTCGGCTCTCATGAGCCAACGGCTTGATCCACGGACTCCAACCCAACCCGGCTTCGGTAAGTGGTTAATGTGGCTGGGTCCAGATCAAAAATTCTACTTTGCGAGCTCTGGGCATCAAAGTTGTGAGTGAGCAATTTGGCTGCTGCCTAAATTAGTTTTCTCTGGAGCCATCCTTCCTGAGCTAAGACAGAAACGTGTGCGCCGGAGGCTAAAAAACCGTGAGTTAGCTCACACTAACTCAGCTGTGAGGGAACACTGGTCCAGATAGCTCCCTAGATGATGAAGGGAGCATTGACTCCTAAAAGCCAATACGCTGGACATCTTGTTGGTCTCTAAGTAGGGTTGCCAGCCTCCAGGTGGGACTTGGAGAACCCCCAGAATTACAGCTTATCTCCGGACTACAAAGATCAGTCCCCCTGGAGAAAACAAATGATTTGGAGGATGGACTCGATGGCATTGTACCCAAACGAGGCCCCTGTCCTCCCAGGCTCTATCCCCAAATCTCCAGGAGTTTCCCAGTCAAGATTTGGCAATCCTACCCACCATTTATGGCCGTGAGAGTTGGACCATAAGGAAGGCCAAGTGCCAAAGAATAGATGCTTTCAAATTATGGTGCTGGAGAAGACTCTTGAGAGTCCCTTGGACAGCAAGGAGATTGAATCAGTCAATCCTGAAAGAAATCAACCCTGACTGTTCCCTGGAATGCCAGATACTGAAGCTGAAGCTCTGATACTTTGGCCAGCCAATGAGAAGGGAGCCCTCACTGGAGAAGACCCTGATGCTGGGAAAGGTTGAAGGTCAAAGAAGAAGGGGACGGTAAAGGATGAGATGGTTAGACAGTGTTATCGATGCAACGAACATGAAATAGAGCAAACTCTGGAGGACAGCGGAGGACAGGAGGGCCTGGCGTGATGTGGTCCATGGGGTCACAAAGAGTCAGACTTGACCAACAACAACAACAATAACCCATCTCTAAAGTATTGGATTCGCCGCATGGAGACTCAGACTATGACATGAGGCCAGATGTGTTTATTGTACTTCACATAACACACAACACAAATGGCCCTGCAAGGGCCAACGATATACACCCCCACCCGGTACCCCCATAGTCCCATTGGTGGGTTTGAATTTCCTGCCAATGCCTAATTGGTGGATTCCAGGTGGACTAGGATCCTAGGTCCCATTGTCTTTTTGTACCAAGCTCTAGGACTTAGGTGGCGGACCCTAATGGTGGACTGCGTACACAACACCATCATAAGATGGTTTCTAACATCTGCCTGGCACGCCCCTCTCCCCCCATAACTGAATGCTAGCACCGCCATCTTGTTTTTTAAAATGTCTTTAAGCAGGAAGTTGCATGACGTCAGAGTCATATGACAGGAAAAGGAGGAGCAGTAGTTTCTGAGCATTCTCCACTACTGTGTGACTCAGCTTGCTATCCTCTCGCACCTCTGAGTGTGGGTACAAAGAGAGACAGGAGTCAAGGTGCCCTTGCTTTTATACTCATGCGCACTGTCAGCAGATCCTTCCAAAAATAGTGGTAGGATCTTGCAGTAGAATGCGTGTGGCTCCACAATCTGTCCAAAAACCTCCTGACCAATGCTTCCTCTAAGCCGTGGGGTCTTCTAAGCAAAAATTGAATTTTGTGAGCTACTAGCATGAAAATTGTGAGTGAGCGATCTGACTACTGAGTAAATCAGTTTGCTTTGGAGCCATCCTTCCTAAGCAAAGACAAGAATGTGTGAGCTGGAGGCTAAAAAACTGTGCACTAGCTCACACTCACTCAGCTTAGAGGGAGCTCTGCTTCTGACCCATGGGATGAAGGCCAATGCCCTAGATCCTGCTGCACCTGACAGCATCCAACTTTGGGACCAATAGACCTTTGCAGAAGTTTTATTCTGGCTACCAGATCCAGTTATATTTTTAAATTTACTTTATATCCCACCTTACTTCCCAATGGATATTCAAAACAGCTTATATTTATATCCCCTTCTCCATTTTATCCTCATAACAACACTCTGAGGTAGGTTAGGCTGAGAGTCTTGGACTTGCCCAAGGTCACCCAGCGAGGGTCCATTGCAGAGTGGGGATTCGAACCCGGGTTTCCCGGACCCTTGTCCAATACTGTAGCTACTGCACCCCACTGGTGTTTTTGGTCACAACAGGTAACACAAAGGTGACAAGGCTGAAATCAGGCCTATAGCTACAGTGGGGCACCTCAGGGCTAGGCCCCCCTGACTTCCTGGCAAGCCCCCTGACTTCCTGGCAAGCCCCCTGACTTCCCATCTAGCCCAGGGTGCCATGGCCTTCTCCCCTGAATTAAATTGATTAGCCAGTGCCCCCAAAAAAATTTAAATGCCCCCGATTTAAAAAATCCTGGCTATGGGCCTGGCTGAAATGTTTTTAGGGCCGTATTTTAATTGAAGTTTCTCAACCTGACCTTTGGGACCCGAATTCAGATCCAAATAGTAAAGGCTTGGGGAAAAGTTATTGCTGGCGTCGAGGGACCCCACGGTCTATCTGGGTTCAGAGGCTACAGTGAGAAGGGGAAAGCATGGAGAGATCACTTTCTCTTCTCTCTTCCATCACGGAATCTGTTCTGATCGGAGAAGACGGAAGGATAACCATCAGTGCCTTCTGCTAATTGAGAGCCAATTTGGTGTAGTGGTTATATTTATTTATTTAGATTCGATTTATATACTGTCCTCCCCATGGACGGGCTCAGGGTGGTTCACAACAATCTCAATACAATACCATTAAAACAACAAGTAAGGTAAAAAGGTAAAGGTTCCCTTGCTCGAAAGCCAGTCGAATCCGACTCTAGGGTTGCGGTGCTCATCTCCGTTTCAAAGCCGAAGAGCCAGCACTGTCCGAAGACATTTCCGTGGTCATGTGGCCGGCATGACTAAACACCAAAGTGCACGGAATGCTGTTACCTTCCCACCAAAGTGGTACCTATTTATCTACTTGCAATTTCTTGCTTTTGAACTGCTAGGTTGGCAGGAGCTGGAACTAGAGACAGGAGCTCACCCCGTCATGCGGCACCCGGGTCTCGAACTGCTGAACTACTGACCTTCCACAGCCTGCAGTCCAGCGTCTTAACCACTTGAGCCACCGCAGCTCCATTTACAACAAGTAAAACAACATTTAAAACAGGAAAACCATAAAATACCATGCAACAAGCCAGTTCCAATGTCAATTCAGCAGTACCGATATCAAGATCCAGGCCACTGGAGGGGAGATAGTTGGGAGGGAAGAGGGACGTCTGCTGCCTCAACCAAGGGCCTGGTGGAAGAGCTCCATCTTGCAGGCCCTGTGGCACTGTAATAGATCCTGCAGGGCCCTGATCTCATATGGGCATGGACTCTAATCTGGGAGAACTAGGTCTGATTCCTCCATGTGCAGCTGTTGGTGTGACCTTGAGTCTGTCACAAGTTCTCTCAGAGCTGTTCTCTCAAGGGCAGTTCTTTCAGAGCTCTCTCAGCCCCCCCTACCTCACAGGGTGCCTGTTGTGGGGAGGGGAAGGGAAAGGAGTTTGTAAGCCGCTCTGAGACTCCTTCGGGTAGTGAAGGGTGGGGT
The DNA here is from genome assembly GCA_029375565.1 of Gekko gecko. Lineage (NCBI taxonomy): Eukaryota > Metazoa > Chordata > Lepidosauria > Squamata > Gekkonidae > Gekko > Gekko gecko. Next base: position 324,349,001 of record JAPDNY010000001.1, read on the forward strand.
ATAAATCCAATCTTCTCTTCTAATGGGTCATGGGATCTGACCCAAACGCTGGGCCAATAGGAGAATGCTTTCTGGCCGCCGGTATTTTTTTAACATTGGTTATTTTCATGTGGTTTTAATTTATTTGGTATTTATTGTACTTGTTCTCTAGTTGTCACCCACCGGGTCCCGGTTTGTCAGGCGAAAGGCGAGTTTATAAATATTTCAAGCAGCGAAATAAATAAATCCAGAATGAATAAATGCCGAACGGATGCGGTTAATGAGAGCCTTTCCAATGAAGAGGAGAAGTCGAAACAGCAGTGGTGTCCTTTTGTTGAAATCCATCCATCGAGCTCCACGTTCTTCAGCTTCAAGCGGGAATCGACACTTTTCAAGAGTTTTCTACCTTGCTCGAAATTTCAGTGAAAAGCATCAGGATTTTTTTTTTAAAACGAGCCATTTATGTGCTGCTCTAGAAAACATTCTCTTTTTAAAATTATTTTTTATTCTTTTCTCAAGGGAAAAAAGTGGGATACAGAAGGGGGAAAGGGGAGGGGGGAATATAGATTCCATAAGTTTGTTAAATATTAGGAACCATTATGTACAACAAGTAGAATCAAATATATTGCCAAATGTATTGCATAATGCAAATATAGAAACAATTAACAAAGCATCAATTTTACAGAAGGTTGGGTTAGAGTCCTTCTTTAAGGAATAAGCAAAAAATCTCCTGAAATTAGTAATAACCCATCGATGATAGAAGAAAATACATCTTTAACAGCTGAGCAAATTTCTATACAGAAAACCTCAATGTTGTCTTAATTGTTTATCTAAATCTGAATTTTATTCTTACTGATTACTGAAATATTAATGGAATGCAAAATAAAATACTGGGGATTTTAATCAATATCCTCATCATCTTCAAGGTGCTATTCAACGAATTCCAGAACTAAAAAGATAAAAAAGTTAATTATTCCCGTAATATGAGTAATAAGCTTGCCATTTCTGCCGAAATCCATTCAGTGGACTTTTGTTTATATAATTGGTTAACTTTGCTCTAGAAAACATTCTCAATGCTTTGAACCCTCCTGAATTAGATGGTGAAACTTTCAGGTAGAAATACATTTGGAAAGAAGAAATAGAAGAAGAAGAAGAAGAAGAAGAAGAAGAAGAATGAGAAGAGGAGGAGGAGGAGGAGGAGATTGGATCTATACCCTGCCCTTCACTACCCAAAGGAGTCTTCGAATGGCTTACAAACTCCTTTCCCTTCCCCTCCCCACAACAGACACCCTGTGAGGTGGGCGGGGCTGAGAGAGCTCTTGGCAGAAACTGCTCTTTTTCAAGGACAGCTGTGCCAGAACTATGGCTTGCCCAAGGTCATCCAGCAGCTGCAAGTGGAGGAGTGGGGAATCAAACCTGGTTCTCCCAGATTAGCGTCTGTGAACTTAACCACTACACCAAACTGCCATCAGCCACTATGAGCCCCATGGGATTGAACCAGATAGAAATCAAGGAAAGAAATAACATTCGGGAAACTGGATATTTTCAGTGGTGTGTTGGCCTGGTTATATTTATCGGTAGCTGGATAGATTACGGCAGTCATCCTCAACGTAGTGCATCTGGGCACTGTAGACCATGCAGACACCTTTCCTGGTGCCCCCCTCCCAAGTGTTTTTAGAAAGTAGGTGAGCCCAGGAAAAAGCAGGAGGAGGAGGAGGAGGAGGAGGAGGAGAGTTGGGTTTATACCCTGCCCTTCACTTGGAGCTGCTTTGGCTCAAGTGGTTAAGACGCTGAACTGCAGGCTGTGGAAGGTCAGTAGTTCAGCAGTTTGAGACCCGAGAGTACCGCATGACGGAGTGAGCTCCCGTCTCTAGTTCCAGCTCCTGCCAACCTAGCAGTTCGAAAGCAAGAAATTGCAAGTAGATAAATAGGTACCACTTCGGTGGGAAGGTAACAGCGTTCTGTGCGCCTTGGTGTTTAGTCATGCCGGCCACATGACCACGGAAATGTCTTCAGACAGCACTGGCTCTTCGGCTTTGAAACGGAGATGAGCACCGCAACCCTAGAGTCGGATTCGACTGGCTTTCGAGCAAGGGAACCTTTACCTTTACCTTCACTTGGAGTCTCAGAGCAGCTTACAAACTCCTTTCCCTCCCCCTCCTCACAACAGACACCCTGTGAGGTAGGTGGGGCTGAGAGAGCTCTTTTGAGAACTGCTCCTGTGGGGGAGTGGGGAATCAAACCCGGTTCTCCAGGACAGCATCCGCTGCTCTTAACCACTAAACCAAACTGGCTCTCCATGGCAGAAGTGGGATTCGAACACAGGTCTCCATAGTTCGCTGCTGAACCTCTTAGCCAGTGTACATCATACGATAGGAGTCTTTTGTTAGCATTTAGTGTGCAGTCTTGCACTCTTTGTTTTCAGGATCAGTTAAACTCTAATTGTGTTTTTCTTTCTTTTAATCCTGGGAACCCGGAAATAGCTTCACGTTACTACGAAATCAGAAGATCACGATCAATGAGCAAACACCGAATCCCACCCCATCTCCAGGTCCCCCAGGACCAGAAGCAAGGAGAAAGAGGCTCTATTTTAATTGGGTTCTTCTAAGAGAACTCGGGGTACATCCAAGTAGCAAGACAGTACTACAACGGGGTGCTAATTTTATAACCCAATCTTTCGGCTTTCTGTAAGTCATTCTTGTTTGAGAGTCACTTGACAGTCACTTCGTTGCTCCTGAGCACCTGTTGTGGACAAAAAGCAACGATGGACAGGCGGTGCTACATTTCAGTGCCAGTTCAGTGCTCTCAAAGAACACTTAAGAGACACACAACTGAAGTCTCCAGGCATGGTCCCATTGTATGACAGAAGTAGGGACTGGCTCCTCGGAGGGTCCGTGGCTCAGTGGTAGAGCATCTGCTTGGCATGCAGAATGTCCCCAGGATCAATCCCTGGAATTGGTGACATGAAAGACTTCTGCCTGGGATTCTGGGGAGCCCCTGCCAGTCTGCGTAGACAATACAGACCTTGATGGACCAAGGGTCTGACTCAGTATAAGGTGGCTTCATGTGTTCAAGATGGTTACAGAAAGGGCTGTGGCTCAGCGGTGGAGTATCTGCTTGGTCCCAGGTTCAATCCCTGCTATCTCTAATTAAAAGGACCAGGTAGGAGATGATGTGAAAGACCTCTGCCCGAGACTTTGAAAAGCCACGACTAGCTGGAGTAGATAATAATGACCTTTATAGACAAGTGTTCTGACTAGTCATAAGACAGTTTTCTGTGTTGGGGGAGGGGGCTATGACTCAGTGGTAGAGCCTCTGCTCGGCATGCAGAAGGTCCCAGGTTCAACCCCTGGCATCTCCAGTCAAAATGATCAGGTTAGCAGGTGATGTGAAAGACCTCTCACCTTGAGGCTCTGGAGAGCCACTAGCAGTCTGCAGAGACAATATTGACCTTGATGGACCAAGGGTCTGATTCAGTCTAAGGCAAGTTCACGAGTTCAAGATGCTTAGGGACAGGGCTGTGGCTCAGTGGTGGAGTATCTGCTTGGCATGTAGAAGGTCTCAGGTTCAGTCCCTGCTATCTCCAGTTAAAAGGACCAGGTAGGAGGTGGTGTGAAAGATCTTTGCTTGAGACCCTGGAGAGCCACTGCCAGCCGGGGTAGACAATACTGACCTTGATAGACCAGTGGCCTGACTAGTTATAAGACAATTTTGTATGTTGCACGGTGGGTATGGCTTAGTGGTAGAACATCTGCTTGGCATGCAGAAGGTCCCAGGTTCAATGCCTGGCCTCTCCAGATAAAATAATCAGGTTAGCAGATGATGTGAAAGACCTCTCACCTTGAGGCCCTGGAAAGCCACTGCCAGTCTGAGTAGACAATATTGACCTAGATGGACCAAGGGTCTGATTCAGCATACGGGAGCTTCATGTGTTAATGCTGATTGCATCAAGATGTAATAGTGGTAGAACATCTGCTCAGTCATGTTTTCTTATTGGGCTATACCGAGTGGACTGGAATGTTCTTTGAACAGAAGCCATTTCTTGCCAGGGCAAGGGTCCTTTTCTAATGGATTCTGGAGTTCAAAAAGAACAGATGATTCTTGAACATTTGGCTTTGTGCACTGCTCTTCCAACGCAGGTCAGAAAATGGCTTTCTGGGCAAAGCTGCCTTAGACCCTTGGTCCATCAAGTCGTGAAGTTGCCTTTTCCTGAATTAGACCCTTGGTCCATCAAGATCGGTCTTGTCTACTCAGACATGAAGCCACCTTCTCCTGAATCAGACCCTTGGTCCCTCAAGGTCGGCCCTGTCTACTCAGACTGGCAGGGGCTCTGCAGGGTCTCAGACGGAGGTCTTTCACATCACCTCCTACAAGATCCTTCTAACTGGTGATGCTGGGGATTGAACCTGGAACCTTCTGCATGCAAAACAGAAGCTCTTCCACTGAGCCACAGCCCTTAGTGAAAATCACTTTGTCCCTCAGACAGTCTGAGACAAGACCCACCCCTCCCTGCGCCACCTTCCTACCAAACTCCTAAAATGTTTCCATCTGTCTGCAGCCCTGATAAATATCCCAGCGCTGGTCCTGGAAGTGCTATATCTTTGAGATGAATTTTAAGGATTGGTGTCAAGTTCTAAAACAAATCCTTTTATCGTACTCCTTCCGAGAGGGAGCCATTTTGCAGCCAATAACTCTTAATATAATGTCTATGATTCCATCATTGTCAGACGGCTGGCAAACCGTAGAACAATGTATCCCTGATCTTTAACCACATTAAATACTGCAAAACTAGGCCTTGGAGTGTGGGAGGTATATGAGAGAGGGAGGATTTCTTATCCTAGAAGCGTTCCCATCCACGAGCAAAATGGACACTGGCGCTTCCATCAGCACTTAAAATTATGGCTCACGTCACGGTTTTTAAAGATCTCCCTGCCGGTCGAGCAGGCTTGAGAAGACTTAAAATTGCTTATGTCTCAGTCTCGGCAGGGTTCCTGGCGGACCACTTCCCCGTTTAAACCCTCCTTCCCAAAGTGGAGTTTTTATAGTGGTAATCGCAAGGTTAAATTAATCAGCTAATGACGTCCCCGAAGATCATTTGCCGCTTCCCGGGATCTACACACCTGGCTTTCTTTACGTACGTGTTATTGCTTTCTTCGCTAAATTGCTTTTGGAGTCAATGTATTTCCCTTCCCTTCAATTTCTTAGCGCGACTCCGCACTTCGTTCCTCCGTCCGCTTTGTTGTGGAATGTCTCCGGGCGTCTTTCTCTCCGGAAATGCTTTATGAGACTCTTTGTTATCCCGAGCAACAAAAGCCTGAAGTTATGACAGGTGTATAGAGCATTTCCCTTTAAGGGATGATCTGTCCGCAGAGATATCCATAACCCCCCTGTAGGATTCTTTACAGTGGAGGCTCGGATGCTCATTACAGAGGAAACCTTTGCTACAATATTGTCCCTCAAATGAAGTGATTGGCTTCATTTCAGTGTGGTGTAGCGGGTAGGAGCGCAGACTATAATCTGGGAGAACCAGGTTTGATTCCCCACTCCTCCACATGCAGCTGCTGGTGTGACCTTGGGTCGGTCACAAGTTCTCTCAAGGGCAGTTCTTGGGAGAGCTCTCTCAGCCCCACCTACCTTGCAGGGTGTCTATTGCGGGAAGGGGAAGGGAAAGGAGAATGTAAGCCGCTCTGAGACTCCTTCGGGTAGTGAAGGGTGGGGTATAAATCCAATCTCTTCTCTTCTTCACTTCCTCTTACAGTTGCATCCCTGGCTTGGGACATTCCTGGGGCTTGCGGATGGGGCCTGGGAAGGGTAGAGTTTGGGGAAGGGTCCACCCTCCAAAGCAGCCATTTTGTCTCCATGGAAACTGACCTCTGTCCTCTGGTGATAAGTTGTAATTCCGGGAGAACCCCAGACTCCATTTTGTTCTCTGTCACTGGCGATTCTAAGTACCAAATCCTGCTGCTATAGATCACTATTTAAAAATCGTGCCTTTCCTTCAAGGTGCTCAGGACAGTTTATATTAAAAAAAAACCACCAAAACCCAACTTGCTAGGGTTTGACTACAAGAGAGTGACTGGTCCCTATTCACCCAGTGAACTACTTCCACCTGGGCAAGCCATAGCACAGCTGTTCTTGAAAAAGAGCAGTTTCTGTCAGAGCTCTCTCAGCCCCACCTACCTCACAGGATGTCTTGTGGAGGGGAAGGGAAAGGAGTTTGTAAGGCGCTCTGAGACTCCTTTGGGTAGTGAAGGGCGGGGTATAAATCCAATCTCTTATCTCTTCCTCCGCCTCTTCTCCTCCTCCTCCTCCTCCTCCTCCTCCTCCTCCTCCTCCTCCTCCTCTCCTCTCCTCTCCTCTCCTCTCCTCTCCTCTCCTCTCCTCTCCTCTCCTCTCCTCTTCTCTTCATGTCTGAATGGAGAACTGAACTCTGATCATTCCAGTCCTGGTTTTACGCTCTCGGCCCTATACCACACTGGATTGTTTCATACCACTGTTTCCACCGGAGAAAGACCCAGTTTGGTGTAGTGGTTAGGAGCACGGACTCTAACCTGGGAGAACCGGGTTTGATTCCCCCACTCCTGCACATGCAGCTGGCTGGGTGACCTTGGGTCAGTCACAAGTTCCGTCAAAGGGAGAGGACAACATTGCCCCATTTCTGCATGGGACTGGAAATACAAGGAAGCGGAGAAACCATAAGGTTCTCCTCAGTCTTTGATAACTCAATATAGATGAATGGATTCCCAAGTGATTACGGGAATATCCCAGAAAATAGATCCAGGTGATCAGCCGTGTTGGTCTGAAGCAACAGAACAAATTCTGAGTCCAGTGGCACCTTGAAGACCAACAAGGTTTGATTCAAGGAGTGAGCTTCCATGTGCACACACACATGTATCTCTGTGTGTGCCCATGACAGCCCATACCTTGAATAAACCTTTGTTGGTCTTAAAGGTGCCACTGGACTCAGAATTTGTTATCCTGGAAAATGACTGCCATAAATTTGATGTCAGCTCCAGACTGGTTGAAATTCACGGTTTGGGGGAGCGATCCCTTGACACAAAATCAATAAGATGCTGAGATGTCAGGTACGACATGGACAGATGGATGAATCTCCTCCATCTTGCTCTAGACCGAGCCCTGTCCTTCACCCGCTGCCCAGTTTCCTCTTGCCCTGTGCTTTCCCAAATTTTGCAGATCACAAAATTGGCCCCAGGAACTTAAGAACATAAGAACATCAAAAGAGCCCTGCTGGATCAGAATGATGGTCCATCTAGTCCAGCAGCCTGTATCCCACAGTGGCCAACCAATTCCTATGGAGGGCCAACAACAGAGCATCAGAGGTCAAAGCCTTCATAAGAATGTAAGAAGAACCCTGCTGGATCAGACCAGTGGTTGATCTAGTCCAGCATCCTGTCTCTTACAGTGACCAACCAGTTCTTCTGGAGGGCCAACAGGGCAGAGAGGCTGAGGCCTTCATGAGGAAATAAGAAGAGCCCTGCTGGATCAGACTGATGGTCCATCTAGTCCAGCAGCCTGTATCCCACAGTGGCCAACCAGTTACTCTGGACAGCCAACAACAGGGCAGAGAGGCCGAGGCCTTCATAAGAACAGCAGAAGAGCCCTGCTGAATCAGACTGATGGTCCATCTAGTCCAGCATCCTGTCTCCCACAGTGGCCAACCAGTTCCTCTGGATGCAGCCAGCAACAGGGCAGAGAGGCCAAGGCCTTGATAAGAAGAGTAAGAAGAGCCCTGCTGGATCAGGCCAGATGGTCCATCTAGTCCAGCATCCTGTACTCCCACAGCGGCCAACCAGTTCCTCAGGATGGCCAGTAACAGGGCAGAGAGGCCAAGGCCTTCATAAGAACAGCAGAAGAGCCCTGCTGAATCAGACTGATGGTCCATCTAGTCCAGCATCCTGTATCCCACAGCGGCCAACCAGTTTCTCTGGAGGGCCAACAACAGGGCAGAGAGGCTGAGGCCTTCATGAGGACATAATAACAGCCCTGCTGGATCAGACCAGGGGTCCATCTAGTCCAGCATCCTGTGTCACACAGCGGTCAACCAGTTCCCCTGGAGGGCCAACAACAGGGCACAGAGTCTGAGGCCTTCCCCTGATATTGCCTCCTGGCTCTGGGATTCAGAGGCTTAGTGCCTCTGAATGTGGAGGTCCCCGGTCACCAGGGCTAGTAGCCATTGATAGACTCCTCCTCCATGAATCTAATAAGAACATGACTCTTATAAGAACTTCTGCATAAAGGAGCCATAGCCTATAGGCAAACTTCCCCAGACGATCCCAAGACGCCAGTTCCATGTGCAATCCCTGTTTGTTTCCCTTTAAGGACAGCGATGGGGAAACGATGCCATGTTTTTTTAAAAAAAATCGTTGGCGGGGGTGGGAAGGAGGAAAGAGCCAGAGCCCATCCTGGCAACATGTTTAAGAAGTTGATTTATGTCTCTCGCTGAGCCTTACACCTGCAGTTCAAGCAAAACCCAACTTTCCCACCCCGCAGAGTCTCCTTTATTAGGTATGAAGGAGTCACAAGAAGCCGTGTAATTAAAACTGTAATTAACTGCAAAGAGAAAGTGCCACCTGAGTTTTGAGAGGCTGTCAATTTTATTTGCCTTCCAGCTCCCCTTCTGGTTCTTTTTTGCTCTGTGTGGGCTTATTTTGTACTTAAAGCTAATCTTCTGCCGCCCCCTTTCCCCCCCCGCCTTCCCGCTCTCGATCTCCCCTTCCCCGAACGTTTGGCATGCATTTTCAGTATCATTGCTAAGTAGGAAAAAGTAAACTCTGCTGGTATGTTGCTTCTCTAAATGTCACTGGTCTAAAATCTGAGCTCCCTTAGATTTCTCACGCCTGTGCTGTGTTCCCTCTAAGCTGAGTTAATGTGAGCTAGCTCACAGTTTTTTAGCCTCCGGCCAAGTGCCGAAGAAAAGATTCTTTTGAATTATGGTGCTGGAGAAGACTCTTGAGAGCAGACCCGTAGCCAGGATATTTTAAGTCAGGGGGCATTTAAATTTCTTAGGGGGCACTGGCTAATCAAATTAATCCAGGAGAGGCAACCATGATGTCCTGGGCTGGATGGGAAGTCAGGGGGCCTTGCCAGCAAGTAGGGCGGCCTAGCTCCGAGATGTTCCACTGTAGCTATGGGCCTGCTTAAGAGTCCCTTGGACTGCAAGTAGATGCGATCAGCCAATCCTAAAAGAAATCAACCCTGATTGTTCCCTGGAAGGCCAGATCCTGAAGCTGAAGCTCAAATACTTTGGCCACCCAATGAGAAGGGAGCCCTCACTGGAGAAGACCCTGATGCTGGGAAAGACTGAAGGTCAAAGAAGAGGGGGGATGGCAAAGGATGAGATGGTCAGGTAGTGCTATCGAGGCAACGAACTTGAAATTAAGCAAGCTCTGGAGCACGGTGGAAGACAGGAGGGCCTGGTGTGATGTGGTCTATGGGGTCGCGAAGAGTCGGACTCGACTATGCGCCTGAACAACAACAAGCATACATTTTTCTCTCAGCTCAGGAAGGATGGAATTCACTGCCACAGGAGGTGGTGGCAGCTACAAGCACGGACAGTTTCAAGAGGGAATTAGATAAACATATGGAGCAGAAGTCCATCAGTGGCTATTAGCCACAGGGTATAGATGGGAACTCTCAGGCTGGGGCAGGTGATGCACTCTATTTTTGGTGCTGGGGGGGGCAGCAGTGGGAGGGCTTCTGGTGTCCTGGCCCCACTACTGGAACTCCTGAGGGCACCTGGCATTTCTGGCCACTGTGTGACAGAGTGTTGGACTAGATGGGCCATTGGCCTGATTCAACACTGGCTTCTCTTATGTTCTTATGTTCTTAATTTATGCAGTAGTCAAGTTGCTCGCTCACAACTTTAATGCCAGTTGCTTACAAAGTCGGATTTTTGCTCACACGATTCCACAGCTTAGAGGGAGCATTGTGTTGTCATACGTCAAGCATGACCCATCCCCGTTCCTAGCCTGTTTACCATAATGGGTTTCGGTTACCTGGGGATTCTAGAGGGTGGAGCCTGAAGAGGGTGGGGCTTGGGGAGAGGCGGGACTTTGATGAGGTATAATGCCGTAGAGTCCTCCTTCCAAAGTGGACCTTCGCTGTTGCCTGGAGATCAGTTAAGCGAAATTTGAGTCCAGTGGAACCTTTGAGAGCAACAAAGTTCAATTCTGGGTATAAGTTTTTGTGTGCAGGCACACTTCTTCAGCTAGGAAGACGGCGTGCACGGGAAAGCTCACACCCAGAATAAAACTCGGCCGGTCTCAAAGGTGCCACACTGGACTCCAACTTTGTCCTGCTGAGTCACACCAACACGGCGACCCACCTGGAGTTGTAATCCTAGGAGATCTCCGGTCACCACAATGTCACAATGAACATGGCCAAGCATGGTTGCGTGGAGAGAATGCATAACGCATTGCCACACTACCTGATCACACAATGGGGCAACGTTTGGCAAAAGGGATGATTTGGTAACCATAGGCCTTTTCAGGCATTACAACCACGCAGGGCTCTTTTTGTAGCAGGAACTCCTTTGCATATTAGGTGACACACCCCTAATGTAGCCAATCCTCCAAGAGCTTACAGAGCTCTCCTTACAGGGGCTACTGTAAGCTCTTGGAGGATTGGCTACATTAGGGGTGTGTCGCCTCATATGCAAAGGAGTTCCTACTACAAAAAGAGCCCTGGGACCACATGTTATGGGGTCATGATTGTATGTGGAGGAGGAGGAGGAGATCGGATTTATATCCCACCCTTCACTCGGAGTCTCAGAGTTGCTTACAAATGCCTTTCCCTTCCCCTCCCCACAACAGACACCCGGTGAGGTAGGTGGGGCTGAGAGAGCTCTGACAGAAACTGCTCTTTTTCAAGGACAGCTCTGACAGAATTATGGTCTGCTGAAGGTCATCCAGCAGCTACAAGTGGAGGAGTGGGGAATCAAACCCGGTTCTCCCAGATTAGAGTCTGCGCACTTAACCACTACACCAAACTGGGCAACATGTACCCTAACCCTAACCCTCATGTACACCAAACTGGGCAATATGTACCCTCATGGAAATGCAGAAGTTACCCCATTCACACATAATGGTGATTGTGTATATTGGGAGTGTTGAAAGTAAAGTGGACTTTGATTGGCAGGTATCCAGTAAATATGATTGCCATGTCTGAAAACATTTTGGGGAATTTGGAGAATTTTACGAAGGGAGATCTGGTTGGTCTCTAAGGTGTTACTGGACTCAAATCTAGCTCCCCTCTTACTTGAAGAAGAAGAGATTGGATTGATACCCAGCTCTTCACTCAGAGTCTCAGAGCAGCTTGCAGTCTCCTTTCCCTCCCCCTCCCCACAACAGACACCCTGTGAGGTAGGTGGGGCTGAGAGAGCTCTTTTGAGGACTGCCCTTGAGAGAACAGCTCTGAGAGAACTTGTGACTGACCCAAGGTCACCCCAGCAGTTGCATGTGGAGGAGTGGGGGATCAAACCCGGTCCTCCCAGATTAGAGTCACCACTTCACCACTACACCAGACTTGGTTCCCTGACAGTGGTACAGGATACAATCAGGACAGAGAATCAATACTTGCAAGACTTAGGCTGCGGTCACACACACTCAATAATCCAGTTTCATTCCACTTTCAATGCAATATCCAGTTGGAAAGTGCATTGAAAGTGGATTGAAGGTGGATTATTGAGCATGTGTGATTGCAGCCTTAGATAGGTGAAAAATGGGTTTTAGTAATCGAGGTTTATAAGATTATGAATGGGATTGAGCAGGTTGAGAAAGAAGTACTTTTCTCCCTTTCTCACAATACAAGAACTCGTGGGCACTCCATGAAATTGCTGAGCAGTCGGGTTAGAACAGATAGAAAGAAGTCCTTCTTCACCCAAAGAGTGATTAACACATGGAATTCACTGCCACAGGAGGTGGTGGCAGCTACAAGCATGGACAGTTTCAAGAGGGAATTAGATAAACATCTGGAGCAGAAGTCCATCAGTGGCTATTAGCCACAGGGTATAGATGGGAATTCTCAGTCTGGGGCAGGTGATGCACTCTATTCTTGGTGCTGGAGGGGGCAGCAGTGGGAGGGCTTCTAGTGTCCTGGCCCCACTGCTGGACCTCCTGATGGCACCTGGTATATTTTGGCTGCTGTATGACAGAGTGTTGGACTAGATGGGCCATTGGCCTGATTCAACATTGGCTTCTCTTATGTTCTTATGTTCTTATGTTAGTGTGAGTTTTTGGGGGGCTTTGTTTGTTTGTTTCTGGGGTTTTTTTGGGGGGGTTGTCTCAGTATGGGGTGTAGGTCTTTTTTATTAGCTGAGAAAGTCACTATTATCCACCTCTGCTATCTAGTCTGCAATCGTTGCCTTGGTCAACATCTTCCCGTCGACCTCTAGATTTACTGCCGTTCCATCAGGACGGTTAGCCATCTTAACGTTGTCGACATCCATTGTAGCGTAGATGTGATCATCTGCTAATCATTTAATATGGTTCTATCTCACGTTTTACAGATGTGCGTGGTATTGAATGTCAACCAGAATTCTTCCCCAAAAGAACTGGAACTTGGGACACCCAAACGGCGAGGCGTCAAGGCAATTCAGTTTTCACTCCGATGACATTATGTCGTATAGCCACGAAGCTGCTAAAACGGGTGGAAATTATTGCTACCAGAAATCCAACATTACTTATTAATTGGAAGACAACTAGTGGGTGCTTTCCCGGCCTGGCGGCTTAGCAGCGTCTAATGTTACTCTCCGGATTAGGGATCCTTGGGAGAAATGCTTTCGAGGTGGTTTCCTTGACAAATTGCATGCAGAAGACGCATTCCTCAGCAAGACGGTTTGTCGGCCAGAAGTTGGAGAGCAGACAATGGGGCCAGGCCCTGAGCTGGTGTAAATCAGCCCAGCTTGGAGAAAATGGAAAGTGACGCGCCCCAGCTGGGGATCTGTAGCGGAATTGTCGAGACCGTCATCACCCAGTAATGCCGAAGGTGTTCCTGCTGCTGGCGTCTGCAGCTGCCTAGCAATTCAGCTTCCTTCTTCTTTCACCTGCAGGATTTCTCCCCTCTTCTGTCTGAAGGCATTGGAGGAAGCTATATTGACACGACCTGGCATGCTAATGACTTCAAACAAATGCAATGAAATGGGAGTTGCATTTTTTTTTGAAAAAAGAAAGAAGAAGAAGAAGAAGAAGAAGAAGAAGAAAGGGAGAGCTCTAAATGGAGAAAGAAAAACCTTTCTTTGCCTTAAACGCCTTTATCTGTCCAAAGGGTTGCCAACCTCCAGGTCGCGCCTACCACGACTGATGACCAAGATCAGTTCCCGTGGAGAAAAGGGATGCTTTGGAGGGGGGACCCTCCAAAGCCCCGATGGAAGTGCTTGTCTTGTGCAATTTGTCTGATTGATGTGATCCTCATAAGAACATAAGAGAAGCCGATGTTGGATCAGACCAATGGCCCATCCAGTCCAACCCTCTGTCACACAGTGGCCAAAAATACCAGGTGCCATCAGGTGTTCCATGAGTGGGGCCAGGACACTAGAAGCCCTCCCACTGCTGCCCCCCCCCAAGTACCAAGAATACAGAGCATCCCTTGCCCCAGACCGAGAGTTCCTTCCTATATCTTGTGGCTAATAGCCACTGATGGACCTCTGCTACATATGTTTATACAATTCCCTCTTGAGGCTGTAGCTGCCACCACCTCCTGTGGCAGTGAATTCCATATGTTAATCACTCTTTGGTTGAAGAAGCACTTCCTTTTATCTGTTCTAACCGGACTGCTCAGCAATTTCATTGAGTGCCCACGAGTTCTTGTATTGTGAGAAAGGGAGAAAAGTACTTCTTTCTTGACCTGCTGTATCCCATACATAATCTTATAAGCCTTGATCATCATGTCACCCTTCAGCCGTTGTTTCTCCAAGCTGAAGAGCCCCAAGCGTTTTAACCCTTTCTTCATAGGGAAAGTGTTCCAACCCTTTTATCATTCTAGTTGCCCTTTTCTGCACTTTTTCCAGTGCTATAATATCCTCATTGAGGTGTGGTGACAAGAACTGTACACAGTATTCCAAATGAGGTCGCACCATCGATTTATACAGGGACCAATGTTCCCTCTAAGCTGTGGAGCCTTGTGAGCAAAGATTCTATTTTGTGAGCTACTGGCATTAAAGTTGTGAGTGAGTGACTGGGCTACTGCATAAATTAGTTTGCTCTGGAGCCATCCTGCCTGAGCTAAGACAAAAATGTGCGAGCTGGAGGCTGAAAGACTGCGAGCTGGCTCACACTCACTCAGCTTAGCGGGAGCCCTGGTCATAGCTGCTCTGATAACGACACTTGTCTTAAAAAATTGGCAAGGAGTGTGGTTGCTGGAGGCTAAAAAACTGTGAGCTGGCTCACACTCACTCAGCTTAGAGGGAACACTGACAGGGACATTATGATCCTGGCTGATCTGTTTTCAATTCTCTTCCTAATAATCCCCAGCATAGCATTGGCCTTTTTGGTTGCAGTCGCACACTGTCTCGACATTTTCAGTGAGTTATCCTCCCATTGTGTCAATAGGCTTTTGAGTGGAGTGTCTCCCCCTCAGAGAGATGGCAACCTCCAGGGGGGACCTGGAGATCTCCTGCCATTACAAACTGCTCTCTAGATGGCTATTCTGGAGGGTGGGCTCTGTGGCATTGTTCCCTGCTGAAGTTCCAATCCCAAACTCCACCTTTTCGAGGCTGTGCCTCCAAATCTCCAGGAATTTACCAAGCGGAGATTGGCAACCCTAGCACCACAGGTTTCATTAAGTTTATTTATTTATTGAATTCGATTTTTATCCCGCCCTCCTTGCAGATGGGCTCAGGGAGGGTTACAGTGTTCCCTCTAAGCTGAGTTAGTGTGAGCTAGCCCACAGTTTTTTAGCCTCCGGCTCACACATCTTTGTTCTAGCTCAGGAAGGACGACTCCGGAGCAAACTAATTTATGCAGCAGCCAAATCGCTTGCTCACAACTTTAATGTCCATAGCTCACAAAGTAGAATTTTTGCTCACAAGACCCCACAGCTTGGAGGGAGCATTGGTTACAAAGTCACAAAATCTCAACAACCATAGTTAAAATAATTCAAATAGTAATTTAAAACAGTGGCAGAAACGGCAACCCGGTTCATGTCACTATGCTTGGTTTAGGCTGGTCGTGGAATTGGCGATTTCAGCAGGGGAGGCCAAAGATGGGTTTTGGATGTCCACTGCCTCAGCCGAAAGCCCGGCAGAATGGCTCCATTTTACAGGCCCTGCGGAATTGTAATAAATCCTGCAAAGCCCTGATTTCGAGTGGGAGACTGTTCCACCAGGCTGGAGCCAGGGCAGAAAAGGCCCTGGCTCTGGTTGAACCTAGTTGGACATCCTCAGGGCTGGGGACAACCAATGAATAAAAGATAGCAGCTAGACAAAATAACTGTGTCGTAATAGGCAACTTTAACTACCTGCACATTGATTGGATAAATATGAGTTCTAGTCGGGAAAAAGAAATTGAGTTTTTAGACACTCTCAATGACCGTGCTATGGAACAGATGATCACAGATCCTACCAGGGGAGAGGCGATCCTGGATTTGGTCCTAAGTAATGTCCAAGACCTGGTGAAAGATGTAAAAGTGATTGCACTTGGGGACCACTTGGGAACAGTGACCATAATGTTATTGAGTTTAACATTTGTATAAAGAGGGCGTTGTCCAAAAAGACTGACGCAACCACTTTTAACTTTAAAAGGGGTAACTTCTCTGGTATGAGGGGACATGTGAGGAAGAAATTGAAAGGTCAAAACCATGGGGGAAGCTTGGAGACTATTTAAAAATAGAACCCTAGAAGCTCAGAAAAAATATAGACCACAGGTTAGGAAAGGCACAAATAGGTATAGAAAAAAGCCTGCATGGTTAACAAATAAAGTAATGGAAGCCTTTCTCCTCTGTGGGGCCCCAAAGCCACTGACATTGCTCTCCTCACCTCCATTTTATGATGGCAGTCACACATGGGAAATAAAGCAGGGGAGGAAGTGAGGCTATTCCCTCCGGAGGAATTTGACTTACAGTTGCGTGTTCACACAGCCCTTTGAAGCTGACTCCAGGAAGTTCTGCACCACCGACTCCCCCCCAGACACAAGAAGCGGCTGCAGACTTTTCCAATGTACTTGCTGCAGCATTGCGACCTCTGCTGGAGCAAATGTCAACCATCAACAACAAGCTGGATTCCGTGCAAAATCAACTTGCCCACATGGGAAAAAAGGCCAAAAAGACAGACAAAAGGATCAAGAAAGTTGAAACAAAGACTAGAGATATTAAGCAAGAACTGGAAGAAGTAAAAAAAGAAAAGAAATACAGACAAAAATCAACTACTACAACTGCAACTTGAAAGATCTATGCACGTTCTACGCCTCCAAGAATTGTCTGAACAGAAGGGAGAAGATTTAAAAACAACGTTAAGTGGAGCGATAGCTTCAATTTTGGACCTAAAACAAGAGGATCTCCAGAGTGACATGGACTTGGCATATCGTACGTACCCTGGTTTTATAAGAAAAAATAAACTACCTGGCGAAATTTACATTAAATTTTCTAAGAGAACAATGAGAGACAACATTTTAAAAGCTACAACAGGAAAAACATTAAAAGTCAACGAGGAAGAAATTAAAGTCTTAAAAGACATTCCATTTGAGATCCAGAAACGAAGACGTTAATATAAAGACTTAATTCTTTTCCTGAAAAATCAACAAATATTCTACAGATGGAGCTTTCTGGAGGGATTTGTCTTCAAATATAAGGGTAAGAAAATTAAAATCGACTTTGTCCAAAAGGCCAAACATTTCTTGAAGCAGCAATTGGGTGCGGAAAAAGACAAAGACTCAGATTTGGAGGAAGGAGAGGAACCCAGCGAGGAAGAGTCGGATCATACCTCAAGTGACTCCAGCAGTTCAGCTTCAGAGTCTGAGAAAGGAGCAGCAGCACCCAAATTATCAAAAGTGAAGAAAAAGAAGTGGGAGAAATAAATGATTTAATCTGGATTACAAAATATTTGACTTTAGCGTAATTAAATTCTATCTTGCAGGGGCTTGGACTCTTTGTTATTATAATCTTCAGGATATCATTATATCCTTCAGTATATTATTGTTATTGCAGGAATGATTTACTTATCTGTAACCTAACGTAAAACTCTTGTCTTAAATTAATGGTAGTATTCCCCTGTACCCTTTCCTTTAGGTTTTGGATGTATATAAAATCAGTAATATATATATAAAGAACTACTTTGGGAAACTCCTGGAAATTTGGGGATGGAGCCCAGGGAGGACAGGGACCTCAATGGGGTATAATACCATAGAGTCCACCCTCCGAAGCAGCCATTTTCTCCAGGGGATCTGGTCTCTGTAGTTTGGAGATGAATTGTAATTCCGGGGGATCCCCAGGTCCCAACTGGAGGCTGGCATCCCTATGGCTGCAGTCACACACACTAAGTAATCCACTTTCAGTCTACTTTCAGTCCACATCCCAACTGGATTTTTACTGTGTGAACTGGCAAAATCCAGTCAGGGATTGAAAGTGGATTATTCAGTGTGTGTGACCGCAGCCTTAAGAAAGGGCTATAGCTTTCCTTAGGACCGCTCTGCTAGAGGTTCTTCTCCTAAAGTTGGAGCATGCCTATCATGTTAAAAAACAACAACTTTTAACCCCTCCCCTGTCTAAAATAAAATGCTTATTTTTTTGGGGAAAGTATATCTATATAAGATAATAGGTAAAGGTTCCCTTGCTCGAAAGCCAGTCGAATCCGACTCTAGGGTTGCGGTGCTCATCTCCGTTTCAAAGCCGAAGAGCCAGCGCTGTCCGAAGACATTTCCGTGGTCATGTGGCCGGCATGACTAAACACCAAGGTGCATGGAACGCTGTTCCCTTCCCACCGAAGTGGTGCCTATTTATCTACTTGCAATTTCTTGCTTTCGAACTGCTAGGTCAGCAGGAGCTGGAACTAGAGACGGGAGCTCACTCCGTCATGCGGCACTCTCGGGTCTCGAACTGCTGAACTACTGACCTTCCACAGCCTGCAGTTCAGCGTCTTAACCACTTGAGCCACCGCAGCTCCTGTGATATATAAGATGATAGAGTTAACCTTTTCCCCGTATTGCTTTGCCAGATGACAGAAAGCACTGATTTCGAAAACCTCATCCCAGCAGAAAGGAAACTATAATTCTTCCCATTCATTTTTCCTTTTCGGGAAGTTCATTTGTATCTGCCTTTCGAAACCTTCCTTCGTTCGTAGTCACCCCCCCTCCAAAAAACAGGCCCCTTATTGCAAAACCTCTGGTTCCTCGACTCTTCAGCCTTAGAAGAGACCTTGGCATCAGTGCATAATTTTGGGAAGTCGACGGGAGTTCTCCACAGCGCCTGACATGCACGCGGGTTCCTTATTGAGCTAGAAGCCAGCAGGGTTTCTCCCTGACCATCTGTGTTCTATAAATTACGGTAACACCGGGCACATGTTGCTACTAAATCACCAATGAACAGGCTTTACCTTGTGACACACAACATGAACCCTGTTGGATATTCCAACAAACTCCCATAAAGCATCTGATATAAACTCTGGATTATGTTTCCTTCAGGAGTTGGGGAACTTCAGGTTCCCCCCCCCCTTCCCTTCTGAGAACCTCTGGCGCGGCTGTCGAAAAAGCACACACGGTCGCCTGACAATCGACTTCCATGCAGGCGATCTGCGCAAGGTTTTCAGGCAGTTAACCACCGGCGAGTCGAAGGATTTGGTTCAAAAACAACCGGGGCTTCGACTTAGGCTTGCCAGCCTCCAGGTGGGGCCTGGAGATCTCTCGCTATTGCAACTGATCGCCAGACAATAGAGATTAGTTCCCCTGGAGAAAATGGCTGCTTTGGAGGGTGGGCTCTATGAAGAAGAGAAAGAAGGCGAAGAGATTGGATTTATACCACTGCCCTTCACTTGGAGTCTCAGAGCGGCTTATAAACTCCTTTTCCCTTCCCCTCCCCACAACGGACACCCTGTGAGGTAGGTGGGGCTGAGAGAGCTCTGACAGAAACGGCTCTTTTTCAAGAACAGCTCTTGTCAGAACTATGGCTTGCCCAAGGTCATCCAGCAGCTGCATGTGGAGGAGTGGCAGGAGGTGGTGGCAGCTACAAGCATAGACAGTTTCAAGAGGAAATTAGATAAACATAGAGTGCGGTCACACGGAAGGGATAAAATGCGGGCAGGAAATGAGGCTGTTTGCCCCGCCTGAAATGACGTGCATTTGTGTGATCATACATCACGCTGCGTACCCGCAGTTCCCAATAATAGTGAGTTTTCAGCAGTAGCTTTTTATCACGTTATTGTGGCGCGAAACGACGCCCCGCTGACGACTCCGGGACGCCAGACAGATGTGTCTGTCTGATCGCGTCCCTTTAATCCGTGGGGGAATTGCATGGCTACCGTAGCTTCCGGTACATATGATCGCACCCATATAGAGCAGAGGTCCATCAGTGGCTATTAGCCACAAGGTATAGATAGGAATTCTTAGTCTTGGGCAGGTGATGCACTCTATTCTTGGTGCTTGGGGGGGGGCAACAGTGGGAGGGCTTCTGGAGTTCTGGCCCCACTGCTGGACCTCCTGATGGCCCCTGGTATTTTTGGCCACTGTGTGACAGAGTGTTGGACTAGATGGGCCATTGGCTTCTCTTATGTTCTTATGAGTGGGGAATCAAACCCAGTTCTCCCAGATTAGAGTGCACACACTTAACCACTACACCAAACTGGCCATGGCACTGTGTATAGAGCTGAGGCCCCTCCCCTCCCCTCCCCAAACCCTGCCCTTCTCAGACTCCCCCCCAAAAAAAATCTCCAGGTGTTTCCCAGCCCAGAGCTGGCAACCCTACTTCGACTGCAAGTGGCAGAATTTCGGTGGAGCATATTTCCAGAGCGTTCAGGATCACAGGCTTTCCCCATTAAAATGTAAATGGATTCGAATGCAGCCTTTGTGGACTGGAGGGTCAGGGATTATTAGGCAGTCGAGGAAGCGACATGTTCCATTAACTATGGTTGCCAATCTCCAGGTAGTTGCTGGAGATCCCCTGGGATAAGAACATGAGAGAAGCCAACGTTGGATCAGGCCAACGGCCCATCCAGTCCAACACTCTGTGTCACACAGTGGCCAAAAATACCAGGCGCCATCAGAAGGTCCACCAGTGGGGCCAGTGGAGATTACAACCAGTGTTCCCTCTAAACTGAGTTGGTGTGAGCTAGTTCACAGTTTTTTAGCCTCCAGCTCACAGATTTTTTGTCTCCGCTCAGGAAGGGATGGGCTCCAGAGCAAACTGATTCATGCAGCAGCCAAATCGCTCGCTCACAACTTTAATGCCGGTAACTCACAAAGTAGAATTTTTTGCTCACAAGACTCCGCAGCTTAGGGGGAGCATTGAAGGTGACAGAGATCAGTCCCCCTGGAGAAAACGGCTGCTTTGGAAGGTGGACTCCGTGGCATTATATCCCAGTGAAATCCGTCCCCCTCCCTGAGCCCCGCCCTCCTCAGGAGACACTCCCGAATCCCGAGGTATTTCCCAACCTGGAGCCGGCAACCCTTTGATGATTCAAGGCTTCCCCCATGAACATTGGTTCAAAGGCAGTCTCTATGGAGCAGGGGATTAGGGACTATTAAGAAGTTCAGGGTTCTATAGGTTCTTTTTCTTTTTTTTTGGGTACAATATATTTTATTAACTTTTCAAAAAGAACAGGATAAAGTTGAACAGTGAAACAACAAGTGAGTGCAAGGTGCCAGTAGCGTAGAATTACATAAACAAGTAAGTATTTAACAGCAAAGCATAGGTTAAAGAGTCTTATTAAGAACAGAATACAACTTTATATCAGGCTGTACCAGTTTGCAAGTTGTCTCCGTTGGTTCTAAGGAAGGAATATCGAATACATACATCACGAAAAGCAGTGTCTTGGACAAATAATCTAATTACCATAGCCATAGAATATCCATCACTTTAGGGTAATCTGTGTGATTAGTTAAGTACTCCAGAAGAGGTAACCAGGTTGCTACAAAGGAGGAGGGTGCAGGTATTTTATCAAATCTTGTAAGATTATCCGAGAGTTTTGCCATAATATATAAATCCCACAACTTATTATGCCATTGTGTAAGAGTGGGTGCCATTGTCGTTTTCCAGTGTGTGGCAATGACCGTCTTTGCTGCAAAAAGCATTAGAGAGACCCGTTCAATTGTTGCAGTGGCAGAGCCATGAACTGCCCATCTGTTAAAAAATAAGTGTTCTGGCGTGGGAAGGATATCTATATCATCCACAGCTTTAATTTCCTGTATTACTGCCTCCCAAAACGGTAGAATTTTGGGGCATTCCACCCAACAGTGTATATAATTGCCTAGGTTCCCACAATTTTTCCAACAGCTTGGGTTATAGCTTGAAGAAATAAGCGATAGTTTATGTGGAGTAAGATACCAGTGAGATAGTAAGGGTTCTATAGGTTCTGTAATGCATTTGATGCTTCTCAGATTATAACCCGCCTTTGTGGTGGAGAATCTGGTGGATTTCATGAAATTTATGAGAACTATAGCTTCCAAATTACAATTCCCCGGGGGAACTGAACTCCCTCATCTGGAGATTAGCTGTAATTCTAGGAGATCTCCAGGCCACACCAGGAGGTTGGCAATGATAAGGGAGAGGGGGAGTGTGCACGAACACTCCAGCCCGCCTCCATCTCTGCTCGTTCACTGTCTTGTGAACATGGAGACTACATGTGGAGGAAGCATCTGCCCCTTCCTTTCCCTCCCTATAGCCCAACATCCGGATGGGGCTGGAGATCTCCCTGAATTACAACTGGTCTCCAGGCGACCAGAGATCAGTTCCCCTGGTGTAGTGGGTTAGGAACACAGACTCTGATCTGGGAGAACTGGGTTTGATTCCCCACTCCTCCACTTGCTGCTGCTGGTGTGACCTTGGGTCAGTCATAATTTTTTTCCAGAGCTGTTCTCTCAAGGGCAGTCCTCAAAAGAGCTCTCTCAGCCCCACCGACCTCACAGGGTGTCTGTTGTGGGGAGGGGGAAGGGAAAAGAGATTGTAAGCCACTCTGAGACTCCTTCAGGAAGTGAAGGGCGGGGTATAAATCCAATCTCTTCTTCTTCTTGGAGAAAATGGCTGCTTTGGAGTGTGGATTCCATGGCATTGAACCCTCACTGAGGTCCCTTCCTTTCCCCAAACTCTGCCCTTCCTAGGCTCTGCCTCCCCAAATCTCTAGGAATTCCCAGAGCTGGCAGTCCTACCTCCCAATGATAGACCATGTTTGGAAAGCAGTATTTCCACTCATGGGGAGGGAACATACAGAAATATCCTCAATATGTTTACACCAAGTAGAGGACTTGACAATCGTCACCTCACTCATGCCAGCTGTCCCTGTCCAGGCATTCAGTCAACATGTAGAGGAGTCATGTGTACGGAGCTTCTAACACCCTCCCATCTGCAATATGGGGACATAATGCAAGGGGAAGAAGAAGAAGAAGAAGAAGAAGAAGAAGAAGAAGTAGTAGTAGTAGTTGTTATTGGGTTTATACCCCACCCTTCATTCGGAGTCTCAGAGCGGCTTACAAACTCCCTTCCCTTCCCCACAACAGACACCCTGTGAGGTAGGTGGGGCTGAGAGAGCTCTTTCAAGAACTGCTTCTGAGAGACCAGCTCTCAGAGAACTGTGGCTTACCCATGATCACCCAGCAGCTGCATGTGGAGGAGTGGGAAAACAAACCCGGTTGTCCACCACTCTTAACCACTATCAAATGGGGTCGTCACACGGGTTATCACAAGATAATATATGTGAAGCACTTTGAACACACCCAATGCGCGATGTAAATACTAAGTCCATCTTTCTTTATAGACCACCTTTATTTATTCCTTAAGAGACGGAAGATGTACATATTTTGAAATATCATAGATTAAAATTCACTGAAAAGCTAACAGGCTCATAAGAACATAAGAGAAGCCAATGTTGAATCAGGCCAATGGCCCATCTAGTCCAACACTCTGTCACACAGTGGCCAAAAATACCACGCTCGCTTCTTGATTATCCTGACTTGACGATGGTGGCCTGAAATTTAAGAGCAAATGAAGTATATTAGTATTGTTATGTGTAAATAGAACTTCTCCCCTTGGTCACACTATGCTCACCTCGCCAGTCAGCCCTCCACTGCACCACTTGTAGTGGAAATACCCTTCCACATCACTGATAGCTTCTTTCTGTCATGTGACTCTGATGTCTTGTGGCTTCCTGTTGTGTGCACTGAACACTTATCTCTCCTTATAATATTTATCTTTTCGCTCTGCAACGTTCGACGCGTGCCTACAGTGTTTGGCCGCTCGAACTGTCAATCAGGCAGGCCTCCACTCCGCCCCCCCCAACCCGCCCAGGACAAGGCTGGCTGCGATGGCCAAGAAGCCCTGGCACCGGCCTCCACTCCGCCCGCCCAGGACAAGACCGGCCGCGCTGGCCAGGGAGCTGCCGCACCGGCCTCCACTCCACCTGCCCACCCGCCCAGGATGAGGCTGGCCGCGATGGCTGTCTCTGCCTCCCCCCACACTCTGTCTCTGCCTCCCCCCTCTTTCCCTCTCTCTCCCCCACTTTTCCTGCCTCCCCCACCTCTAACTCACTCCCTCTCTTCCTTCCACCCACCCTTCCTTCCTATCTAGGGCCCGTTGTCTACTGCCACAACGGGCTTTCCTCACTAGTTTATTTATAATCCACTTTTCTCACAGGAATTCATGGATTACACAGAGTGAGTCAGTACAACAAGAAAAGGGACTTTTAAGAAGAGGAGGAGGAGGAGATTGGATTTATACCCTGCCCTTCACTATCTGAAGGCATCTCAGAGCGTCTTACATTCACCTTTCCCTTCCTCTCCCCACAACAGACACCTTGTGAGGTAGGTAGGGCTGAGAGAGCTCTTTCGAGAACTGCTTGTGAGAGAACAGCTCTGAAAGAACTTGTGACTGACCCAAGGTCACACCAGCAGCTTCACGTGGAGAAGTGGGGAATCAAACCTGGTTCTTCCAGATTAGAGTTCGTGCTCCTAACCACTACACCAAACTGGCTCTATAACCAATGCATGAAAGTCTGGAACCACCAAAAAGAAATAGAAGTGTAGCATAGCGTAAACATGGCACATTAAACGGTCACTTATAATATGCTGCATATGGCAGTAAAGACCACAAGATTCAGTCCTTTGTCCAAGTAAGTTTGTAACCATTTTTTGAATAAGAAGGGCTGACCTGACCTAGATAGCGTGGGCAAGCCCAATCTCATCAAATCTCAGAAGCTAAGCAGAGCCAGTCCTGGCTAGTATTTGAATGGGAGACCTCCAAGGAATATCAGGGTCATGATGCAGAGGCAGGTGATGGTGAGCCACTTCTGAACGTCTCTTCCTTCAAGCCCCACTAGGGGTCACCAGAAGTCAGTTTGACTTGATGGCGAAACAAAAAGGAGGGTCCAAGACCGTGCAGGGCTTCATACATAATAGCCAGTACCTTAAACTGAGCTCAGTAACCATCTAACAAACGTAGACCCAAATCACATCCTCTGCACGTAGCTTATTTCTTAGAGCCCCCTCTCAAGAAATCACCCTCGAGGAGGCTCACCGCCGAATTAAATCAAATAGTTTCTTCCCATTCGTTTGGACAACGAATTATTTGTTCAGGTCACAAAAGCAGGGCAGCTTT
>JAPDNY010000001.1:324378723-324411223 GCA_029375565.1 Gekko gecko
GCCATACACCAACGAAGGATTCAATGATGAAAAGGATGAGACAGTTAGACAGTGAAGAAAGGTTAAAATGCTTGGGGCTCTTTAGCCTGGAGAAATGACGGCTGAGGGGATGACATGATCAAGGTTTATAAGATTATGCATGGGATAGAGCAGGTTGAGAAAGAAGTACTTTTCTCCCTTTCTCACAATACAAGAACTCGTGGGCACTCAATGAAATTGCTGAGCAGTCAGGTTAGGACTGATAAAAGGAAATACTTCTTCACCCAAAGAGTGATTAACACTTGGAATTCACTGCCACAGGAGGTGGTGGCAGCTACAAGCATAGACGGCTTCAAGAGGGAATTGGATCAACATCTGTAGCAGAAGTCCCTCAGTGGCTATTAGCCACAAGGTATAGATAGGAACTCTCAGTCTGGGGCAGGTGATGCACTCTATTCTTGGTGCTGGAGGGGGCAGCAGTGGGAGGGCTTCTAGTGTCCTGGCCCCACTGCTGGACCTCCTGATGGCATCTGGTATTTTTGGCAACTGTATGACAGAGTGTTGGACTAGATGGGCCATTGGCCTGATCCAACATTGGCTTCTCTTATATTCTCTTATTATGTTCTCTTATGTTAAGGATCCAGCTGCCAAAATGTAAGCTATGAGTAGATCCTGGCGATCTCAGTAAGCCCCTCCAGCTGGGGGTTTGGGTGCTACAAGCCCCTGAGAAAAATTTGAAATTTGACTAATTAGAGGGACAAAGTCAGGGCTCATTTCCCGCAGGAGCGCACATGAGCAGAGCTCTGGCAGTAAGGAGCCCAGAGGGTGGGCACATGCAGCAAGCCCTGCCCTCTGCTCCCAGCAGTCCCCCCGCCTTTCCCAGCCCACTGACTGACCCAGCGGAGTGCTACCACGAACTGGCCCTCGAGCTGCTCTGTCACTGTCTGGGCCCAGGTACCTTTAAGATCAAGGTTTATTCAGGTACAAGGTCTCCCTCCTCTGTGAGGGCAGATCTGTGCGCTTCCCACCCTCATAGCTAGCTATCCAAAACAGTCCAGTGGAGCCTGAGCAGCAGTTGTTGCCTTCTGTCACACTTCTGGTGATGTCAGGGGGTGTGGCATATGCAAATAAGTTATGCTAATGAGTTATGCTAATGAGCTCCTGCACCTCTTTTTCTATGAAATGGCCCCTGGACAAATTGACGCTGGGAAAGACTGAAGGTAACAGAAGAAGAGGACAGAAAAGGATGAGACGGTTAGACAGTGTCATCGATGCAACGAATGTGAAATTGAGCAAACTCCAGAGGACAGCGGAGGACAGGAGGGCCTGGCGTGATGTGGTCCAGTGGGTCGCGAAGAGTCGGGCATGACTGTGCAACTGAAGAACAACAACGAGAGGGGTATTTTAAGGCCATATGAAATGGCTATTAGAGCATATTCTAAAGTCAGTATTAAGTGCGTCAACCCATTGACTTACGGTTCTGTCGCTTAAAATAGCCTTATTTTAATAACAAACACTTTTAAAAACTCCATCAATTTTATTTATTTATTTATTTATTTATTTATTACATTTTTACCCTGCCCTCCCCGCGAATGGGCTCAGGGCAGCTTACAATAGGGCACCATGTGCCAAAGCATAAAACAACATAGAAACAAGATAAAACAATCGACGTTAAAGTGCTCAATAGTTACAATCCAAATTTAACGAGATGGAATCAGATTTGCAAGATGGACTCCCCAGTATCTTACATAGCAAGAGATGTTACTCAATGTTACTCAGCCCCATCCAGCGATACTGATCCAGTGAAGTCAAGGTTGATTTTCATAGGACCACCCGTTAACTTTGGTGTAGTGGTTTGGTGTAGTGGTTTGGTGTAGTGGTTGAGTGCGCAGACACTTATCTGGGAGAACCGGGTTTGATTCCCCACTCCTCCACTTGCAGCTGCTGATGTGACCTTGGGTCAGTCACAAGCTCTGGCACAGCTGTTCTCTCAAGGACAGTTTCTGTCAGGAGTTCTCTCAGCCCCGCCTACCTCACAGGGTGTCTGTTGTGGGGAGGGGAAGGGAAAGGAGTTTGTAAGCCACTCTGAGATGCCTTTGGGTAGTGAAGGGTGGGGTATAAATCCAATCTCCTCTTCTTCTCTTCTTCTTAAGTCTACCGATGGTGGCAGTGGTAGTGGCGGCTCCTACTCAAAAGCCTGGCGGATGAGCTTCATCTTGCAGGCCCTGCAGAACTGTAAAAGGTCCCGCAGGACCCTGATCTCCTCCGGGAGCTCATTCCACCAGGTGGGAGCCGCCACTGAAAAGGACCTGGCCCTAGTTGCAGTAAGCCTGGCCTCCCTGGAGTCCCCTACCGAAGTGCTCTTTGGGGCATATGTGGGGATTTTTTTGTTGAAAAAAAAATCACTCATTCAAAAAAAAAAAAAAAGTTGCTTCAGGGCCCCTCCAAGATTAGGGGCCCTGAAGCTTAAACTTCATACATTTCATAGTAGAACCACCCCTGGTAAGAGTCGTGCAGTTGTGGAATCAGCTGCCTAGGGAGGTGGAGAGTTCTTGACTGTGGTCACATGGTCATTTTGATCGGGTTTCACCACTGTTCCCTCCCGCATTTAAAATTGCTGATCAGACACCCCCATCCATCTTCCACACTGAAGTGGGCTCACTTCTGCGATCCTCCCAGTTCCCTCACGAGTTTTCCAATACTAGGAAAATCAAATACTTTCTGGGTATTTGCAATCTGAATTCGCGATTTTTGCCGATCTGGACAGCCATCTCTCGCAATGATTGCGATTCGGTCATCTGAACGTCCTTCTTCCAGAAGTCCCCCCCCCCGGCTTTCACCATTGTGTGCATATGTGCGCATGCATATATGTGCATGTGTGCATGCACAAAGATTTTTTTTTATTTTAAAAATGTGCCACATCGCCACTTGGGCAGCGTGGCTGTCTGGAACATTGTCGCGCAATGCAAGCGGTTGGGTAAGGGATGTTTGACCATCTGAACCTGCTTAAAAATATCCCCGCTCAAATCTACGGCAGGAACAAATTGCGGTACACTGCATTGGTCTGGACACACCTGGAGTATTGTGTACAGTTCTGGAGGCCCCACTTAAAAAATGATGCGGACAGAGTGGAGCGGGTGCAGAGGAGAGGGATAAGGATGATCGGGGGGCCCAGAGATCAAGAAGCCCTAAGTGAGGAAAGGCCGAGGGACTTCTTGGGAGGGTTCAGTCTGGAGAAGAGGAGGTGGAGGGGGGACAGGATGGCTCTCTTGACGTCTGAAGGGCTGCCACTTAGAGGAAGGCAAGGAGCTGTTCCTGTTGGCAGCAGAAGAGAAGACTCAGGGCCGGATCGCCCATTGGGCAAACTAGGCCCTTGCCTAGGGCGCCCCGGCCTCAGGGGCGCCAAATGGCACCCCGCTCCCCCCGAAAAGCGCCCCGCCGCCCTAACCAGGCATCCGCCGCTGCCACTGCTAGATGCCCGCCCCTTCCCAGCTTTCCTGGGGGCCCGCAGCCACGGAGCCCCCAGGAAAGCTGGCTCTGGGAGGGAGTGGGCGGCAGCTAGACCCCCGCCCCTTCCCTGGCTTTCCTGGGGGGCCCCGCAGCTGCGGAGCCTCCAGGAAAGCCAGCGATCTGCCGCCGCCCCCCGGTCTCCCCAGTGTGGGGGGTGCCCCAGGCTTCCTGCCTAGGGTGCCCGGACACCTGGAGCCAGCCCTGAGAAGACTTGGAAGAATGGCTTATAACCAAGGGTGGGAAGGGACCAGCTGGATCTTAGGGAAAACTTTTTTATGGCGTGAGCTGCGCAACAGTGGAATCAGCTGCCTCTAAGCTGGTGGTGAGCTCCCCTTCCCTGGCAGTCCTTAAGCAGCGGCTGGGCAAACACTTGTCAGGGATGCTCGAGGCTGGTCCTGCATCGAGCAGGGGGGCTTGACTCGATGGCCTGCATGGCCTCTTCCGGCCATCTGTGCGATTCTATGATTTTCAATAGCAAAGCGTAAGGGGATGGGGCAGGTGCAGGGGGGGGGAAGCGGGGTCCGAAGCGAGGCGGAATTCTAGGCAGGGAGGAAGAAATAGCTCAGCGAAGATGCTCAATCTTCCCTTCTGAACTTGGACTCCCGTCCAGCTGCGCCACCATTTCGATGAATTATGGAGAGATACACCTGCCCGGCTCGCTAATGAGAAGCAGCCAGGAAGGGCCGCGTCCCTGCAAAGGACAGGGGAAAGAGATTTCTGGCAGAATGAATGGTGGGGGGGGGTGAGAGCTTATAACGTGAGGAACATAGAAAGGCTGGGCTGGATATTTTTTTCCCCAGCACGTACATTGGTGGTGCAGTACAAACAATAAAGAAGGAGAAGAGATTGGATTGATACCCCGCCGTTGACTACCCAAAGGAGTCTCAGAGCGGCTTACAGACTCCTTTCCCTTCCCCTCCCCACAACAGACATCCTTTGAGGTAGGTGGGGCTGAGAGAGCTCTTGACAGAAACGGCTCTTTTTCAAGAACTGCTCTGACAGAACTATGGCTTGCCCAAGGTCATCCGGCAGCTGCAAGTGGAGGAGTGGGGAATCAAACCCAGTTCTCCCAGATTAGAATCCGCACACTTAACCACTGCACCAAATAAAGAATAATGGTAAACAAAAATAAGGGGTTGGGCTTTATGATCTGTTTGCATCAATACCAGGGCCCTTCTTGAGGTAGAGAGAGAAATTTTTGAAGATTCTCCTTGAACACATGGACCATAGAATCATAGAGCTGGGAGGGACCTCCAGGGTCATCAAGTCCAACCCTCTGCACAATGCAGGAAAGCCACAAATACCACCCCCCACACCCCCAGTGACTCCTGCTCAATGCCCAGAAGAGGGCAAAATACCTCCAGGATCCCCGTCCAAACTGGCCTGGAGAAAAATTGCTTCCTGACCACAGTGGCATTTCCCTGGGTATGTAATAAAGGGCCACAAGAACTAAGCCCTGAGGCAACCCTTCCTGCCCTCCCTCTCATGATCTGCCTAAGTTCACAGAATCAGCATGGCTGTCAGATGGCCATCTAGCCTCTGTTTGAAAGCCTCCAAAGAAGGAGAGCCCACCACCTCCCGAGGAAGCCTCTTCCACTGAGGAACCGCTCTAACTTTTAGGAAGTTAGTTGCTGTAGATTTTCTGGGTTGTTTGGCCGTGGTCTTGGCACTGTAGGACCTGACGTTTCGCCAGAAGCTGTGACTGGCATCCTCAGAGGTACAATACAGAAATATGGAGTACTCTCTGTCTCAAGGTGAGAAGAAAAATGATAGGCAGGTAATTTAAATCTACCCTGGAAGGTGGGGTAGGGATGAGTCATGACCATGTAGTAGTTCTCCAGGCTATGAACATGCTAATGGAGGAGCTTTCGTGAGGAGGTTCTTTTGTCTATGGATTGTTTCCTGAGGAGATTTCCTGTTTCCTGAGGAGGTTCTTTTGTGTGTGGAATGGCTATTGAAACTCGAATCTTATCTGTAGTGCTATTGTCAGCTGTAGAGCCTTTTGTGTTTTTCAGGACAGGAAACCATGCCCTATTTATTTTTAAACTCTCTTCTTTCCTGTCCTGGTTCATACGAGGGTTCAACCATAGAGTCCTGGCTAAATTCTAGAGCACTTCTGGTGACAACCCCCATCCTGAATCATGAGTTTCCTGGCAGTCACTAGAGTCATGCCGGGGAGACTATCTGTGGCATAAGAAAGTAGGGTTGCCAGCTCTGGGTTGGGAAATTCCTGGAGATTTGGGCATCGACCCTGGGAAACGTGGGGTTTGTAGACAGGAGGGACTTCTGCAGGGTATAATACTACACCATCCACCCTCCAAAGCAGCCATTTTCTCCAGGGGGACTGATTGGTGTAGTCTGGAGATCAATTCTGGGGGATCTCCAGGCCCCACATGGAGGTTGGCAACCATCCTATCAGAAAGTAAGAATCGCTGCATATGTGCGGTCATTAATTGTGGGCCGAAGTGTGCCGGGAGATGGGAACGCCTGCATGTACGTAGGGACAAACCGGGGTTTGCGTTTATGTCTGAATCGGGCCTTTCTCCTTTGGAAAACCTTCACGACAGGAAAGCAAACAGAAAAGGAGCACCAAAGAGAAGCCAAGAATTGGCCGCCGAGGCAACATAATGAAAAGGGAACCCGTCGTCCATAAAACCTTCAGATGCGGAGGTTTTAAAAATTATATTTCTATTTCGGCTTTATGTTCAAGGCGACGTACTCCTTTCAGAGTGCCTCGGTTATCGACGCTTCGCGATGCTGCAAAATTGGCAAGGAACGAACCCAAAAAAGGCTATCAGGGTTGGGAAAGAGAGACCACAGAGAGGCTCTTCTCTTTGAATTTTCTCTCTGATAGAAAATATCTAATTCAAGATGCTCCCCCCCCAAAAAAAAAAACACCAGAGTGATGTGAAGGCTAGGATAGGGAAAGATGTCACCTCAACATGTGATTTTTGGAGGGTTTTTTTTCCCAAATAACAAAGCTGAAAGAACAGTTTTATACAACAAGAAAACTCGATTCCGATATTCTAAAAGTTCGTTCCCCCCTCCTCCCAAATAGGTATCGATTCTCTTGCCCCTTATCTTCGGAGATGAATGCTTCTACTAGGATGCTGATCTAAAAAAAAATAAAAATGTTTTAATTCATTTATATATGCGTGTGTTATATTTAGTCTCACAGATGCCTTCAGCTCTGGGGAAGAGCTGACCTTATGCATAGTTAATATGCGAGCGTGTTCCATCCAGTTCCGGATGGTGCTTGGTATGTTCTCCATATGGCTTTTGTTCTACCAAAAGTCAGCAAATTCAGCACTGCCCAGTGAGCTTATGTCGAAGCAAGAAAGAAAATCAAGGATGTTCTCGCATGAGGTAAACATTTGGGTCAGGCATTTCAGTTGTAGGTCCCTCGCATTAGACCCTTCCACAGGTATCTAAGTGTGTTGGGAAAGGCCCTCAGGACACAGCCTATGCTTTTTGGGAAAACTCTATTGTTTTGAGGGCAAAAAAACATAGAGTTTTGCCCCCAAACTAGAGTGTCACCCCCCCAACATCGGCAATGTGATGATGTCACTTCCAGAATCAGAAGATCCTGACCGGAAGTTTGGCACCCCACACTGGCAGCCAGGCCCTGTATCCTAGAGTGCTTTATATGGGACAGTAATGCTCTGTCTTTTTGGTGCTTGGGGGGCAAAAATGGGAGGGCTTCTGGAGTTCTGGCCCCACTGGTGGACCTCTTGATGGCATTTGGGTTTTGGCCACTGTGTGACCTCTTGTTCTGGCCCCACTGGTGGACCTGGGCTTTGGCCACTGTGTGACACAGAGTGCTGGACTGGATGGGCCATTGGCCTGATCCAACATGGCTTCTCTTATGTTCTTATGTCTGGAGCAGCGATGCTCTGTCTTCTTGGTGCTTGGAGGGCAACAGTGGGAGGACTTCTGAAGTTCTGGCCCTCTGGTGGACCTACTGATGGCACTTGGGTTTTGGCCATGGTGTGACACAGAGTGTTGGACTGGATGGGCGATTGGCCTGATCCAACATTGGCTTCTCTTATGTTCTTATGTCTGGAGCAGTGATGCTCTGTCTTCTTGGTGCTTGGGGGGCAAGAGTGGGAGGACTTCTGGAGTTCTGGCCCCTCTGGTGGACCTCCTGATGGCACTTGGGCTTGGGCCACTGTGTGACACAGAGTGTTGGACAGGATGGGCCACTGGCCTGATCCAACATGGCTTCTCTTATGTTTTTATAATATCTGCATAAATAAGGATAGGACAGCAGAGATATTGGGTTATGAAAGCGATATTATCCTAAATGTTTGGTGCTGAGTATTTCCCCCATTTTGTAATACTTGTGGGAGATCTATAATAAAGTATTTCCCTCTTCGGCTAGACTCTGTACGGTAACAAAATATATCTTTTGACTCTGTAGCCTGGTGCACACATGCATGTTCATCTCTTTATGACTTCACTGGGAAGTAATAAGTTGCATCTGTGAATGGACGGCCATAGAACTTTCATCTCACTTCACCTCATCGACCATGCTTTTCAAAGGAGTCTTTCATCTGCCATTCAGCCGTCAAGCGCTCAGTTGGTAATCAAGTGCAGAGGAACTACGATGCGCATGGATGTATGAGTCAGCACTGTATCTTTCAGGCTCCATCTTTCGGCTTCGATCGGCCCATTTCTTATAATACAGGCATTTAGAATGGGGTTCCCTAGAATCTGGAGTGACTAGAACGAGGCCATCATATTTTGGTCACGTTACGAGAAGATAAGGACAGACAATCACGCTAGGAAAAGCTGGAGGCAGAAGGAGAAAAGGAAGACCCGACGTGAGATGGGTTGACTCCATCAAGGAAGCCACAAGGACCCTCAGCTGCAAGACCTGAGCAAGACTGTTAATGTGAGGACGTTTTGGAGGTCATTAATTCGTAGGGTCACCAGAACCAAATTGGAGACCCTTAAAACTCAGACATGGAACTTGGTCGTTATCCATCACCTCCGTGAAAACAATGTTCTGTTGGGCAAATGCCCTGTTTCATACCATTTGGCTCGATGTGGTGCCTTCCACAAAAAACAGATTAAGGTGGGTTGCCGCATTGGGCTGTAGACTCAGACTTCGATCTTCTCCGTGAAGATAGATTCGGGTGGGTAGCCATGTTGGTCCGAAGCAGCAGAACCTTGAAGACCAACAAAGGCTGAGTTCAGACTGGCAGTTTGCCCCGCCATAGCCACGTTTCAGCCACGTTTCACAAGCGGATTAAAGGGGGTGTTCACACAGGCACATCTGCCTGGCGTTCCCCACCCGTAGTCAACCTGTCCTGTTCCGCTTCGCTCCCGCGTTTAAAAGATGCCTGGTGAAAGTAGTAGCAAATCCCTGAGAGTCCGTTTATCCTGCTTCATTCCGCTTCCAGGAAATGTGGACGCTAACCCGAAAAGCCAGGAGCGACCCGTGTTGTGCATAAGGCAGCAGCGATATGATTGGCTGTGCTCCGCTCTACCGCCCAATGTGGTGCCAGCACAATGGGATCCTCCCCAAATTGGCCAGATGCGCTAATGCGCATGAGCACATATACGCTCATGCGCACATGCACACATGGCCGAATTACCAGGGAAAAGCTGTTTATAGCCGTGCCTCCAGGCCAGCAGTCTGAACGCTCCCGCACGCCTCCTCCCGGTATGCTCCCGCATCTGTCAGCGCAGTGTGACTGGGAAAACCCGGAACAAGCTTTTTTGCCATGACTCGCTCCCGCTTCAGACTGCCAGTCTGAACTCAGCCTTTGTTCTTCTCCACAAAGATAGATTCAGGTGGAGTAGCCGTGTTGGTCCGAAGCAGCAGAACAAAGTCTGAGTCCTGGGGCACCTTGAAGACCAGCCAAGTTTTATTCAAAGGATAAACTTTTGTGTGCAAGCGCGCTTTCTCAGATACAATGGAATGCAATCTCCTCGAGACCCACTTACAGGGAAAGAGACGGTGGGGGGGGCACCCTTTTAGGAAGGGCCAAGTCCACAAACCAGAGCCAAGGTCCACAAACCAACATCTCTTGGTGGTCCCCAGCCCCAGGGACGTCTGATTAGCTTCAGCCAGGGCCCAGGGCTTTTTCATAACCCTTATGAGATCAGGGCCCTGCAGGACCTATTGTAGTTCCACAGGGCCTGAAAGACAGAGCTCTTCCACCCGGCCTTTGGTTGAGGCAGCGGACATCCCCCCTCCCCCCAGCTTTTTTGGCCAATCACCCACCAGTGGCCTGATCCTGATTGGACATCTGTTTAGACACTGAATCACTTTAACATCTGAGCTCTCTGTTTACACGGTATTTTTATGACATTGATATTATTATGTGGAAATTGTTATCTTAATATTATTTTAATTGGGATTTTAACTTTTGTACGCTGCTCCAAGCCTGTTTGGGGAGGGTGGTATAGAAATCTAGTCAATAGATAGATAGATAGATAATGATGATGATGATGATGATGATGATGATGATGATGATGATGATGATAGATAGATAGATGGATAGACAGATAGATACATGATAGAGGGTAGATAGATAGATGAACAGATAGATAGATAGATGGATGGATAGATAGATAGATAGATAGATAGATAGATAGATAGATAGATAGATAAACAGACAGACAGACAGACAGACAGATAAATCAAGCTGAAATTGGATCAGGTGGCCAGTGGCCCCTAGGCCATCCAAGTCAGGGCAGAAGTGGTTTGCTATTGCCTTCCTCTGCCTAGTCAACCTGGACTTCCTTGGTGGTCTCCCATCCAAGTACTCACTAGGGCCAACCCTGCTTAAGAACAGAAGAGAAGCCAATGTTGGATCAGGCCAATGGCCCATCCAGTCCAACACTCTGTGTCACACAGTGGCCAAAAATACCAGGTGCCATCAGGAGGTCCACCAGCAGTGGGGCCAGGACGCTAGAAGCCCTCCCACTGTTGACCCCCCAAACACCAAGAACACAGAGCATCCCTTACCCCAGATGGAAAGTTCCTATCTATACCTTGTGGCTAAGAGCCACCAATGGACCCCTGCTCCATATGTTTCTCCAGTTCCCTCTTGAAGCTGTCCATGCTGTTAGCTGCCACCACCTCCTGTCGCAGTGCTTAGCTTCTGAGATCTGATGAGATCTAGCTAGCCCTGGGCTGTTCAGGTCAGGGCTCCTTGTCAATAAATCCATTCAATCCCACCGTCTTTCCAAAATAAAATTCTGCAGGACGGTCAAAGATGCTGAGGCCTGACTGCTTCCTGGTAAAAATGAGCTATTCTCGCTCCCATTGGACCTCCTAGAGGGGCTGCTCTTTATTGGAATGGCTGCAGCCCTCGATAAGATGGACCTGGTGAAAGAATTCTCCTCCTCCTCCTCTTCCTCTTCATCATTGCCGAAATAGCATGTTTCTGCAACAAGCAAATCCCCACATAGCCTCCTCTTTCCCAGCGGCCATCTGGATTCCAGTTTGGGGTTTTCACGCGGCAGGAGGATCACTTTAATCTGTTGTGATTTCCATTCCAAGAAGACCATTTGTACGTTGTCCAGATTGGAAATGTTAACTTGACACCACTGGCCAAGACGAGTCTTTTCACTTCCAGTGGCAGGCTTCCAACGAGCTGCCAGTGGAGCGTTTACGGTGGAATGTTTCTGGACACCCAAATATTCTATTTGTTTCCTAAGAGCAGAGTAGACTGAGAATGCTAAAGTTCCTTCCGAACTGTAGCGCTTCAGATGCTTTACACATCTCTCTCTCTCTCTCTCTCTCTCTGTGGCTGAGTTCAGACTGGCAGTTTGCCCCGCTATAGCCACATTTCAGCCATGTTTCACAAGTGGATTAAAGGGGGCGTTCACACAGGCACATCTGCCTGGCGTTCCCCACCCGTAGTCAACCCGTGCTGTTCTACTTCGCTCCCGCATTTAAAAGATACCTGGTGGAAGCGGTAGCAAATTCCTGAGATCCCTGAGATCCCACTTCATTCCGCTGCCGGGGAGTGTGAACGCCAACCCGAAAAGCCGGGAGCAACCCGCGTTGCACATAAGGCAGCAGCGATATGATAGGCTGTGCTCCGCTCTACCGCCCAATGCGGTGCTGGCGCAACGGGATCCTCCCCAAATTGTCCGGATGCACATGAGTGCATATGCACACATGCGCACATAGCCGAATTACCAGGGAAAAGCCGTTTACAGCTGTGCCTCTGGGCCAGCAGTCTGAACACTCCCATGTGCCTCCTCCCAGTATGCTCCCGCATCAGTCTGCACAGTGTGACCAGGAAAACCCAGAACAGTTTGTTCCGGGGCTTTTTTGCCATGACTGGCTCCCACTTCAAACTGCCAGTCTGAACGCAGCCTGGGTGTGTCTGTGAAGTGATGTCAAGTGACTTCCAACTTACGGCGACGTGGTGAATTAATAACCTCCAACGTGTCCCTTCCTTGTGGCCAGCCGTGTTGGTCTGAAGCAGCAGAACCAATTTAGAGTCCATTCAGGCACCTTGAAGACCCACACGGTTTTATTCAAGGTGTGAGCTTTCGTGTGCAGGCATGCTTTTTCAGTGTGTTTGAATGTATCCGAAAAAGCATGCGTGCACACGAAAGCTCACACCTTGAATAATAGCTTGTGGGTCTTCAAGGTGCCTGAATGGACTCTAAATCAACGTTCCCTCTAAGCTGTGGAGTCTTGTGAGTAAAACTTCTACTTTGTGAGCCCCTGGCATGAAAGTTGTGAGCGAGCAACTTGGCTGCTGCATCAATTAGTTTGCTCTGGAGCCGCCCTTTCTGAGTTAAGACAAAAGTCTGTGAGCTGGAGGCTAAAAAACTGTGAGCTGGCTCACACTAACTCAGCTTAAGAGGGAACATTGCTCTAAATATGTCCTACCCTTAACAGTCCTGTCCAGGTCTTGCCAACTGAGGCTTCCTTGACTGAGGCCTCTAGTGTCCTGGCCCCACTGCTGGACCTCCTGATGGCACCTGGTATATTTTGGCCGCTGTATGACAGAGTGTTGGACTAGATGGGCCATTGGCCTGATTCAACATTGGCTTCTCTTATGTTCTTATGTTCTTATGAGGCCGTCCATCTCATGTTGGTATGTTCCTCTTTTCCTGTTGCCGTCCACTTTGCTTAGTGTTATTATCTTTCCCAGTGACTCTTCGTTCTCTCATAATGTGACCGACGTACGATAGCCTCAGTTTGGTCATTTTAGTTTCTCGGTAGAATTCAGGCTTGATTTGGTCTGGAACCCAATTATTTGACTTTTGGGTGGTCCACCGTATCCATAGAACTCTCCTATGATACCACATCTCCAAGGAATCAACATCCCTCCTGTCAGCTTTCTTCACAGTCTGGCTTTCACACCTACACATAGTGATGGGGAACACGACGGCATGAATGATCTGAATGGTCTTCATCTTCATCACGAGTGACACATCCTCCTCACACTTAAGGATCTTTTCGGGCTCCTTCACAGCTGCCCAACATTCTTAGATTACCTCAAATCTACAAACGAGAGGTAAAAAACACCTTCTAGAATGTTCTTTAAAATTAATTTATTAACTTAATTTATACCACACTTTTCTCCCCAATGGGGACCCAAGGTAGCCTACATTATTCTCTCCTCCATTTTGTCCCCACAACAACCCTGTGAGGAATTTTAAGTAGGAAGTGTGTGATTGGTCCAAGGTCTCCCTGTAAGCTTCCATGGCAGAGGGGGGGTTGTGTGTACAGTTCTGGTCACCACACCTCAAAAAGGATATTATAGCATTGGGAAAAGTGCAGAGAAGGGCAACTAGAATGATAAAAGGGTTGGAACACTTTCCCTATGAAGAAAGGTTAAAGCGCTTGGGGTTCTTTAGCTTGGAGAAATGATGACTGAGGGGTGACATGATCAAGATTTACAAGATTATGCATGGGACAGAGCAGGTAGAGAAAGAGGTACTTTTCTCCCTTTCTCACAATACAAGAACTCGTGTGCACTCCATGAAATTGCTGAGCGGTCAGGTTAGAATGGATAAAAGGAAGTACTTCACCCAAAGAGTGATGAACACATGGAATTCACTGCCACAGGAGGTGGTGGCAGCTACAAGCATGGATGGCTTCAAGAGGGAATTGGATAAACATCTGGAGCAGAAGTCCATCAGTGGCTATTAGCCACAAGGTATAGATAGGAACTCTCAGTCTGGGGCAGGTGATGCACTCTGTTCTTGGTGCTTGGGGGGGGCAACAGTGGGAGGGCTTCTAGTGTCCCGGCCCCACTGGTGGACCTCCTGATGGCTCTTGGTATTTTTGGCCACTGTGTGACACAGAGTGTTGGACAGGATGGGCCATTGGCCTGATCCAACATTGGCTTCTCTTATGTTCTTATGAACCTGGGTGTCCCGTATCCTAGCTCGACACTCCAACCAGCACACCACACTGGCTCTAACCTTCTCAAGCTATCATCCAGAGTGAGAGTTCATTTGTTGAGCCCAGATGAATAATTTTCATCCTTTCTACAGACAGTCAAGATCAATGCTTACACTAATGGAAGAAATGCGCACACATGCCTACACAAATAGACACGCAACTGTACGTGTGGCTCCTCCAATGGTCACTGGAGAAAGCTTGCGCAGAGAATGCTGTTTTGCCATTGGGGGAAAATTAACCTCCCACATGTATCTCTTTATTTAAGATTCCAAATTTTTCTGCAAACTTGGGAGATCACCCAAATTTGCATGGGGGAAAAAATATCTGGTTTGGGCAAGCGTGGCCCCCATCTGCGGATTTAGGTATCCGCAGACGGGGGCCACATTTGAGAAACAGATATATAGATAATTTAGAGCCTGGCCCTGAACATACATAGCATGGAAATTCATTTATTACAGAGCAACAAGCACAATTTTTTTAGAGCTTTCCCAAGCAGCTCAGACTTCGCTATTTTAGGACGCGGCTTGTATAGAGCACACGTTCCAGGCTTATGAATGCAGTCCTTGACTAAACACACGAAAGGGATTCCTCGGGGATTTTATGGAGGAGATTGCTATTACTTCCAGCAATACAATTTATGGTTCCTGAAAGAATATTATACTTTGGGCTGTCTTCCGTAATTGAAATAAAAGAAGTTGTGCTCGATTCTGTGATTCGGCATCGGGGGATGTTATGGAGCAGGAAAGGGTGTGTTTCATGTACTCCATGCGAGTAATTTCCAATAAAACATTTCCTTCCCGTATGCTTCTTTGGTAGCAGGAGGAAATCGGAGGCGAGGAAAACGGCAAGACTGACATCCTTTTTTTTTTTTTTTTTGTAAAACTCTCTTAAAAAAGAGAGAATTTTATTCTTTTTATAAGAAAAGGGAAGGGTAGACAGATGGAGAAAGAAAAAGGTGGAGTGAAAATTTTTTTCTGTTAGTAAGAGTTAGTTTAGGTTAATAACCAATACCAAGATTTGGCATCCATCATGGTTAGAAGATCTTCTTTTTAACTAAAACAAAGTCCAAAATCACTCTGTTAATGCAGTTAGTAAAGTCCATTGGGGTTAGTAATTAAACAGCTCCTTCCAGATGTAACACGAACAGTCCTCAAAGTATCTTCTTCTTAATTTTCTTCCAGTTATGGATTAAGTCCATTTTAACTTTGAAGTCTTCCGTTCCATCACCTTCCCCTGGGCTGCTGTCTTCTGCACTTATCCCAATTTTGAATGCTGCATCCTTCTTCCTGCTGGCGTGTCTCTTCAGGAATTTCTGTGTTTTGAAGATGAAATCCTTCTTCTTTCTTTTCTTTTTTTTCTTAAACTTCTGGCCTTCAAGCTTCCAGGGCTCCACAAACTCAGCAGATGAAATTAGATCTCCCGTTTGTCGCCTGCTATGCTCGACATCCCCTTCTACTGGCAGAGTATTTCTTTTTATAAAGGCGGAATAGGCTTTGGGAGCCTTATCCACCTCTTCTTTTAACTTTATCGCTCCACTGCCAGTTAGGGGTGCCAAGACATTTGTCAAGGTAAATCCGAGATCTTCTTTCTCCTCTT
This sequence comes from Gekko gecko, assembly GCA_029375565.1. Classification (NCBI taxonomy): domain Eukaryota; kingdom Metazoa; phylum Chordata; class Lepidosauria; order Squamata; family Gekkonidae; genus Gekko; species Gekko gecko. Next base: position 324,394,199 of record JAPDNY010000001.1, read on the forward strand.
CTTTAGCGCCCTGGAAACCTGGAATCAAATTCGATTTCTGTTCAATCTCCTTCATCTTTCTAGTTGTTTCCAATATCTGTTTCTGTCGACTGATGAGAACACTTTCCATTTTAAACAGAGTTTGGTTGATCTTCTGCAATTGTTCCAGCAGGGGGCACAGCAACTCCTTTTTCTGTTGATTGACAGCAAGCTCTTGGGGGGGCTATCTGGACCGGAAGTCCCTCCTCTCTTCTCTTCCGGTGTCTGCAGGGCTTGTTCCATTATCGACATTTTGTTTTTTTGTTTACTTTTAAAAAGTTCGTGCCGCATCCCCCAGGAAGCTAAGATGAACACATTCTTCCATGCAGCCCCAACGGTACTTTCACCAACACTTTGTTTTCTTTCTGCCCCCTTCGCGCTCCCTTTGAATAACTTGCTTCTCGAGGGGGGTGGGGACTCCTCCCTCCTCCCAACGCTTATACGCATGCAGGGGGCTCCGATTTACGCTTCAAAATAGATCTTCAACTCACGATTCGATGCCACTACTTCTTTTTATGTTGAACCATAGCGCTGTTTTCACTCCTGGAATTCGGTGGCGCCGCTAAGTCCCATTACGGGCACGCCGCAGCGGGGCCGATTGGGGCGGGGAGAAAGCCTCAATTTCCCGGCTGTCTGCCGGCAAAGAGGCTACTCCCCAAGCGCCCCCGGTTCGGAGCCTTTACCTAAGGCTCACTAGGGTCTTTCGCATATGCGAAGACCCCCCCTAACTGCGCGTGGGCTAACCGCCTCCGGGAGCGTCCCGAGAAGCGGCCGCCATTCGCGACGCCGGAAACCGAAACCAAGACTGACATCCTGAGAGCATATCATTCGAGAACGGAACAATATCCCCACCGACTGCTTTTTAAGACCTAACTTGTTTTCTGTTAGGGAAAAAACAAAACAAAAAAACAGACTGGGAAAAATTCTAGAGATAGGGAGAGGAAGCAAAACCAGGACTTGATCATGTTTGACACTTCACCAAAAGTGATTTCAGCAAAGCCATTCATAAGAACATAAGAGAAGCCAATGTTGGATCAGGCCAACAGTCCCATCCAGTCCAACACTCTGTCACACAGTGGCCAAAAATACCAGGTGCCATCAGGAGGTCCAGCAGTGGGGCCAGGACACAGAAGCCCTCCACTGTTGACCCCCAAGCACCAAGAGACAAGCATCCCTTGCCAGACATATGAACATAAGAGAAGCCAATATTGGATCAGACCACAGCCCATCCAGTCCAACACTCTGTCACACAATGGCCAAAAATACAGCGCCATCAGGAAGTCCATCAGTGGGCCAGGACACTAATAGCCTCCCACTGTTGCCCCCCAAGCACCAAGAATAAAGAACCTCACTTGCCCCAGAGTTCCTATCTATACCTTGTGGTTAATAGCCACTGATGGAACTCTGCTCCATATGTTTATCTAATTCCCTCTTGAAGCTTGTCCATGCTTGTAGCCGCCCCCACCTCCTGTGTCAGTGAATTCCATGTGTTCATCACTCTTTGGGTGAAGAAGGACTTCCTTTGATCCATTCTAACCTGACTGCTCAGCAATTGCATTGAGTGCCCACAAGTTCTTGTATTGTGAGAAAGGGAGAAAAGTACTTCTTTCTCAACCTGCTCTATCCCATGCAAAATCTTGTAAGCCTCGATCATGTCACCCCTCAGCCGTTGTTTCTCCAAGCTGAAGATCCCCAAGTGCTTTAATCTTTCTTCATAGGAAAAGTGTTCCAACCCTTTTATCATCCTAGTTGCCCTCTTCTGCACTTTTCCCAATGCTATAATATCCTTTTTAAGGTGTGGCAACCAGAACTGTACACAGTATTCCAAATGAGGTCACACCATTGATTTATATAGGGGCATTATGATGTTGGCTGATCTGTTTTCAATACCCTTCCTAATAATCCCCAGCATAGCATTGGCCTTTTTTATTGCAGTCGCACGGTTTCTCATCATTTCCAAGGCAAACTGAGGCTGCCTGAGCCTGCACCTTGCATCTCATGAAGGGAATGAAAGGGTGATCTTCATCTCATCTCTTTGAGCCTTTGAAAGACCCTCTTTTTTTCAGAACACTTTTTTTGTGATTAACCACGATAAAGCTCCTCCACACTGTGGTCAAAGTGCCCACTGCCATCTCCTCAACCTTTGCAATGTAGTGATTCCAGAAGAACATCGATGTGGTAATGCAGAATTTCCTTTGAAAAGAAAACCCAGGTATTTCTTCTGTTACACTGAAGAATAACGCATGAAGTTTCCTTGCACCGAATTGTACCCTTGGTCCATCAAGTTCAGTGTTGTCTACTCAGATTGGCCGTGGCTCTCCAGAGTCTCAGACTGAGGTCTTTCACATCACCTACAAAAGAGAATTGGATCAACATCTGGAGCAGAGGTCCATCAATGGCTATTAGCCACAAGTTATAGGTAGGAGTTCTCGGTCTGGGGCAAGTGATGCTCTGTGTTCTTGGTGCTTGGGGGGTGGTCAACAGTGGGAGGGCTTCTAGTGTCCTGGCCCCACTGGTGGACCTCCTGATGGCACCTGGTATTTTTGGCCACTGTGTGAGACAGAGAGTGTTGGACTGGATGGGCCATTGGCCTGATCCACCACTGACTTCTCTTATGTTCTTATGTCTGGGGCAAGTGATGCTCTGTATTCTTGGTGCTTGGGGGGCCACAGTGAGAGGGCTTCTGGAGTTCTGGCCCTACTGCTGGACCTCCTGCTGGCACCTGGCGTTTTTGGCCACTGTGTGACAGATAGTGTTGGACTGGATGGGCCATTGGCCTGATCCAACATTGGCTTCTCTTATGTTCTTATGTTCTTAACCTGATTCTTACTGGAGGTGCCGGGGATTGAACCCTGGGACTTTCTGCATGCCAAGCAGGTGCTCTACCACTGAGCCACAACCCCTCCCAAGTATGTCCGCAGAAAGACATAAGTCATCAAGCCAAGATACATTCAGTAGTCCATATGGGGCTTTATAATCCCTCTGTGATTTGCTGTTTCTCATGGCCTGTAAAAACAGAGATGTTCTGTCTCAACTGGCAGGCAGGTGGCATTTGTGTTGATGAGTCATAGGGCTTTTTCCCCCTGGGGGAACACTCTGGAACAATTCCAGAACCTCTTCGACAAAATTCTTCTCAAAATGCTTAAAAGTTCATGAGTTTTCAGTATATAGATTGAAAACTTCATTTCTCTCTTGAGAGTTCCGGCACCTCTCTTAAAAAAAAAGATGAAGAAAAAGCTGTAATTGTGCCGCATGTTGTCTTCCCCTGCTGAAGACACCATTTTTATGTGGCCTGGATTAAACAAATTTAGAATCCAGCTGCAGCAGCATCGGAGACTGTGCAATAATTGGTGCAATCTGTTTTTAAATTCTTTGTTTTAATGTTTTAATGAACTATTTTATTATTGCCTTTTGTGATATTGAATGGCCTAATTATTCTTTGTGATCCAATCTGAGCCCATTCGTGGGGAGGCTGAAAGATAAATTTGAATAAATAAATAAACAAATGTTCTTCAGTTTGGACGAAAAGTATTATTCACATTCATCGACCAGCTCAGATTTTCAGAAAATGTGGAATTCCCAATGCTACTCCCTGCTTCTGGTTTAAAAGTTCTGAAATTGTCCTTTGGAATTTGTACAGGTTTTTCTCTCTCCACCTTCTCTTTCCTTCTGACCTCATGAAGAACGGAACTTGTACCGATACAAAATTAAGATATAAAACATTCTTACATCTGTGACAAAATGTATGTTCTCCTGGGAGGTTGGCAAGCAGGAAATCCCCACTTGGTATTTTAAAAGTCCCCACCTCTTTTCTCTGGATGGAGAAACAGCAGGAAGGGGGAGGGGGAAGTCAGTTCAATCATACCTCCACCTACCTCCTTACAAATGCTAATGGATCTAACAGGAAAGGCAATGGGATGGGCCAGTTCACCTCCTCCCTTCTCCTAGCAGGGAATAGAAGTTTGGAGGACAGGAGACTAGAACATCCACAAGAAAGAGAGGTATTTCCTGTTGCAAAAAGATTTTATCAAAATCCTTGTCTCCTACCACTGACCAAGTCAAAGATGCACTTCCTGGAGATCTCTAGGAAGTGCATCTTTGACCTGGTCAGTGGGAGGAAACAGGGATTTTAATAAAACCTTTTTGCAACAGGAAATAGCTCTCTTTCTTGCGGATGTTCAGGCACTGACAGGACACAGGACTCTTATCTCTTGAGGCAGCCATATTGACAATGTGCTTGCCTGGGAGATTGGGAACAAGCTTCAAGGTAATGACGTGTAGAGAATGGTGACTAGTTAAGCTAAAAGACCCTGTCCTGTTTGGCCATATATAGTGAGAGGGACAGAGGATTTGCATTTTCTTTACCAATTTCTTTTGCTTTCCTTGCTCAAATCTGGTGCTGTGCTAAAAGTATGCTTGTGAACACTTTCTTTTCAATAAATGGTTTACACTTCTGATGTTGGGAGTGGTTCTCTGTACCACATAGACCCCCTACCACCTTAAACACGCTATCTGAAAAGGGGTTCCAGGCGTGTTGGCAAGTGGTTATTCCTCCAAGGGCTCCCAAGGCATTAATCTGTTTCTGCAGTGGCCGAGCACTGGGCAGCAGGAGGCACAGAGGCAAGGCCTTAGAATTTGGAAGGGGAGCTGGGGCTCCTGATCCTCCCATTGGGAAATCCCTACAACGATCAGGTTGTGGTGGTGGGCTACCCTGAGAGTGAAAGAAAAGCCCCTTCAGGGAGTTGGGAACCCCTAGGAGGGCAAGATGGAAAAAGGCCTGCAGGTTAGAGCAGGCATTTTCTGGCACAACATCTATCAGAAATGAAGACATGCACTATGCTAGCATGCCAGTACAGCAATCCTGGTATGTTAATAGTAGAAAACAGCAAGAATCCAGTAGCACCTTAAAGACTAACAAAATATGTGGCAGGGAATGAGCTTTCATGAGTCACTGCACACTTCTTCAGATACAGCTAGAACATGAGTCCATCTGTCTTATTGCAACTGATAACAAAGCTCAAGACAAAGCATCCTCCTGGACTGAATTGAGACCTAGGTTTTCCTGTCTCATTACCAATGCTGATTTCTTCACACCTGCTATCTCTCTGCATATCACACCGAATCCAATCACACCTGCTGTCACCATTTGGCATCTCAAATCACTCCACTCTCCAGGATATAAGGACAGGGGGACTCACATTCTCATTTTATCTGAAGAAGTGAGCCATGACTCACAAAAAGCTCCTCCCCTGCCACAAATGTTGTTAGTCTTTGAGTTGCTACTGGACTCTTGCTCTTTTCTACTGCTAGAGACAGACTAACACGGCTGTCCATCTTGGTATGCTAACAGTGTGTGTGTGTAGGGGAGACGGCCCATGATCTGGATGGTCCAGGTAGCCTGATCTCATTAAATCTTGGAAGCTAAGCCAGATCAGTCCTGGTTAGTATGTGGATGGGCGTTCACAAAGGAAGTCCAGGCTTCCAATGCAGAGGCAGGCAATAGCAAACCAACTCTGGCTGTGATCACACGCACAATTAGCCACACCATAGGTGCAAATGCCAGGTGGATTTAACGGGCATGATCAGACATGAACATCTGGCCAGCGTCCCGCACCCTTCGGTGACCTGTTGTGCTCTGCCGCAAGAGCGGAGTTAAAAGACACTAGCAAAAGTCCACTATCAAACAGGTTGCTATGGGCCATGGACAGACTATCCCCCTGCGTGATTGTGCCAGCGCTCTCTCATGGCGTCGGGATGGTCTGATCAAGCCATCCTGACTCTGCGCCAATTCCCCCCCCTTCCTAGTATGCGCATCATTGCATACTGCCATAGGGAGCCCTCAGTGTGGAGATCTGATTCATTGATCCCCCGTTTAAGTGTATCGGAAACACCCGGCAACCTCCCTCCCCGATTCACCCATGGTTTGCATCTGATCACGCAGCGGCGGGCTGCCCCCGAAGCTCCCACGGACTGTGTGGTCACCCAAATGTGGGTCAAATTGCTACGGAGCAAATAGCCTCGCTCCCCCCCCCCGTGTTATCTGGCATGTGTGATCGCAGCCTCTGTTCATCTTTCACTCTGACCTGGATAGCCCAGGACAGCCTGATCTCGTCAGATCTCAGAAGTTAATCAGGGTCTTCCCTGGTTCGTCCTTGGATGGGAGACCACCGAGAAAGTCAGAGGCTGCTACGCAAGACAGGCAATGGCAAACCACCTCTGTTCGTTTTAGGGACAAAATTTTTTGGGGGGAGGAACCCAAAAACAAATTGTCAAACTGGCCTGAAGTAGAACGTAGCCTAATTCGTTCAGTGCCACGAATTAAGAAATTTCAGCAGACCGATCTGAAATTCTGCAAGAGGGCATTCGGACTCAGCGGAAGAGAGGGAAGCGAGTGCTTTTGGAAGAGTTCTGGTTATCGGGGGAAAGCGGTGAGTGTCTGCAGAAGGATAATGGGTCTTAAAAGAGTGATTGGGAAACTGGGAAATAATATGAAGCTTGCGGAGGGGGGTGGAAATGTACATTCAGTGGCTGAAGAAACACTCTGGGAGCTTAAAAACGAAGCCGAGAGGCCCGGGGCTAATTTTCCCCCCAGCTGCTTTCTTGTTTCCTCCCTCTGTTTGTTTAGTTGCTACAAATCAGATTTCGGAGCAATTAGTAAAATATCATGCAAATATTCCCCGTGTGACTTTGCAACGAAGAACTTCAATTTAGCCGAACGTTTGTCTCATCGCGGTAAAATTCATCTGCTGTTTATGTTAAGTTATTCGCCGAAAATGTTGGGAGCTAAGCTACGGATTTTTTTTTTTAAAAATAACACATCTATTTTATATATTGATGTTTTATTTATAAGTTCAGTTTATAAAACACCCTCCCCTGTGAAACGAGGCTCAGGGAGGTGTGCGACAATTGCACGAGTACATTTATGTCAATTAAAAACAGTTAAAACAGTAACAATCAGCGAACGGGCAATATGACGATATCAGATGGCCCTGAAATGAATACATTTTTCTCTACCCCATGGGGAGGGAGGCAAGAAAAAGAGGGGGCCAGGCAGGGTGGGAAATCATTGCTGTCCTCCACTGTGAGCCTGGTGGAACATCTCTGCCTTGGCCTACATTTTTGGGAGGGGCGGGGTTTGGCTTAGGCATTCTGTCCCCAGGAGTATCTCTGAGCATCTTCAATTATGTGCTGATAAGAAGCAATTGGACTGATTGCCACTTTGGGGTCAGGAAGCAATCGTTCTCCGGGCCAGTTTGGCCAGGGATCTTCGAGGTTGGCGGGTTTTTTTTTTGAAGGAAGTACTTCTTCACCCAAAGAGTGATGAACACATGGAATTCACTGCCACAGGAGGTGGTGGCAGCTACAAGCATGGACGGCTTCAAGAGGGAATGAGATAAACATATGGAGCAGAGGTTCATCAGTGGCCATTAGCCACAAGGTATAGATAGGGACTCTGGGACAAGTGATGCTTTGTATTGTTGGTGCTGGGGGGGGGGCAACAGTGGGAGGGCTTCTAGTGTCCTGGCCCCACTGGTGGACCTCCTGATGGCACCTGGTATATTTTGGCTGCTGTGTGACAGAGTGTTGGACAGGATGGGCCATTGGCCTGATTCAACATTGGCTTCTCTTATGTTCTTATGTTCTAGGCATGGAGCAGGGGTCACTGGGAGTGTGTGTGTGTGGGGGGAGGTATTTGTGAATTTCCTGCATTGTGCAGAGGGTTGGGCTAGATGACCCTGGAGGTACCTTCCAGCTTTATGATACTATGATTCCATGATTCTGCCATCTTGTGTAAGAGATTCATTTGGATCCATGCTTTCAATACTACCCTTTTACTACCTAGGGTTGCCAGCCTCCAGGTAGAAGAAGAACAGTTGGTATTTATACCCCACTTTTCGCTACCATAAGGAGTCTCAAAGCAGGTTACAATTGAGGGAATTAGATAAATGTATGGAGCAGAAGTCCATCAGTGGCTATTAGCCACAGGGTATAGATGGAAACTCTCAGTCTGGGGCAGGTGATGCACTCTATTCTTGGTGCTGGAGGGGGCAGAAGTGGGAGGCCTTCTAGTGTCCTGGCCCCACTGCTGGACCTCCTGATAGCACCTGGTATATTTTGGCCGCTGTGTGACAGAGTGTTGGACTAGATGGGCCATTGGCCTGATTCAACATTGGCTTCTCTTATGTTCTTATGCCTCCCCTTCCTCTCTCCACAGCAACAGGCACCTTGTGAGGCAGGTGGGCTTGGGAGAGTTCTGAGAAAAGTGTGACTGGCCCAAGGTCACCCAGCAGGTTTCATGTGGAGGAGGAGTCAGGAATCAAGCCCGGATCTCCTGATTAGAATCCACCACTTGTAACCATGACATCATGCTGGCTTCCAGGTAGGGCCTGGGGCATCTGTTGGAATTACAACTGAACTCTAGACAACAGAGATTTGTCCTCCTGGAGAAAATGGCAGCTTACAGGGTTGACTCTATGACATTATACCCAGCTAAGGTCCCTCCTTCCCCAAAACCCACCATTCCACCCCCAGATATCCCAGAATTTCAACCATAGATATAGAGCGGCTGTTGAACTAAGGCACTGTTCACACGGAGCATTTGCCCCGCTGAAGGCACGAGAGCCCTGCGGACTTTCCGTGCTCGATCATACGAGCACATCTGGGAGGCGTAGTGCTCCCGTGGCCAACCTGCGGCTTCCCCTGGAAAACGCGGGGTAAAAAACTAGTAGGTCGGAAGTACTAGTTTCTGGAAACCCCGGGGCAAAGGCTGGCGTCTGATCGCGGGAGCGCCAGTATCCCGCGGCTTCCGACGCCCGCCCATGTCCCCGGGGTTTCCGGATGTTGTCAGTTTCCATGGGATGCGCACCAACGCTGAACAGCGCATGCGCACACACAAGACACCGACAGCGGCCCGCCCCCCCAATGGCGCATGCGCACTGCGCTGCTTTTTTGCTGCGCTGCAGCAGCGCAGTGTGATCGGGGTGCAGAGCTGGAGTGTGGCAACCCGGTGGCCCGTATGATCGGGCTACCGCGCCTTATTTAGCTCCAAGGCAAACTGCCACGCCTCCCCCGTGCGTTTTCTGGCCCGTGTGACCGGGGCCTAAGACAACCTAATTTGGGAAGGGATATCTTGACCAAATCAAGCCAGACCTAATTTTTTAAAAAACAAAAACACAAAGACACGAACAATCTAATATGATCATTAAGTATAGTGGTTAAGTGTGCAGACTCTAATCTGGGAGAACCGGGTTTGATTCCCCACTCCTCCACCTGCAGCTGCTGGATGACCTTGGGCAAGCCATAGTTCTGACAAGAGCTGTCCTTAAAAAGGCAGTTCTGGAAAGAGCTCTCTCAGCCCCACCAGTCTGCAGTAGTAGTTAAGTGTGCGGACTCCAATCTGGGAGAACCGGGTTTGTTTCCCCACTCCTCCACTTGCAGGGACCTTGCAGGTCATCTAGTCCAACCCCCTGCACTCTGCAGGAGAATAGCCAAAAGACCTTGGGCAAGCCATAGTTCTGTCAGAGCTGTTCTGGAAAAAGCAGTTTTCGAAAGAGCTCTCTCAGCCCCACCTACCTCACAGGGTGTCTGTTGTGGGGAGGGGAAGGGAAAGGAGTTTGTAAGCCACTCTGAGACTCCAAGTGAAGGGTGGGTTATAAATCCAATCTCCTCCTCCTCCTCCTCCTCCTCCTCCTCCTCCTCCTCCTCCTCCTCCTCCTCCTCCTCCTCTTCTTCTTCTTCTTCTTCTTCTTCTTCTTCTTCTTCTTCTTCTTCTTCTTCTTCTTCTTCTTCTTCTTCTTCTTCTTCTTCTTCTTCTTCTTCTTCTTCTTCTTCTTCTTCTCCAAGTTGTCACAACGGGCAGATGAGGACACAGCTACAAGCAACAATATCCAATACCAAGTACACAATCCACGTAGTACTTTTAGCCAAAATGACACAAAACCATGTACAAGTTTTTGAGTTCGTCAGAACTCGACATGTTACAACGTTTTTGTTTTGTGTTATTTCGGTGGACCCTAAGAAAAGGTATGGATGGCCCGGGCTAGCTCAGACTCATCAGACCATGGAAGCTTAAGCTAGGTTTGCCCCAATCAGTCCTTGGATGGGAGACCACCAAGGAAGATCAGGGCTACTACACAGAAGTGAGCAATGACAGACAGTGGCTTTTTCAGGAGGCTGTCATCTCCTAATACCCGAGGCTTTTAGCTTTGTGGAGCCAGTTGGAACATTGAATAGACTTTAGTGTCAAGGGAAAAAGCAGAGCTCCTCAGGTACGTATCAATGTGTTTGTGGGAACCTCCCAAGCCTCCTATGAAGTCAAATGGGTAATAATAATAATAAAAAAATAGCTTGTTATAATGCCTGAGTGGCACAGTGCAGCTAGGAACAGAGGAGAAGTCCCCCATGCATGGCTTCCCCAGGTGAGTTAAGTTCTGGTATCAGGGGGGTTCTCTCTTAGTAATGTGTTCAGTTTCTCCGTGCTCCTGGGTGAGAGTAATTCTGATTCTGATCGTTGAATTCAGAAGAAGAAGAGTTTGGATTTATACCCCGCCCTTCACTGCCCAAAGGCGTCTCAGAGCGGCTGACAAACTCCTCTCCCTTCCCCTCCCCACAACAGACACCCTGTGAGGCAGGTGGGGCTGAGAGAACTCCTGACAGAAACTGTCCTTGAGAGAACAGCTGTGCCAGAGCTTGTGACTGACCCAAGATCACATCAGCAGGTGCAAGTGGAGGAGTGGGGGAATCACACCCGGTTCTCCCAAATAAGAGTCCGCGCACTGAACCACTACACCAAACTGGCTCTCAGATGCTCAAGACAGATTCAAGACAGATGCTCAGTTTTTGCAATTTTTGTTAAAGCTTTACCGTACGATTACGACCTGCATTGAATATAAATGTATAGAATGCTCAATGTTTGTTAAGATTAAAGGTTAAAGCTTTACCATGTGATTACGGCCTGATGAAGGGTTGAAACGGAGATTTGCCTGGGACATCTGTTGCCGTGGTTAACTCTGTGCAGCTAACCTCAGTTATTGTGGTTTAGCTTCATATGTTTAAATTCAACTTGTACTGCATCTTTAGAGAATAGTTAAGAAGAGGGTTTTCGTTTTGTAATTTCAAATAGAGTTTTGTGGGTATTCCTCCGTTACAGTGTTTTTCAGATTTAGTATAGTCATACTAAATATATCTCATACTTTTTGAGATCTGGTCATCACATCTCAAAAAGGATATTATAGCATTGGGAAAAGTGCAGAGAAGGGCAACTAGAATGATAAAAGGGTTGGAACACCTTCCCTATGAAGAAAGGTTAAAACGCTTGGGGCTCTTTAGCTTGGAGAAACAACGGCTGAGAGGTGACATGGTCGAGGTTTATAAGATTATGAATGGGATTGAGCAGGTTGAGAAAGAAGTACTTTTCTCCCTTTCTCACAATACAAGAACTCGTGGGCACTCCATGAAATTGCTGAGCAGTCAGGTTAGAACAGATAAAAGGAAGTCCTTCTTCACCCAAAGAGTGATGAACACATGGAATTCACTGCCACAGGAGGTGGTGGCAGCTACAAGCATGGACAGTTTCAAGAGGGAATTAGATAAACATATGGAGCAGAAGTCCATCAGTGGCTATTAGCCACAGGGTATAGATGGGAACTCTCAGTCTGGGCAGGTGATGCACTCTATTCTTGGTGCTGGAGGAGGCAGCAGTGGGAGGGCTTCTGGTGCCCTGGCCCCACTGCTGGACCTCCTGATGGCACCTGGTATATTTTGGCCGCTGTGTGACAGAGTGTTGGACTGGATGGGCCATTGGCCTGATTCAACATTGGCTTCTCTTATGTTGTTATGTTCTTATGTATAATACACATGTTGTATAGCCATTTTGTTTTGGTTATATTTACTTAATAAACTAGCTGCGCCCCCAACCCCCTGCAACCCTAAATCTGGACCATTGCTTCTGCTACATTTATCCTTCCGGAGAGTTTGACCAAAGGAATTTAGAGGACTTCCCCAGATAAGATGCATATTAGGTGCATGGTGGTTATTGCTTTGACCCATCTTGAAAACAGTTTTGGATACCATTGGATGGGCTGATTTGGAGACCAACTTCACACTGTGTGAACGCTATATTTTAAAAATAATGCCATAGGGTTGCCAACTCTAGCTTGGGGAATTCCTGGAGAATTGGGGGGAGTACCTTGGGATGAGGGGCCCACAGTGGCACAGTGGTTAAGATGCTGAACTGCAGACCAGAAGGTCGGTGGTTCAGCAGTTCGAGACTGGAGTGCCGCATGACGGAGTGAGCTCCCATCTCCGGCCCCAGCTCCTGCCAACCTAGCAGTTCAAAAGCAAGAAATTGCAAGTAGATAAATAGGTACTGCTTCAGTGGGAAGGTAACAGTGTTCCATGCACCTTGGCATTTAGTCATGCTGGCCACATGACCATGGGAATGTCTTCGGACAGTGCTGGCTCTTCAGCTTGGAAACAGATATGAGCACCGCCCCCTAGAGTCGGATTCGACTGGCTTTTGAGCAAGGGAAACCTTTACCTTTACCTTTATAGTAAGCCTTAGCGTCTGACCGCCAAAACTGAAATCCTCTCCAGAGGAACTGATCCCTGTAGTCGGAAGACGAGTCGCAAATCTGGGAATACTCCAGCCCCGACCGAAAGCTTGGCGAGCCCAGAGTGCCATGGTCCAGTGAATCTATCTTTAGAACTCCAAATTTCAGTTTTGCAAGGACGGTGGAGCAGAACTGGGGTTAACGCGCTGTCGAAGGACGGAGAATCACACGGCTTAGCAAAACCCCCGAAGGGCACTTCTCCGCCGGTATAAGCAGACAACAACATACTTAACTCGCTCCGAACCAAAGCTCCCTTTTGTATAATTGCTTCAAAGCCGATGGCCGGTCTGGAGAGTCTGCTTTGGCTGCATGCTTAATGAATTTGTAGTCAAACAGGGGAGAACATATATAAACAGAAGACCGGGTAGGAAAACACATCGCCTGCCAGCGGAGTCCGAGGAACTCAAACGCTCCATTACACTATTTGTTTTAGGAGTGCTGAAGGAAACTATAATTTATACTTGCAGCGGAATCAACTGCAGATGTTTTTCCTTTTCGATTATGCAGGGCATTTGTGACATTGACAATTCTCTCTGTGGTTTAGGGGAGGCAAGCCGGATGGTGTTGTGGAGGGGGCGGGCCGCAGCGCACAAAGACCAGAGGCGTGCGGGACTGGGTCGAGGGACAAAGGTCTGCATCAGCAGGCGAGAAATCTAAAGCCAATACGGTGGAGTGGTTAGAGCAGTGGTGTCAAACATGTGGCCCGGGAGCTGGATCAGGCCCCCAGTGGGCTTCCATCAGGCCCACACTGGGACCGGCCATCTCCTGCTTCCAGTTCTGCTGCTGCTGCTGCATCCTAGCCTGCTTCGCCAGACTCTCTCAATCGCTCAGCCATTTCATGTTTCCCCCTGGGTCATAGACTCAGAACTCTGAGCATGAGATTTCTGTGGTGAATGTCGATGAATCAAAAGTAGGTTTGCGGCTTACAGATACACACTTGAATGGCATACTCAGGATTGCAACACAGCACAGACGTTTTGATGCAATAATTCAGAGTAAGAGGTGTCAGTTATCAGATATACCAGTTTGGTGTAGTGGTTAAGTGCGCGGACTCTAATCTGGGAGAACCGGGTTTGATTCCCCCACTCCTCCACTTGCACCTGCTGGATGAACCTGGGCAAGCCATAGTTCTGGCACAGATGTTCTTGAAAAAGAGCAGTTTCTGTCAGAGCTCTCTAGGCCCCACCTACCTCACAGGGGGTCTGTTGTGGGGAGGGGAAGGGAAAGGGGTTTGTAGGCCGCTCTGAGATTCCTTTGGGTAGTGAAGGGTGGGATATAAATCCAATCTCCTCCTCCTCTTCTTCTAAACAAAATATTGCAAGAGTGCTAATGCTCTAAGCATGTTTTTATTTTAAGCATTGGTTTGTGTCCTTTATAAATTAAGTGTTTAAGTAAGTGTTTGTGCAGATGGTGACTGCAGCCATGAAACTGAAAGACACCTGCTGCTGGGGAGGAAAGTGATGGAAAACCTAGACGACATGATAAAAAGTAGAGACGTCACCCTGCCAACAAAAGTCCACATGGTGAAAGCAATGGTATTCCCAGTAGTCATGTACGGCTGCGAGAGTTGGACTATAAAGAAGGCCGAGAACCGGAGAATATATGCTTTCAAATTATGGCGCTGGAGAAGACTCTTGAGAGACCCTTGGACTGCAAGGAGATCAAGTCAGTCAATCCGAAAAGAAACCAACCGGGACTGTTCCCTGGAAGGCCAGATCCTGAAGCTGAAGCTCAGGTACTTTGGCCACCCAATGAGAAGGGAGCGTTCACTGGAGAAGACCCTGATGCTGGGAAAGACTGAAGGTCAAAGAAGAAGGGGATGGCGAAGGACGAGATGGTCAGACAGTGTCACTGATGCTACGAACATGAAATTGAGCAAACTCTGGGGCACGACAGAAGACAGGAGGGCCTGATGTGATCTGGTCCACGGGGTCGTGAAGAGTCGGACGCGACTGTGCGACTGAACAACAGCAAAGCGTTTGTGTCCTTTATCAAGTTTATATCTCTGCTACCTGGCGTTCCATTTTATGATACACGTGGCCCGGCCCAGCAAGGTCTCGTTCACGTCAGACCCAGCCCTCATAACAAATGAGTTCGACGCCATTGGGTCAGAGTGTCGAGATGAGAATCCAGGTAGGGTTGCTGGGCCCTCCCTGGCCACCGGCTGGGGGTAGGGGGTTAGGGTTGGCAGATCTGGGCTGGGAAAACCCCTGGAGGTTTGGGGATGGAGCCCGGGGAGGACGGGGACCCTTAGTAGGATACAGCACAACAGAGTCCACCCTCCAAAGCAGCCATGTTCTCCAAGGGAACTACCACTATCATCTGGAGATGAGCTGTAATTCTGGGGGATTCCCAGGTTCAATCTGGAGGCTGGCATCCCTAGAGTGCAGCCTGGGGGGTGGGATTTGGAGAGGAGAGGGGCCACAGTAGGGTATCAGGCAGGGTTGTCAGCTCTGGGTTGGGAAATACCTAGAGATTTGGGGTGTGTGGAGGCTTGAGGAGGACAGGGTTTGGGGAGAGGAGGGGCTTCAATGGGGTTATAATGCCATAGAGTCCACCCCCAAAGCATTCATGTGGAGGTTTTCAGACAGAGGCGAGAGGGCCATCAGATAGCAATGCGGATTCTGTGAACTCAGGCAGATCATGAGAAGGAAGGGCAGGAAGGGCTGCCTCAGGGCTTAGTCCTCGTGGCCCTTTCTTACACGCCCAGGGAAATGCTGATGGCCACTTTGGGATCAGGAGGCAATACTGGAGGGGTTTTTTTTGGGTCGTCTTGTGGGCGTGGAACAGCGGTCCCTGCGGGTGTGGAGGGGGAGGTATTTGTGGATTCCCTGCATTGTGCAGAGGGTTGGACTAGATGACCCTGGAGGTCCCTTCCAACTCTAGGATCCTATGATTCATTTTCTCCAGGGCAATTGGTCTCTGTAGTCTGTAGAGGAGCTGTAATTTTTGGCCCATTGACGTAAGAATGAATACAGCTAATGGACTGGACTTTGTAAATTACTTCATTTGAAAGAATGGAATAGGGAGAGACACATTTGCTCTTTTGGAAGGTGTCCATGAAACATGATTTGCTCTGGATGCTCATCGCCATTACCATCACCTTGTTATGTAAAAGACTTCTTGTTTTTCTGTACAACCCAGGGCTATTTCTGGGCAGGAACGCACAGGAACGGAGTTCCAGCTGGCTCCCGAGTTGGCCACACCCAGCAGGAACTCATTAGCATAACAGGCCACACCCAACAGCAGAAACTCATTAAGATTGGCTATATTAGGGCTGTGTGGCCTAACATGCAAAGGAGTTCCTGCTACAAAGAAAGCCCTGGGTTTTGACAACAAACAAGGTAAACAGAATAAGAAGCAAAAGGTGGGTGTGGCTGGATGACCACACTTCTGGTAACATGGGGGTGTGGCCTGATATGCTGATGAGCTGTGCTGTCAGGGGTGTGGCCTAATATGCTAATGAGTTCCCGCTGGGCTTTTTCTACAAAAAAAGCCCTGGTACAACCTATTATGCCATAGTGCAACGAGATTTCACATTATTAACATATGATATGAGATAAGCGCAATTTTGTACAGTTTCCTTTTTTGGTCTTCCTGTTGTCATATGTGACTGTGACCTTTCTATGCTTTTCTAGCCCACCCGAAGACTGGCATCCCAAGATCTGGGAGACCCAGGTTCGAATCCCCACTCTGCCATGGAAGCTGACTGGGTGAGCTTGACCCAGCCTTTTTTTTGCTCAAGGAAACGTAGAATCACAGAATGACAGAGTTGGAAGGGGCCAGACAAGGCCATCTAGTCCAGCCCCCTGCCCAAATGTAGGACCAGCCTAAAGCATCCCTGACAAATATTCACCCAGCCTCTTCTTGAAAGCTGTCAGTGAAGGGGGAGCTCACCACCTCCCTAGGCAGCTGATTCCACCTGTGAACCACTCTGACCTTGGAAAAAGTTTTCCCTAATATCCAGCCGATACCGTTCTGCATGTAGTTTAAACCCATTCTGGCGAGTCCTCTCCTCTGCTGCCGACCGGAACAGCTCCATGCCCTCCTCCTCTGAAGGGCAGCCCTTCAAGTACTTCAAGAGAGCAATCCTCTCCCCCCTCAGCCTCCTCTTCTCCAGACTGGACATCCCCAAGAAGTCCCTCAGCCTTCCCTCATAGGTTTTGGTCATCCTCGTCACTCTCCTCTGTACCTGCTCCGCTCTGCCCACATCCTTTTTGAAGTGAGACCTCCAGAACTGCACACAAGACTCCAGGGGCATCCTGACCCATGCAGCGTATGGCAGCATTATGACATCTTATGATTCGGACGTGATGCCTCTGTTGATACACCCCAAGATCGCATTAGCCTTTTTTGTCGTCGCATCACACTGGCTTGCTCATATTCAACTTTTGGT
>JAPDNY010000001.1:324416223-324426223 GCA_029375565.1 Gekko gecko
CCCAATCTGCACTGGTGGGGAACGGGCCTCTCGGGTGGGGGTTTCCACACCCCCACGGGGAGACTTGGCAACTCTCAGTACAATGCCCCAGAGTCCATCCTCCAAAGCTGCCATTTTCTCCAGGAGGATTGATCGTCATCGTCTGGAGATCAATTATAATAGCCGGGGATCTCCAGCTGCCCCCTGGAGGGTGGCAACCCTGATTGTAACAACCTTCTGCCTCTGACAACTCTAATTCAGGCTGATTTAGGACAATTATAAACAAGCACCCACCCCTGAAGAAGGACACTGCCCAAGGGCCTTTTCGCTGCCCTTTGTGGTAGCAGCGAGCATTATTAAATTTCTCTTGACAACATACCTTCAGAATGTGACTAGGAAATTTGAAAACAACAACAGTTCTCTCCCAGTCTGTTCAAATTTGGGCTGTCAGAACCCCCCCAGTGTAGGCAGTGGTCGGTGGAGGGACTTATCAGGAGAAAGAGGAAGGCCGAGGCTATGTTTCTGGTGTCACACAGGAAGTGATGTCATCACACCAGCAATGTCCAGGTAGGTTGCCAAGTCTGGGTTAGAAAATGCCTGGAGACTTTGGGGGTGGATCCAGGAGAGGGTGGGGTTTGGGGAGGGGAGGGGCCTCAGCACGGTACGATGCCACGAAGTCCACCCTTCAACGCAGCCATTTTCTCCAGGGGAGCTGATCTCTGTCAGCTGGAGGTCAGTTGTAAAAGCAGGAGATCCCCAGGCCCCACCTGGAGGCTGGCAACCCTATGTCCATGTGACACTCTGGCATTTGGGCAAAAACGGTAGACGCTGTTTTTACCCAAATACCAAAACATCATAGTGACGTCGCAGCGTGATGATGCGACTTCCTCTGTGGCACCAGCAATGTGGCCTGGGCCTTCCTCTTTCTCCTGGCAAGTCCCCTTCATCCCCCCATTCAAATTGTAGCAGTGTAAATGAATTTGGGGCTAGACGAGGGGCCCACACCCCGAATTCGACCCTTTCCACCTTTGGGATGCTGACATAGGCTGGTGAGTGCAAGCACAAAATGGCTGCCATGGGAGGCAGAGCCAACCACAAAATGGCTGCCGCCGGATGCAGAGGAAGCCCAAGTACAGGGGAGAAGAGGGGTAACTGAAAAGCACACCAGGAAAGAGAGGTGCAAGAGAGGAAAACAAACCCTGTGGTGGCGGCTGCCACTGAAACAACGTTATTTGAGTCTGCGTAGCCAAGCAGATCTTTATAGGCAAATCAGAAGCCCTGTGGGACAAGAACCTCACATGACTCCACCCACCTTTTAAAAATACTTGATGGGCACTTGGAAAGATGTTGGTGGCTGGGTGCTGGGGAGGGACTAGGGTTCCCAAGTACTTACCGTGTGGGGGCGGGGGACGCATGCTCCCCGGCTGGACCAGTCCTCCCTGTAATGCACGATGCTATCACCAGGAAGTGACGCCAGGTGATGCTCTGGCAATGGGGCTGAAAACTCAATGGTACCATCGAGTTTCCAGCTGCATTGCCAGAACGTCGCCTAGCATCACTTCCTGGTGACGGCATCGTGCGCGTGTCTTTCCTTCCCCCGGGGATGGTCCTGCCAGGATGTATCCGTCCCCCGCCGAAATACGGTAAGTTCTTGGCAAGCCTAGGAGGGGCCCCAGGCTAGATGGTAAAGCAGCCTCACAAACACTCCAAATGGTAGATCAAGGTGGGCAACCAGGTCGCTCTGAAGCAAGCAATAGAACAAAATTAGAGTCCAGTCGCTGGTCTTCACGGTGCCACTGGACTCCAATTTTTTTCTAAACCAGGGGCGTCGAACTCGTTTGTTATGAGGGCTGGATCTGACATAAATGAGACCTTTGTTGGGCCAGGCCACGTGCATCATAAAATGGAGAGATATAAACTTTATAAAGGACACAAACACAAAGGGTGGTTTTTCTTTTTTTACTTAAAATAAAAACATGCTTAAAACATTAGCGCTCTTGCAATACTTTGTTTATTTAACAGTGGTCCCGGTCACACACAGAATTTGCCACGGGATAGGTATGAATGCTGGCTAGATTTTATGGGTGCATTCACACAGACACAGCTGGCAAGTGTCCCACACCCGTCGCCAACTCATAGCAGGCAGCTGGAGAAGTGGAGTTAAAAAACGCCACGGAAAATCCACTATCGAAAAGGTGGCGATGGGCCAAGGACGGAGTTGCCAGTGTGATCGCTCCAGCGCGCTCCGATCACGTCACTGGTTCCTGGATGAAGCGCATCGGAAGCAGGCTGCAAGGGAAAACACCTGCTTCACCTGCCGTTGCGTCGGATCATGCAGCGGTGGATCAAATTACCGTGGCACAAATAGCCTCGCTTCCCCCCACCTCCGCAGTTTCTGGCAAGTGTGACCGGGACCAGTGTCTGATAACCGACACCTCTTGCTCTGAATTATTGCATCAAAATGTCTTATGCTGTTGCAATCTTGAGTTTGCTGTTCAGGTGTGTGTTTCCGTAAGCTGCAAACCTACGATGACGCAGCAGCAACAGAACTGGAAGAAGAAGCAGAAGACAGCCAGTTCCATTGAGGGCTTGATAGAAGCCCTCTGGGGGCCTGATCTTGCCCCCCCGGTCCACATGTTTGACACCCCTGTTCTAAACGTTCCAAATGCCAAGGGCATGCACAAAACCCACATTTCTCACATCAGTTGGGTCACGGTCAGTGTTCCCTCTAAGCTGAGATAGTGTGAGCTGGCTCACAGTTTCTTAGCCTCCAGCTTACGCATTTTTGTCTTCGCTCAGGAAGGATGGTTCCAGAGCAAACCAATTTATGCAGAAGCCGAATCACCTGCTCACTACTTTAAGGAGTGGTGGCGCAGGGTGTTAAAGCCTACAAGGTTATCTAACCGAACAGTCAACAGCTGTTCGAGTCCCACCGCAGCCGGGGTGAGCTCCCGGCCCATTGTCCCAGCTCCCACCCACCCAGCGGTTCGAAAGCTCATATGGGCAAGTAGATAAATGGGTACCTGCTCCTTACAAGTGGGGGAACCCTTCCCTCCCTCCCTTGGGATCGGTGTTAGCAGTGGCTGAAGCAGTGGCGACAGGCTGGCGAAGATGGTGGCAGCAACAGCAGGGATCGGCGAGCGCGAGCATGGAGACTGGTCCCAGAGAGGCGTGGCAGCACAGTGAGGCTGCCGAGTTCTGCAATCACATGCTGAGGGGGCCGTTTCCAGAAAAAGTCACTATCGCAAGAAGATCTGTGCCTCGGCATTGAGATGTCTTCGCCCAAAAGAGAGAGAGACAATCTACCACTGAAGCCAATAGATCCTGCTGTCGGGTGTCATGTTAGGCGTACACCTCCCCTTATCACTGTGCCCCTAGTATAGATCAAAAACTATGTGCTCTGTAAACCGCTCTGAGCCGTACAGAGAGAGCGGTATAGAAATCACAGATGTAATGTAATGCCAGGAGCTCACAAAGTAGAATTTTTGCTCACAGGGCTGCACAGCTTAGAGGCAGCATTGGTCATGGTAACGGTCCCTCAAACGGGCTTTGGCTCCATTTGTAAATAACTACGACTCGCTCTTGTTCATATGCCTGCCTATGATGTACGTGTGCTGCCGCCATACCTGGAAACTTGTCAGAGGTTTTAAAAATGCAAATGCTATTCACAGATTGCAGGTGGGGGAGGGGGAGGCCTGCTTCTTCTAGCTCGCCACCATTCATGCTTCAGCACAGACCCCGGGAGCCTGCTTTAAACTCGTGTATACATATGCGAGTGCTTGCCTAGGGACGGGCCAGAGTCCCGGAATAGCAAAGAAATGTGCCGTGCGTTTCTGCCAAGCATTACTTGCACTCTGTTGCATTTTAGTTTGAAAGAACGGAATTGCAGTTGGAAACTGTCAGGGAAGCTGAACCTGTGTTCTTTGAGCCAAAGGTGGTGTGAGGGGTAGACAAAATGGCCGACTTGTTTCAAAGAACTTCTGGCGATTGGACTTGGAACAGCTAGGGGTGCAAGGTCCCCGCTGGCCCCCGGAGTGGGTTAGGGGGATAGGGTGGCCAGATTCAGAGAAGAAGAGAGAAGATATTAGATTTATACCTCAACCGTCACTACCTGAAGGAGTCTCAGAGTGGCCTACAATCTCCTTCCCCTCCCCATAACCCCTCCCCTATGAGGTAGGTGGGGCTGAGAGAGCTCTCTCAAGAACTGCCCCTTGAGAGAACAGCTCTGAGAGAACTTGTGACTGACCCAAGGTCACACCAGTAGCTGCATGTGGAAGAGTGGGGAATCAAACCTGGTTCTCCCAGATTAGAGTCCATGCTCCTAACCATTAAATCAAACTGGCACGACAGAGGTAGGTGTGACCAAGAGAGCTCTTTTGAGGACTGCCCCTTGAGATAACAGCTCTGAGAGAATTGCAACTGACCCAAGGTCACGTCAGTAGCTGCATGCGGAGGAGTGGGGAATCAAATCCGATTCTCCCAGATTAGAGTCTGTGCTCCTCACCATTAAATCAAACTGGCACGACGGAGATAGGTGGGGCTGAGAGAGCTCTCTTGAGAACTGTCCTTGAGAGAACAGCTCTGACAGAACTATGGCTTGCCCAAGGTCATGCCAGCAGCTGCAAATGGAGGGGTGGGGAATCAAACCCGGTTCTCCCAGATCAAAGTCTGCGCTCCTAACCACTACACCAAACTGGCTCTCAGCTTGGGAAACTCCCGGAGATTTGGGGATGGAGCCCGGACAGGAGAGGAACCTCCACCCTCCGAAGCCTCCATCTTCTCCACCAGAATTGATCTCTGTAGCCTGGAGACAAGTTGTAATTCCAGAGGATACCCAGGCCCGCCCTGGAGGCTGGCATCCCTGTAATGGGTTGGCTCCCCTGGTACACAGGTGTGAGGATCACAGGAGGATCTTCACCACCTTCCCCTCCCTACCCGAACGCTTCCCGAAGGAGCGAAATTCCTACTTCCTTCCTTTTCGGTGAGTGGCGCTCCATCCATGCCACAAAGGACATTTTCGTCCCCTTCCCCCTCGTCTCTGCCGTTGTCTGACCAGGGTTGTCAACTGCAGGTGGGGAAACCTCTGGAGATGTTGGGGGTGGAGCCTGAGGTGGGCGGGGTGTGGAGAGGGGAGGGGCCTTGGCAAGGTATAACGCCCTAGAGTCCACCTTCAAAAGCAGCCATTTTCTTGGAGGGGGGGACTATTTGGTCATCTGGAGATGAGTTGAGAGAGCAGGAGAGCTCCATGTGCCACCTGGAGGTTTCCAACCATATATGTAGGGGTGTGTGCGCATGTGTGTATGTACGGAGAGTGTTAAGTACGAGACTTAAGGCAGCAGCTCATGAACAGTGCTTCAGCTTCATCTACAAAGGTAAGAAACAGCACAAAAACAGGAAAGCAAGAGGCCCTCTTTTAAACCATCTGGGCTGGCATAGCCATGCCCCTTGTTGCATAAATAACCAATCGTAACAGTAAGATAGCAACCAATACATTTGTCTCCCTCCATAACCTTCTAGCTTCCCGATTGGCCAGCTACGCAGAGTAGCCAATCAGAGTTTGGTCTTTTGGATACCAGGCCTAAATAGGAGTGGTATTGAAGCTCTGTTATTTATGTATACCAGATACATAACAGAGAGAGAGAGAAAGGGAGGAGCTGGGAAATATCTAGAAAATGGAGGGGTGGAGCCCGGGGAGGGTTAGGGCTTTCAACATATGATCCAATCATTTCTTTCAGAGGTCCCAATTTTTTACTCCCCTACCAATGGCATTTCTCCCTGTTTCTGAGTGGGGAAAAGTGTTAAGAACATAAGAGAAGCCAATGTTGAATCAGGCCAATGGCCCATCCAGTCCAACACACTGTGTCACACAGTGGCCAGAAATACCAGGCGCCATCAAGAGGTCCAGCAGTGGGGCCAGGACACCAGAAGCCCTCCCACTGTTGCCCCACCCACAAGCACCAAGAATACAGAGCATCACTGCCACAGACATAAGAACATCAGAGAAGACAATGTTGGATCAGGCCAATGGCCCATCCAGTCCAACACTCTGTGTCACACAGTGGCCAAAAATACCAGGTGCCATCAGGAGGTCCAGCAATGGGGCCAGGACACTAGAAGCCCTCCCACTGTTGCCCCACCCACAAGCACCAAGAATACAGAGCATCACTTGCCCCAGACTGAGAGTTCCTATCTATACTTTGTGGGCTAATAGCCACTGATGGACTTCTGCTCCATATGTTTATCCAATTCCCTCTTGAAGCTGTCCATGTTTGTAGCTGCCACCACCTCCTGTGGCAGTGAGTTCCACGTGTTAATCACTCTTTGGGTGAAGAAGGACTTCCTTTTTATCCATTCTAACCCGACCGCTCAGCAATTTCATGAAGTGCCCACGAGGACTTTTAAAATGCATGCTGTGAGCTGAAAGTGCTGTGATTGGTTCTTCTCGTGGTAAGAGGCTCGCCGCACACCGGCGGTGGACATAGGAGCAGTTGTTCCCTCAAAGCGGAGTGAGTGTGAGCCGGCTCACGGTTCTTTTTAGCCTCCGGCCCCCACATTTTTGCCTCCGCTGGGGAAGGAGGGCTTGGGAGCCAACTGATTTACACTGCCGCCAAAGCGCTCGCTCACAACATTCATGCCCGTAGCCCACAAAGTAGGATTTCTGCTCGCCAGACTCCACATCTTAGAGGGAGCATTGCATAGGAGTGCTGTGGGCATCGCTAGATGCCTTGGCATTCCGGTTGCCAACCTCCAGGTTCTCCCCAGCCGCCATCCCCAAATCTCCAGGCGTTTCCCAGCCTGGAGCTGGCAGCCCTACACCCCCATTCCCCACCGGCGGCCGGAGGGGGGGACGACCTGTCAAATGCCATAGAGCCCACCCTCCAAAGCGGCCATTTCCCCCTCAGGGGAACTCACCTCCTCGGTCTGGAGGCCCATTGTCGAGGCAGGCGATCTCCAGGCTTCACCTGGAGGCTGGCTACCCTATCTGGAGGGCAAGAGCTTTCCCGCAGACCTTTCCCCTTAAAGAAAGCTGTGTGTGTGTGTGTTTGGGTTGTGTCTGTGTGCCGCAGAGTGTCAAAGGAGTCGTGCCGTGACCCGAGGGATTTTCTTTCAGGCTGGTTGCGGGCCCCTGAAAACAGACATCTTGTATTACCTTTCGGGCTGGCTGCATTAGCCCCTTCTTCTCTTTCTCTCTCTCTTTCTTCAGACAATGCTGCATGGTCGAGGAGACGCGGGCACATTCCAGACATACGTCTGCGAAAACATCTCTGGATCAGTGGCTGGGATCAGGAGGGAGGTAATTTGTTTGATTAGAGCATCCGTCTAAGACAAAGGATGTGTAGCGGAGTGCAGCAGGGCCCCGGTCTCATTTACAGGTCTGGAGATGCAGGGAGAAGCTATTACACGTGGCCTTTGACCCCGGCCACCCTCAGGTGAAACTGCTTCTGCCCAGTCACCTCCTGTTAGCCTCAGTCCAAGCAGGGGCTTCTGGGAGGGTGCGGCAGCCCCGGCGACTTGACAATCCTTAATCATCGAGATAATATCGGAACTGCGGGCCCAGCCCGGGGCGATGCAGATGCGCAAGTAGACGAATCTGAACAGTAATGGATTTTCAAACTTATTAGGACAATGGTGTGGGCTTACAATAGATCCTTCTGCAGATCTGGGGCTCGGGGAGGTAGAAGCCCTGGAAGGGGGGGGGGTTCGACAGTCAGAGGCTCCTTTTTATTTATGTATCAGGTAACCATAAACACTGACGGGCAGGCGGCTAATTGTAGGGCAGATTTATTCCGCGCAAGTCACGGGTCCCCACATTAGTGGAGTTGTTAAAGATGCTGAAGTTCTGTGGGTTTTTTTGGCTCCAGGAAGATGCTAATTTTTTATTATAATTTGCTGTAATTGTGGCCTGGGTTCTGCAAGATGGAGGAGAACTGAGAGGAAAAATAAGAAACAGAAGAGCAATTTTTGTGGTTTGTTATGGGTTTTGACAGTGATCACACTATCAGGACACGTGGCAATAGAATCCCAAACTCCTGGCAGGGAAATTCCTGTTGTTTTAGGGAGGTGGATCCTGAAGACGGTGGGCTTTGGGGAGGCAAGAGGCCTCAGCAGGGTATAATACAATCGACTGTACCCTCCAAAGCTGCCACTTCTCCCAGAGGAACTGATCTCTGTTGTCTGGAGAGCACTTTGAATTCTGGGAGATCTCTAGGTCCCACCTGGAGAAAGGGCTGCCATTCCCCAGTTGGGGGCCAGGGATCTCCCAGTTTTCTGGGCTCCTTCCTGCCCCCAGCCAGCTGGCTAGTGGGAGGAAATTCCTAGGGGATAAAGGTTGAAAAGCTGAAGAGCAGTGCTGTAGGTGACCAACTGTCCAAGAGATCTGCCAATAAAGCCGTGTTTTGGAGAATATTTTATCGACAGATAAAGCTTGAACAGCAATTCTAGCTGCTGCAGGCAGTTGGGTGTAGTGGTTCAGTGTGTGGACTCTAATCTGGGAGAACCGGGTTTGATTCCCCACTCTTCCACTTGCAGCTGCTGGATGACCTTTGGCAAGCCATAGTTCTGACAAGAGCTGTCCTTGAAAGGGCAGTTCTTGAAAGAGCTCTTTCAGCCCCACCTATCTCACAGGGTGTCTGCTGTGGGGAGGGGAAGGGAAAGGAGTTTGTAAGCCACTCTGAGACTCTGAGACTCTGAGTGAAGGGTGGGGTATAAATCCAATCTCCTCCTCCTCCTCCTCCTCCTCCTCCTCCTCCTCCTCCTCCTCCTCCTCCTCCTCCTCCTCCTCCTCTCTTCTTCTTCTTCTTCTTCTTCTTCTTCTTCTTCTTCTTCTTCTTCTTCTTCTTCTTCTTCTTCTTCTTCTTCTTCTTCTTCTTCTTCTTCTTCTTCTTCTCCTGTTATGCAAACTGCTTAATCACGTAGACTGCACAGACCAGTGATCCATGTAATCCAGCATCCTGTCTCACACAGTGGTCATTGATACAATTTGTATATGTTATTATAACTTCAAAACATTAACAACACAAAATGTACAATATTGTGTAGTTTCAGATGATCGTCCAGAATTTAACAGGACCAACAAGGAGATGGTGAACTCCGGAATGCTTTTCCCGTTTCGACTACATACCTGTAAAGAATTTGCTCTAGAACATGAAATCCAGTCTGAAAATGTGATCAAGTTTGTGCACTGCTGTGACAATGTTGCCATATTATTGAAGTCCAAAGTTAGTCTACAAGATTCATCTTGGTCAGAAGAAGACTTTTGTAGTCGAAATGGGAAAAGCATTCTGGAGTTTTGAAGTTATAATAACACAAGTGGAGACCCGCAAGAAACTTGCGGGATGGTCATCCCATTCCTCACACCTTTGCTTCCTCCCCTCTACCCTTACCTATCTCACACTCCTTCTCCCTTCTGGGGGTGGAGCCATAGACTCAACCCTCCAAAGCACCCATTTTATCCAGGGGAACTGATCTCTGTCACCTGGACAACAGTTGTAATGCTGGTTGATCTCCAGCCCTCACCCAGAGGCTGGCAATGGTAGTTCTCATGGAGGAAATGGCTGGTTTGGAGGGTGGAGTCTGTGGCATTATACTGGTCTGAAGTTCCTCCCCTTCTCAAACCCCACCATCCCCAGGATCCACCCCTTAAATGTCCAGGAGTTTCCCAATCCAGAGTTGGCAACCCTATTTCCTTCCCACCCAACAGCCAACTTAACCTTTATCTGCCTTTGTCTGTCTTCAGCTTTTTGTCTCCACCCCCTCCCCCACAGCTTCTACCAAGGAAAATTACAGTCTTTCTCCACAGTGGGGACCAAAGCAGCTTACATTATTCTCACCTCCTTTTTATCTGCACAACAACCCTGTGAGGTTGGTTAGGCTGAAAGTATGTGACTGGTCCAAAATCACCCAGTCAGCTTCCACCGCAATATGGGGATCTGAACCTGGGTCTTGCAGACCCTACTCTGAGGCTCTAACTGCTGCATCACTGCTGGCTTTCATCGGGTGGCTGCTGAACAGCAGCAAGCAG
>JAPDNY010000001.1:324431223-324553723 GCA_029375565.1 Gekko gecko
TACCATTTTTGCTATGTACTTCTTAGGAGATTTATTTAGGAGATCAGGGCCCCGCGGGACCTCTCACAGTTCCGCAGGGCCTGCAAGACGGAGCTCTTCCGCCAGGCTTTCAAGTAGGAGCCGCCACCACCACCACCACCACCACCACTACCATCTTGGGTAGACCTAAGGGGTGGACCTATGAAGATCAACCATGACTTCGCTGTGATCAGTACAGTTGGATGGGGCCGAGTAACATCGAGTAGCATCCTTCTTGCGATGTAAGATACTGGGGAGACCATTTGTAAATCTGATCCCATCTTGTTAAATTGTTGACTGTAATTTTTGAGCACTTTAACGTTGATTGTTTTATCCTATTTTTATGTTTTTTTTATGCTTTGGCACATGGTGCCCTATTGTAAGCCGCCCTGAGCCCCTTCGTGGGGAGGGCGGGGTAGAAATTTAATTAATTAATTAATTAATTAATTAATTAATTAATTAAGAAGAAGAGGAAGAGGAAGAGGAAGAGGAAGAGATGGGAATTATACCCTGCCCTTCACTGCCCAAAGGCATCTCAGAGCAGCTTACAAACTCCTTTCCCTCCCCCTCCCCACAACAGGCACCCTGTGAGGTAGGCGGGGCTGAGAGAACTTCTGACAGAAACTGTCCTTGAGATAACAGTTCTGAAAGAACTTGTAACTGACCCAAGGTCACACCAGCAGGTGCAAGTGGAGAAGTGGGGAATCAAACTTGGTTCTCCCAGATAAGAGTCCGCACACTTAACCACTACACCAAACTAATAATAATAATAATAATAATAATAATAATAATAATAATAATAATAATAATAATAATAATAATAATAATAATAATAATAATAATAATAATAATAATAAATTTACTGCACTCAGTATCACCCTTCTGTGATTAGGCAAAACTCTGCTAATACTAGCCAAATATCCCACTGGTTTTATTTTATGAAACAGGTTCATCTCACAGGACCCCAGATTCCTGCAAGGGTTTTTGAGGCATTTGCATAGCCCGAGTGGAATTAGAGTTCGGAAGCAGCCCGAAGGCCGGCATAATATGGAGATGCGGGTTAAGAACGCGCGAGTGCACCAGAGAGGGGAAGTTAAACTTCCAATCGCTGTGCGCCTCTTCCTGCCCGGAACTGTCCTTCCGGGAGGGAATGTGAATGAGTCCATGCATAAAGTCTCCCCTAAGCTAAGATTGTCATAGCAGTGGCACCTTCCCCAGAGCTCCGGGTCACCTCTAGAATCACGCCAGCTCCCGTCTCTCCTTTGCGGACATGGTCCGCCTGCAATACCAGTCTGGCCTGCTTTGTTGTCTGTTAGAGGAGGGTGTTTCCTCACCTTCACAATGCTCCTTTTCAGGATTAAGAAGAGGGAGTGCTTTTAAGAGGCGGCATGTTCGAGATTTATAAAGTTACTCATGGAATGGACAGAGAGGAAGAGGAGAACTTTCTCTCCCCCCCCAAATTAGGGTTGTCAGGTGTCTTCGTTCCTCTGGTAGGGGGATTTGGGGGGCATTCCAGGAGTGGGCGGAGACGTCACATGACATCCCCGATGCAATGACCTCACCTGGAAGTGATGTCATGGCATCAGGGATGTCATGCAGGGACGCTCTGGTATTTGGACGAAACTCTATGGTTTTTTTCGCCCTCAAAGCGAGTTTGCCCAAATACCAGAATGTCTCCCTCGCAATCAGTGTTCCCTCTAAGCTGTGAGCGTGTGTGGCCATTCATGAACACAGGAAGCCCCACTCAACAGGAATCTGGAACTGCGCAAGGTGTTGCACTGCCCATTGTCTGTTTTGAGATTACAGAAGTTCTAGTCTGCTCTGGATGTGAACTGCTCCGCTCAGTAAGGGGGCCCCGTCTGAGGGGAAAAAATCTTTCTTCCTTCCTCTCTTAAGCTGAGGCTGGCTCAGCTCCTCCCATCCAGTGGAGTTCTGTGGGCTCTGATTGGCTGGCAATCACTTGGATTTAGAATCATAGGCCGAGTTCAGACTGGTGGTTTGAAGGGGGAGGGAGTTGTGGCAAAAAAGCCTCAGAACAAACTGTTCTGGAATTTCCTGGACACACTGCGCCGATTGATGCGGGAGCATACCGGGAGGAGGTGCGCAGGAGCGTTCAGACTGCTGGCCCAGAGGCGCGGCTGTAAACGGCTTTTCCCTGGTAATTCCTATGAGCTCATGAGGCCGAATTACCAGGAAGAATCCCGTTGTGCTGGCACCACATTGGGTGGTAGAGCAGAGCACAGCCAATCATACCGCTGCTGCCTTATGCGCAACGCGGGTTGCTCCTGGCTTTTCAGGTTGGCGTTCACACTTCCTGGAAGCGGAATGAAGTGGGATAAACAGGCTCTCAGGGATTTGCTACCATTTTTACCGGGTATCTTTTAAATGTGGGAGTGAAGCGGAACAGCACGGGTTGACTAGGGGTGGGGAACGCCAGGCAGAGGTGCCTGTGTGAAGGCCCCCTTTAATCCGCTTGTAAAACGTGGCTGAAACGTGGCTATAGTGGGGCAAACTGCCAGTCTGAACTCAGCCATAGAGTTGGAAGGGACCTCCAGAATCATCTAGTACAACCCTCTGCACAAATTCACAAATACCTCCCTTTCATACCTCCAGTGACCATGCCCAGAAGATACCAAAGGGGTTAGGCGTGAGTCCTAAAGCACAAGGATTGGTTCAGAGCCCTTGACAAGAAGTGGGACTTTTACGGCTGATTGCCTCAGAAGGTGACTCCATCAACTATAGCTAGAGCCCATCTGGCCCTTCTGATGGACTTCTTGTTGGCACCTGGGTTTGGGCCACCCAGAGTTGTTAGCCTGGATGGGCCATTGGCCTGATCCAATATGGCTCTTCTTATGTTCTTATTAGGCCAGAATTTGAAACCAGAAGTTTGAAGCTGGCTTATGAATCACAGTTGTAGCCATTGTTTCATGTGAGAGCTCAGTCGCAGAGATGTCCAGCAATGGCCTTGCACACACACCCAGCTAAAGAGATGCCTGTCCAGAACATAGAGACAAACCAGAATTTGTGCGATCACCTGTGAGTCGAATCCTAGTTTCGGAAACCAACCACAGTTAAATTCGCCGTGGTTCTATCAGAACCTTGCCAACGGTAATTCTTTCATGTGTTCCTGTGCTTTTGGAGCAAGGACTACGCTTACGCTTTCTGGATCTAACTCATTTTAAAATTTACATCCCTCGCTGCTTATTATTTTATCATCTGCTAGAGCATAATAACCAAGTAGCAATAATTGTCACATTAAGTGACTAAAGTGTACTTGGTCCTTCTCAGCTATGATAATATGTATTTTAATGGAGCTCCTGGTGTTATTTAAGGAAGGACAAATCACAGCGAATGTGTGATAAAAGGATAACCTGTGCTAAAATGGGATATCGAGAACAATGAAGCAGGTTATTCGGGGCCTATAAAAGCACTTTAGATAACGTCAATACATCCTGCTGAAGCAATATCTTAAACCCTGATCTCTTCTAAGGAGACAGCCTCACCAGCATTCCTCTGATTAAGGTTTTCTTCTCCAGGGAAGATAGCGGTACCTCCAGGGTAGGGCTGCAACCAGTGGGCACCCTCTTGTCCCTGCCACTGCTTGGGAGAAAAAAGCAACAACAGCAACATCAGAAGGGATATAGGGTGGATCTAAAGGTAAAGGTAAAGGCTTCCCTTGCTCGAAAGACAGTTGAATCCTATTCTGGGGGTGGTGCTCATCTCAGTTTGCGAGCTGAAGAGCCAGTGCTGTCCGAAGACGTCTCTGTGGTCATGTGGCTGGCATGACTAGATGCCGAGGCACACAGAATGCTGTTACGTTCCCACAGAAGCGGTACCTACTTATCAACTTGCAATTTTTTGCATTCAGACCGCTAGGTTGGCAGGAGCTGGGGCCAGAGACGGGAGCTCACTCCATCACACAGCACTTGGGTCTCGAACTGCCGAACTACCGACCTTCTGGTCTGCAGTTCAGCATCTTAACCTCTGAGCCACTGCAGCCCCCCAGGGTGGATCTAGCACTAGGCAAAACCATAGAGTTTCCAGCAATTCCTAGAACTACCTCATATCACTTCCTGGTTTTCCCGGAAGTGATGTAGTGACATCACTGATGTCACAGGAACCCCGCCCCTTGTCCCTTCCCCCAACCCTCACACTGTATTCCAGGCTTGGCCTGGCAAATCTCCTCCAGTGCGGTAGCCATTGCATGTGCTGGCTTCCACATCACCAGCACAATCGATTGGATTTGAACCTACCATTCCTATAAGGAGCTCAAGCTGTTATATGTCATTCTTGGCTGTTTTATCCTCTCAATCGATCTAATCATTAGGAACTGAAGGCAAAATGAAGAGGATCCCAAAACTATTCTTAATTCTTATTTATTTATTTATTTTTCGCATTTGTATCCCGCCCACCCCATGAACGGGCTCAGGGCAGGTTACAACATTTCCATAAATGTGATAAAAAACTTAAAAACACATTATAAGCATATAAAATCGATAATCATAGCTTGCCGTAGGGAGAGTCTCTGGCCCATTGATGTAGGTAGGTATGGCCGGTTATCAGTGGATGGGAGATGGCAACTCACTGGCTTCTGGTGTCCTGGCCCCACTGCTGGACCTCCTGATGGCACCTGGTATATTTTGGCCACTGTGTGACAGAGTGTTGGACTAGATGGGCCATTGGCCTGATTCAACATTGGCTTCTCTTATGTTCTTATGGGTGCCTGTTGTGGGGAGGAGAAAGGAAAGGAGGTTGTAAACTGCTCTGAGACTCCTTTGGGTATAGATCCAATCTCTCCTTTTTCTCTTCCCCACTCCTCCATGTGCAGCTGATGGTGTGACCTTGGGTCAGTCACAAGTTCTCTCAGAGCTGTTCTCTCAGGAGCATTCCTTGAAAGAGCTCTCTTGGCCCCACCTACCTCACAGGGATAAAAGTGGGCAGGTAATGCACTCTATTCTTGGCGCTGGGGGAATCAGCAATGGGAGGGCTTCTGGAGTTCTGGGCCCCACTGCTGGACCTTCTGATGGCACCTGGTATTTTGGGCCACCGTGTGACAGAATGTTGGACTAGATGGGCCATTGGCCTGATCCAACATGGGCTTCTCTTATGTTCTTATGTTCTTATTTCTTCTTCTTCAGCTGTATTACTCAAATACGTAGGGGCTGTTCCCTCTCGTTTCCCCTCCACCTCAGAATTTCAGGCATGGGTTCTGATGAAGGAGCGGTGGATACTTGGAAGTGTGTTTTAAGAATATTTCTAAATTGGGTTTCTCATTTTCATTCAGTTAATAAGCTCGCCAACTTCAGGTTGGAGAATTCTGGGAGACCGGGGGCCGGCAGTGGAACCCGGAGGGGCAGGGTCTTAAGAGGGGAGGAACCTCAGTGGGATATAAGGCCATAGTGTCCACCCTCCAAAGCAGCCATTTTCTCCAGGAAAACTAATCTCTCCTGTCTGGAGATCAGTTGTAAATCCAGGAGATCTCCTGTGGAATTCTTGTTTTCCTGTGGAACTTTTGCTCTCTGAAAGTGTCTTTTACAAAAGATTAGTGAACTTCACTTGGATTTTTGTCTTTTGTATTAAGCAGTGTTGGATCCTAACCCTTTAAGAAATCAGAAGAGTGTTTGAATTTGACAAATATTTGAACGGTTAAGAACTATTAAAACTGTTTTGGATAATATATTCTTTCTGCTTCTGTCCATAAGTTACACATGGAGTGTTTGTGTTTTGATGCAGCTTCCAGGTGGGGGCTGGAGATCTCCTGGGCTTACAACTAGTCACCAGGCAACAGGGATCAGCTCACACGGGGAAAATGGCCGCTTTGGAAGGTGCACTTTATGTAGGGTTGCCGGGTGTTTACCGGCTGCTGGGGGTGGTGGTGGTGGTCATCCAGGCTGCTCCCTGGGATCTTCTGTTGCACATGCAGCTCACACACCATGATGACATCACCTGGAAATGACATCATTGCACCATGGAATGTCATGCAGGAGTCGCTCTAGCATTTGGCCAAAAACCCTATGGTTACCATAGAGTTTTAAGTCAAATGCTCAAGTGTCATCTGCAGAACGTGCCGAAAATGATGATGTCACCTCCAGGTGATATCATCACTCCAGGCACATTGGGCACAATGGGGCACTTTGGGGGCAGGGCTCCCCCTACCAGCCAGCTGGTTGGTGGATTGAGGCCCCTAAAAAGTGGGGAAAACCCCACCCCTATTGGGAGGATGGAACCCCTAATTTTATGGCATTATACCTCATTGAAGTCCTTCCCCTCCACAAACCCTGACATCACAATACAAGAAGTCGTGGACACTCCATGAAATTGCTGAGCAGTTGGGTTAGAACAAATAAAAGGAAGTACTTCTTCACCCAAAGAGTGATTAACTTATGGAATTCACTGCCACAGGAGGTGGTGGCAGCTACAAGCATGGACAGTTTCAAGAGGGAATTAGATAAACATATGGAGCAGAGGTCCATCAGTGGCTATTAGCCACAAGGTATAGATAGGAACTCTCAGTCTGGGGCAGGTGATGCACTCTATTCTTGGTGCTGGAGGGGGCAGCAGTGGGAGGGCTTCTAGTGTCCTGGCCCCACTGCTGGACCTCCTGATGGCACCTGGTATTTTGGGCCACTGTGTGACAGAGTGTTGAACTAGATGGGCCATTGGCCTGATTCAACATTGGCTTCTCTTAAGTTCTTATGTTCTTATGTTATGTTCTTATCCTCAGGCTCCATTCCCCAAAATCTCCAGATATTTCTAGGCTCCAGATATTTCTAGGCTCACAACCCTAGATGCTCCAGTTTTGGATTAAGGACTCTTCCAGTTCTAGGACTCCATGATCCACCTTCATTTCCTAGATTTATGGGCCCATCCTATGCATGTCGCTTTCATGTTATCATCATGGAGTTTAAAAAGAAAGGAGAAACATCTACAAACCCATTTACCTCATAAAATCTTTTAGCCACTGTGACCAGGTAAGTCTACAAACCCATTTACCTCATAAACTCTTTCAGCCACTGTGACCAGGTAGGTCTACAAACCCATTTACCTCATAAACTCTTTCAGCCACTGTGACCGGGTAAGTCTACAAACCCATTTACCTCATAAACTCTTTCAGCCCCTGTGACCAGGTAGGTCTACAAACCCATTTACCTCATAAACTCTTTTAGCCACTGTGACCGGGTAAGACTACAAACCCATTTACCTCATAAACTCTTTTAGCCCCTGTGACCAGGTAGGTCTACAAACCCATTTACCTCATAAACTCTTTTAGCCACTGTGACCGGGTAAGTCTACGAACCCATTTACCTCATAAACTCTTTTAGCCACTGTGACCGGGTAAGTCTACGAACCCATTTACCTCATAAACTCTTTTAGCCACTGTGACCGGGTAAGACTACAAACCCATTTACCTCATAAACTCTTTAAGCCCCTGTGACCAGGTAGGTCTACAAACCCATTTACCTCATAAACTCTTTTAGCCACTGTGACCGGGTAAGACTACAAACCCATTTACCGCATAAACTCTTTTAGCCACTGTGACCGGGTAAGTCTACGAACCCATTTACCTCATAAACTCTTTTAGCCCCTGTGACCAGGTAAGTCTACGAACCCATTTACCTCATAAACTCTTTCAGCCACTGTGACCGGGTAAGTCAACATTCCCCATTAAGAGATGTTGTGGATGACCTGCCTATTCCACAGCACCAAATGGTGAATACAGTGCTGTTAACTTCACATGCTTCTCATATGGTTGGATCCTAATGGCCCGGCCGCGTACTTCCATGGTTCTTTGAACAGAATCCTCTTTTTGAACTCCTGTGAGCCGCTGGATCCTTTCCCAAGCGAAATGTCAACTTCTATCTTGTTCATTAACCTTTCGCGCTTATTGTAGAGGCAATTTCATTGCTGACTGGGGAGGCTGGAGAATCGGGTCGTAGATATTCATTCCGCTTCAGACTTTTTTTTGCCAGAAGTTCAGCTGTAGCCAAGGCGAAAAGAAAAAAGCAAGCCGAGGTGGCCGGGGAGGGTCAGGAAAAGCTATTAGATCAATCCTGCCTCTTCAGCGGTTTATACGTTTAATAAAGATTGAATTGAGAGAGAGAGAGAGAAAACCCCGACTTAGTAATAATTCCCTCCTCAAGCCCTCTTATAATTAAAAAAACGAAGTCAAGACCATGATGTCTGCTATTGAAAATAAAAGATGGACCTTTAATTATACCAAGGCCATCTTAACCACGGGTTAAGGGCCTGTTAATTCCTTGTCAGCATTTCCACTATAACCCCTCAGTTTCAGAGGTTTATAGCGCAAACATAAATATCTGCGGCAGGCCTTCGCAGGGTCGGACGAGGAGGTAAATTTTGTTTACTTTTCATAAAACTGACCTTCTTATTGCCCTTTCGCCAAATGGGGAGGAGGGGTGCTTTGCTTTGGAGCAAACGGAAACAAGAGGGCTGCCCAACAAGCGCTGTGGCTTCCTATGCGCCTAGGAGGATGGATGCTGAAGTCCTTACTGGTAAAATTTGGTGTAGTGGTTAAGTGTGCGGACTCTAATTTGAGAGAACTGGGTTTGATTTCCCACTCCTCCACATGGAGCTGCTGGGTGGCCTCGGGTCAATCACAAGTTCTTTCAGAGCTGTTTCAGAGCTGTTCTCTCCAGTTCTCAGAAGAGCTCTCTCAGCCCCACTTACCTCACTGGTGTCTGTTATGGGGAGGGGAAGGGAAGGAGATTGTAAGCACTTTGAGTGAAGGATGGAGTATAAATCCAGTCTCTCCCCCCCCTTCTTCTTCTCCTTCTCCTCCTCCTCCTCCTCCTCCTCCACAGTCCTTAATAATCTTTCCAACTTTGTGAATCGTTTAGAACACTGCAAGCCTATCGCCTGTGTGGAAAAGCTCTCTTGAATACATCAGTTTTGCATTGTTTGCGGAAAGCCAGGGTAGTGGGAACTTCCCTGGCATCCTCAGGCAAGCCATTCCACAAGGTGGGGGCCATGATTAGGGATGTCGTTTTTGGGCCCCGCCTCTCCCCACCTCTCCACCACCGGCCAGCTAGGAATTATCCCCCCCAAAACACGGAACAATGCAGAAATTAAACACAATGTGTCTGCATGACCCAGAAGTAATGTAGGCATGTCGGGGATGTCAGGCAGCAATGCTCTGGTTTGGGGGCAGAACTCTATGGTAGAAGCTCATTCTACATAGAATTTTGCCCCCCAAAACAGTGTCGCCCCGCCCCCAGTCCCTGAAATGCTGACATCACTTCCAGATCATGTAGGCAGGTCATGTTTATTTTTGGCGTTCCTCCCTGCTCTCCGTAAGTTCACCCCATTCCCTGCCAGCAAGTCTGAGGGACCTGGCAACCCTAGCCATGATGGAGATGGCACAGGTACGGGCAGTTGGTGATGCCACCCTTTTGTAGGCTGCCACCTGAAGGAGACCGTGATTGGGTAAGCAAAGTTGTTGTGGTGGAGCATGGGGGAAAGGCGTCCTCTCAGATATGAGAATCCGAGGCTGCAAAGGGCTTTGTATCTTGCTTCAAGCTAGGCTTTGGCAGTATGAGGATAGAGAACTGCCAGAAGTACACGCTGGGTTTCGAAGAGGTAGAGGAACTAGAGATCAGATTGCCAACATTTGCTGGATTATGGAGAAAGCAAGGGAGTACCAGAAAAAGATCTACCTCTGCTTCATTGACGACATTAAAGCCTTTGATTGTGTGGGGCTGAGTTCAGATTGGCAGTTTGCCCCACTATAGCCGTGTGTGAGCAACATTTCACAAGTGAATTAATGGGACCGTTCACACAGGCACATCTATCTGGCGTTCCCCACCCGTAGTCAACCCGCCATGTACCGCTTCGCTCCTGCATTTAAAAGATACCTGGTGAAAGTGGTACCAAATCTCAGAGAGCGCCTTTGTCCCGCTTCATTCCACTTCTGGGAAGTGTGAACGCTCACCCGAAAAGCCAGGAAAAACCTGTGGTAATAATGTCTGCCGGGTGTTTCCGCGCATAAGGTGCACTTGATTGCCCTGGAGAGGCAGCAGCAATATGATTGGATGTGCTCCACTCTACCGCCCAATGCGGTGCAGGTGCAATGGCATCCCCCCCAAATCGCCCTGATGCACTCATGCACAAATAGCCAGGGAAAAGCCATTTACAGCCATGCCTCTGGGCCAGCAGTCTGAACGCTCCCTCGCGCTCCTCCCGGTATGCTCCTGCATCAGTCCGCGCAGTGTGACTGGGAAAACCCGGAACAGTTTGTTCCAGGACTTTTTTGCAATGACTCCCTCCCGTTTCAAACTGCCAGTCTGAACTCAGCCTGGATCACAACGAACTATGGCAAGTCCTTTAAGAGATGGGAGTACCAGAACACCTCACATATCCCTTGAGAAACCTGTATAAGGGTCTAGAAACAACAGTTAGAACTGGATACGGAACAACTGATTGGTTTAGCATCGGAAACCAAATGAGAAGGGAGCGTTTCCTGGAGAAGAAGACCCTGAAGCTGGGAAAGACTGGAGGTCAAAGAAGAAGGGGATGGCAAAGGATGAGATGGTCAGATGGTGTCATCGATGCAACGAACATGAAATTGAGCAAACTCCAGAGGACGGTGGAAGACAGGAGGGCCTGGCGTGATGTGGCCCATGGGGTCGCAAAGAATTGGTCTCGACTGTGTGACTGAACAACAACAACAACAACAACAAATCTTGCCCCCCCTTTAAGCCAAAGAAAGAAAGAAACCATTTCTATATTGTGAGTTTGTATTTTAAAAAAAAAAAAGTTTCCAAGGAAAATATTTATGTGCAAGTCCTCAAAGATGAAAAAAGGGGAAAGCATGCAACGGTTCTCCTTGGTTTTGTTTGGAGCCTTATTTACGTAGGACTGAGCACCTCGTTTTTCTTGCATACGAAGAAGTAATTATGCAGCCAGAAGAATTACAGCCCGCGTACTTCAAAACATATGAAAAATGTAAAACTTTATTACATGCATTAATTTCTCACAAAGGATGGCCCCAGCATCAGCCTTACTGGGGTACGTTGGGTAACTGATGTACGGGAGAGGCTCTGACGGGCCTCCCAAATGGGCTTTATAAAGGCAAACAAACAGATAAACAATTCCTTCCATTATATCTTTTCTCTTCTACATTTCTTCTCCCTGCCTGCTACCGGCAACAGCGGGATGCAAGTTTTTTCTTTCCTTTCTTTATCATCGTGGAAATATTTTATATGAACTACGCGATCCAGAGAATGGGATAATAATTTCAGACCTCAGTTGCTTTTCTTGCTTGTCCACAAATAGCCTGAGATTGCGGCTGGTGGAATTTGGATATGGTTGATTTCGCCTCCTGTGCCGTTGTGATCTTTGTGCATGCTGAACATTTTGTACACGAATGACCATTGTTACTCCCGACTTCTTGCTTTGTGTACAGTAGCACCTTAGAGACCGACAAGGTTTTTTTTTTGGGGGGGGGGGTATGACTACGGAGAAGTCTTCAGACAGCGCTGGCTCTTTGGCTTGGATCAGAGATGT
Organism: Gekko gecko; assembly: GCA_029375565.1. Lineage (NCBI taxonomy): Eukaryota > Metazoa > Chordata > Lepidosauria > Squamata > Gekkonidae > Gekko > Gekko gecko. The sequence goes on from JAPDNY010000001.1 coordinate 324,442,765, forward strand.
GCACCACCCTGTAGAGTCAGATTAGACTGGTTTTCGAGCAAGGGAGACTTTTACCTTTATGAGCTTTTGAGAGTCAAAGCTCCCATTGTCAGATAACTTGGAATGGAGATTCCGGGGTCCTGATATCCCAGTCTGAAGGTGGGAAGGGTGTCAAAAGGAGTCAAGAAACACAGCAGAACAGTACAAAATGTAACCAGCATGGTTAGTTGTTGTTGTTCAGTCGCACAGTCGACTCCAACTCTTCGCAACCCCATGGACCAGATTACGCCAGGCCCTCCTGTCTTCCACTGTCCGCTGAAGTTTGCTCAATTTCATGTTCGTTGCATTGATGACACTGTCTAACCATCTCATCCTTTGCCGTCCCCTTCTTCTTTGACCTTCAATCTTTCCCAGCATCAGGGTCTTCTCCAGTGAATGCTCCCTTCTCATTTGGTGGCCAAAGTATTTGAGCTTCAGCTTCAGGATCTGGCCTTCCAAGGAACAGTCAGGGTTGATTTCTTTTAGGATTGACTGATTTGATCTCCTTGCAGTCCAAGGGACTCTCAAGAGTCTTCTCCAGCACCATAGTTCAAAAGAATCTATTCTTCGGCGCTCGGCCTTCCTTATAGTCCAACTCTCGCAGCCATACATTACTACGGGGAATACCATTGCTTTAACCATGCGGACTTTTGTTGGCAAGGTGATATCTCTGCTTTTTATCATGCTGTTTAGGTTTGTCATCGCTTTCCTCCCAAGGAGCAGGCGTCTTTTAATTTCATGGCTGCAGTCACCATCTGCAGTGATCTGGGATCCTAGGAACGTGAAGTCTGTAAATACTTCTACGACTTCTCCTTCTATTTGCCAAGGAGTGATGGGGCCAGATGCCATGATCTTAGTTTTTTTAATGTTGAGCTTCAAGCCCACTTTTGCGCTCTCCTCTTTGACCCTGAGCAAGAGGCTCTTGAGGTCCTCTTCACTTTCTGGCATCAGAGTGGTATCGTCTGCATATCTGAGGTTATTGATCTTTTCCCCAGCAATCTTAACTGCAGCTTGTGATTCATCCAGGCCAGCATTTCGCATGATGTACTCTGCATATAAATTAAATAAGCAAGGTGACAATATACATCCTTGTCGTACTCCTTTTCCTATGCTAAACCAATCAGTTGTTCCATATCCGGTTCTAACTGTTGCTTCTTGACCCTTATACAGGTTTCTCAGGAGACATGTGAGGTGGTCCGGTACTCCCATCTCTTTAAGAACCTGCCATAATTTATTGTGATCCACACAATCAAAGGCTTTAGCATAGTCAATGAAGCAGAAGTAGATGTTTTTCTGGTACTCTCTTGCTTTCTCCATAATCCAGCGAATGTTGGCAATTTGATCTCTAGTTCCTCTACCACTTCGAAACCCAGCTTGTACTTCTGGCAGTTCTCTATCCACGTACTGTTGGAGCCTAGCTTGTAGGATTTTGAGCATGACCTTGCTAGCGTGTGAAATGAGTGCAATTGTGCGATAGTTTGAACATTCCTTGACATTGCCCTTCTTTGGGATTGGAATGTACACTGACCTTTTCCAATCCTGTGGCCACTGTTGTGTTTTCCAAATTTGTTGGCAAATTGAGTGCAGCACTTTAACAGCATCTTCTTTTAAGACTTTGAATAACTCAGCTGGGATACCATCACCTCCACTAGCTTTGTTGTTAGTAATGCTTTCTAAGGCCCATTTAACTTCGCTTTCCAGGATGTCTGGCTCGAGGTCAGTGATTATCCCATCATGGTTGTCAAGGACATCGAGGTCCTTCTTGTATAGTTCTTCTGTGTATTCTTGCCATCTTTTCCTAATCTCTTCTGCTTCTGTTAGGTCCCTACCATTTTTGTCCTTTATCATGGCCAGCTTTGCATGGAACGTTCCCTTGATTTCTCCAATTTTCTTGAAGAGATCTCTAGTCCTTCCCAATCTATTGTTTTCCTCTATTACTTTGCATTGTTCATTCAGGAAAGCCTCCTTATCTCTCCTTGCTGTTCTCTGGAAATCTGCATTCAGTTGGGCAAATCTTTCCTTTTCACCGTTGCCTTTAGCTTTCCTTCTTTCCTCTGCTATGTGTAAAGCCTCATCAGACAGCCACTTTGCTTTTTGCATTTCTTTTTCTTTGGGATGGTGGTGATTGCTGCCTCCTGTACAATGTCACGGACCTCTGTCCATAGTTCTTCAGGCACTCTGTCTATCAAATCTAGTCCCTTAAACCTATTCTTCACCTCTACTGTATATTCATCGGGGATGTGATCTAGGTCAAATCTGAATGGCCTTGTGGTTTTCCCAACTTTCTTCAATTTTAATCTGAATTTTGCAATGAGTAGCTCATGATCTGAGCCACAGTCCAGGTCTTGTTTTTACTGACTGGATAGAGCTTCTCCATCTTTGACTGCAAATTATATAGTCAATCTGATTTCGGTGTTGCCCATCTGGTGATGTCCATGTGTAGAGACGCCTCTTAGGTTGTTGGAAAAGGGTGTTCGCTATGACCAGCGTGTTCTCTTGACAAAACTCTGTTAGCCTTTGCCCTGCTTCATTTTGTTCTCCAAGGCCAAACTTGTCTGTTATTCCGGTTACCTTTTGATTTCCTACTTTAGCATTCCAGTCCCCTATGATGATGAGGACATCATTTTTTGGTGTTAGTTCTATGAGCTGTTGTAGGTCTTCATAGAACTGGTCCACTTCAGCCTCTTCTGCAGCAGTGGTTGGGGCATAGACTTGGATTACTGTGATATTGAATGGTTTGCCTTGGATTCGGACTGAGATCATTCTGTCATTTTTGAGATTGTATCCCAATACTGCCTTTCTCACTCTCTTGTTGACTATAAAGGCCACACCATTTTTTCTACGGGATTCCTGGCCACAGTAGTAGATATAATGGTCTTCTGAGTTAAATTCGCCCATTCCTGTCCACTTTAGTTCACTGATTCCCAAGATGTCGATTTTCATTCTTGCCATCTCATTTTTGACCACGTCAAGCTTACCTTGATTCATAGATCTTACATTCCAGGTTCCTATGCAGTATTGTTCTTTGCAGCATCGGACTTTCCTTTCACCGTCAGACACATCCACAACTGAGCGTCCTTTCGGCTTTGGCCCAGCCGCTTCACTCTTTCTGGGGTTACTCGTACTTGCCCTCTGCTCTTCCCCAGTAGCATACTGGACACCTTCCGACCTGAGGGGCTCATCTTCCGGCATCATATCTTTTAGCCTTTTGTTACTGTCCATGGGGTTTTCTTGGCAAAGATACTGGAGTGGGTTGCCATTTCCTTCTCCAGGGGATCACGCTTGGTCTGAGTTCTCTGCTGTGGCCTGTCCATCCTGGGTGGTCCTCCACGGCATAGCCCACAGCCTCATCGAACCACGCAAGCCCCCTCACCACAACAAGGCAGTGATCCATGAGGGAGAGCATGGTTAGAGCAGGTAAGAAATGCTTAGGTAAAGTAAAGGTAAAGGTTCCCTTGCTCGAAAGCCAGTCGAATCCGACTCTAGGGTTGCGGTGCTCATCTCCGTTTCAAAGCCGAAGAGCCAGCGCTGTCCGAAGACATTTCCGTGGTCATGTGGCCGGCATGACTAAACACCAAGGCGCACGGGACGCTGTTACCTTCCCACTGAAGTGGTACCTATTTATCTACTTGCAATTTCTTGCTTTCAAACTGCTAGGTTGGCAGGAGCTGGAACTAGAGATGGGAGCTCACCCCGTCATGCGGCACTCACTGGTCTTGAACTGCTGAACTACTGACCTTCCGCAGCCTGCAGTTCAGCGTCTTAATCACTTAAGCCACCGCAGCTTAGAGGCTGAAAATTAACACCTTGAGTGAGATAAGAATCCTAGGTCCTTATTCAGTCTTTCTGATTTTGTGGATGAACTCACCTTCAGCAATCTCACATTATAATCTCCCCTTGAAGCTTCCGTGTTTGAGGATTACTGTTCTTAGATGAAGAAGGGCAGCCGTGTTAGTCTGTCTGCAGCAGTAGAAAGGAGCAAGAGTCCAGTAGCACTTTAAACACTAACAAAATTTGTGACAGGGGATGAGCGTTCGTGAGTCACTCCTCACTTCTTCAGATATAGCTAGAATGTGAGTCCATCTGTCCTTATATCTTGGAGAGTGGGCTGGTTTCAGGTGCCAAATGACAATAACAGGCATGATTGGATTGGGTGTAACATACAGAGGGGTAGTAGACGTGGAGAAATCAGCATTGGTAAGGAGACAGGAAACCTATGTCTCGATTCAGTCCAGGAGGCTGCATGGTCTTGAGATTCATTATCAGTTGCCACTCAGCAGTCTCTCACAGACATATATAGGCCAAGATATAGAACAGATAGGCTCACATTTTAGCAATATTTGAACAAGTGAGCAGTGACTCTACTGCTGTTCTAAGGTCATCAGTGGAAAGTTCTAGAATATTAAAATGTTGTCCACTGGACTTGAATCTAGCTGTTCTGGCCAGTATGGCTGCCTTCTGAAACGGCTTAAAATCCCCCCCCTCCTAGTTTGCATGTTGTTTGGGTGACAGCTCTCCTGAATCACTATGAATTATACTGCCCCTATATAAAACAATGGTGTGACCTCATTTGGAATACTGTGCACAGTTCTGGTCGCCACACCTGAAAAAGGATATTATAGCTTTGGAGAAAGTGCAGAGAAGGGCAGCTAGAATGATAAAAGGGTTGGAACACCTTCCCTATGAAGAAAGGTTAAAGCGCTAGGGGCTCTTTCGCTTGGAGAAACGATGGCTGAGGGGTGACATGATCGAGGTTTACAAAATTATGCATGGGATAGTGAAGGCGGAGAAAGAAGTACTTTTCTCCCTTTCTCACAATACAAGAACTCGTGGGCACTCAGTGAAGTTGCTGAGCAGTCGGGTTAGAACGGATAAAAGGAAGTACTTCTTCACCCAAAGAGTGATTAACACATGGAATTCACTGCCACGGGAGGTGGTGGCAGCTACAAGCATGGACGGCTTCAAGAGGGAATGAGATAAACATATGGAGCAGAGGTTCATCAGTGGCTATTAGCCACAAGGTATAGATAGGAACTCTCAGTCTGGGGCAAGTGATGCTCTGTATTCTTGGTGCTGGGGGGGCAACAGTGGGAGGGCTTCCAGTGTTCTGGCCCCACTGTTGGACCTCCTGATGGCCCTTGGTATTTTTGGCCACTGTGTGACACAGAGTGTTGGACTAAATGGGCCATTGGCCTGATTCAACATTGGCTTCTCTTATGTTCTTATGTTCTTACTATGGACTCTCTCCCACAGGGCAACGAAACTAGATCTTCAGACCAGTTCATAAAGACATCGAGTTCATGGATCCTCTTTGCATGGCAGATGATTTGACATGAATATCCTCTTCAGTTACACATTAGAGTAACAGTAGTCTTAAGCCCATAGGTTGGGACTTCTGCATCTATTGTCAAATGTCTGGCTTGAAACATTCCCAACATTTTGTGATTGGTCATAGTTCCCCACAGTCACCATTTTGTTGGGTACCCATTCTCCTTTTTCAGAATTCCAGAACATAAGAGAAGCCATGCTGGATCAGGCCAATGGCTCATCCAGTCCAACACTCTGTGTCACACAATGGCCAAAAATACCAGGTGCCAACAGGAGGTCCACCAGCGGGGCCAGAACTCCAGAAGCCCTCCCACTGTTGTCCCCCCCAAGCACCAAGAATACAGAGCATCCCTGCCCCAGACAGAGTATTCCATCTATACCTTGTGACTAACAGCCACTGATGGACCTCTGCTCCATATGTTTATCCAATCCCTCTTGAAGCTGTCTATGCTGGTAGCCATCACCACTTCCTGGGGCCATGAATTCCACATGTTAATTACTCTTTGGTTGAAGAAGTACTTCCTCTGGTCTGTACCCACAGGCTCAACAACATGAGAGACCCCTGATCTAAGTAATCTGATGGTGCAATCATGAGAACGTTCTCCTGGGAGTAAGCAACATTGAACAGGCTTGAGTAGGATTCTAAATCGACCTGTTCGGGATTAATCTTGGAGGGACAGGTGTTTGTCGCTATTTACAGGGCCAGGGTGCTACCTAGAAGACACCTTGTGAATCCGAGTTATTCAAAAGTCTCATGCTACTACCGGAACTCTGACAGGGAAGTAAATCAAAGAAAACGGCCCATAGTTCCCTGCTTTTCAGGGGGAGAGATAGTGCTGGTGATCCACCACATTAACTGGTCAACTGAGCGCCTTCCCTCGTTTGCGTTTCTGCCTCCCCGGCCTGAGCAGTCACCTCCAGCGTTTTAGCCGATATGCCGCTGCATTGCGGTACTTGAGCACACGATAGGTTTTCCTCCCATGATTAGGGAACTTGCATTCCCTAATCAAGTTGCCTATTAACGTCTTTAATGTATTGAACAGATTTGAATTGCCCTGAGGGGCAGCTGCCCCATTTCACTGGTTGCCGCCAAAAGTACACAACGGTGTCAATCTGCCGCTTATATAGGTATTCGGCATTAAGGCTAATGAAGATAAACGCTCTCTGCGTGCCCGTCTGTTTATCGACTTACCAAATTTCCAAAGCCGGCGGGTTCCTTGTTGGGAAGGAAAATATATCCAGTGCAAATGTTCTCATTTGGGCCTACAGGGTGAGCGTAGCTGCGGGCCACTGTTCCAAACAGTGACATACCGGATCATCTTAGTCAGCATGCAGGGTTGGTTTCCCTCTCAGGTTACTGAGATAAACATCCTCAGGCAGGGTTGCCAGGTACCCCCGTACTGGCAGCAAACTTAGGTTTCCCTTGCCACTGGTATAGTGATGTCACTTCCGGAGTGCACTGGAAGTGATGCCATCACATCACTGGTGACATGGGGATGCTCTGGTATTTGGGCCAAAACTCTATGGTAGAAGCCATTTTTACCATAAAGTTTTGATCAAATACCAGAGTGTCCCTACCTTGCCAGCAATGTGATTAGAGCACTTCTGGTGTGCTCTGGAAGCGACATCACCATCTCACTGGTGACAGAGGTCTAGGCCTCAGTTTGCTGATGGTAAGCCTCCCCCCCCTGCTGGCCAAGGGACGGGATCCCCCACCCCCAGCAGGGGGTCTGGGAACCCTTCCCTGAGGGTCTGTTAGTGCTGATGATCACCAGTCCCCTCAGTTCTCTCCTCCCCTCAGCTGTATAAGAACATAAGAACATAAGAGAAGCCAGTGTTGAATCAGGCCAATGGCCCATCTAGTCCAACACTCTGTCACACAGTGGCCAAAAATACCAGGTGCCATTAGGAGGTCCAGCAGTGGGGCCAGGATGCTAGAAGCCCTCCCACTGTTGGCTCCCCCAAGAAAGGCATGCAGGGTTGGTTTCCCTCTCAGGTTATTGAGATGAACATCCTCAGGTAGGATTGCCAGGTACCCCTGTACTGGCAGCAAACGTAGGTCTCTCTTGCCAGCGGTACAGTGATGTCACTTCCGGAGTGTACTGGAAGTGATGTCATCAGAAGCCGTTTTTAACCATAAAGTTTTGGCCAAATAGCAGAGCGTCCCTACCTTGCCGGCAATGCGATTGGAGCACTTCTGGTGTGCTCTGGAAGCGACATCGCCACATCACTGGCAACAGAGGTCTAGGCTTCAGTTTGCTGATCGTAAGCCCCCCCCCCCCGCTGGCCAGCAGCGGGTCTGGGAACCCTACCCTGAGGGTCTGTTAGTGCTGATGATCGCCAGTCCTCTCAGTTCTCTCCTCCCCTCAGCTGTCCTTTCCAGGAAAGTGTATTTCCTGGGTCACAGGGCCCACATGGAGCTACAGCCACATGGGACAGCAGGCTGAAGTGGGGGGGGCAGGCAGAGGAAAAATGGCTACTTCTTACCCAGGCCTGTCGCCACGGGGGGGGCAGTGGGGCATTTTGGGGCCCTGCCCCCTTAATGAAAAGCCCCGCCCCACAAATAGCCATGCCAGAAACCTTATTTTTGAGGAGAGACCCCCGCTGCTGGCAGCGGCCAGGGTGAGAGAACCACGGCTTGTCCTTGGACTTCCCTCTCCTTCCCACTGTGGATTTTTTGGTGTGCGCATGTGTAATGATTTCAAGTTATATGTGTGTGTTTCTTTAAAATGGTTGGTGAGTGTCAGAAGAACGAGGGGGGTGAAAGAGGGAGAAGAGTGAGTGAGGTGATTGGTTGGTGACTGAGTGTGTGGGTGGAGCTAGGAGGGGTGTGTGTGTGTGTGGAGAGAGAGAGAAGGCAGAGGGTTCAGTTTGAAGTTTTGAAATCTGGAGTTTGAATTCAGCAGCTGTCAGTGAGTCCGAAAAGCACTCTTCGAACGAGAATCATATAGAAGTGCTGTGAAAGGCACTAAGACTCTAGAGGAGGAAAAAACCTATACTTAAGGGGGCATATCAGGAAAAATCTAATATAGTCAGAGTATTATAAGAGTGTGAGGGGAAAAGGCTGACAGAGACCTGAGTAAAAAGGGGAATATTCCACTAAGTAGAAGAAGAAGAAGAAGAAGAGGAGAAGAGGAAGAAGAGGAGGAAGAGGAAGAAGAAGAAGAAGAAGAAGAAGAAGAAGAAGAAGAAGAAGAAGAAGAAGAAGAAGAAGAAGAGATTGGCTTTATACCCCGCTCTTCACTCAGAGTCTTAGAGCAGCTTACAAACTCCTTTCCCTTCCACAACAGATATCCTGGGAGGTAGGTGGGACTGAGAGAGCTCTTTCCAGAACTGTCTTTGAGAGAACAGCTCTGACAGAACTGTGGCTTGCCCAAGGTTATCCAGCAGCTGCAAGTGAAGGAGTGGGAAATCAAACCCAGTTCTCTCAGATTGGACTCCGCACACTTAACCACTACACTTAACTGGCTCTCAGCTTAACGAAGCAACATAACAAAACATCTTGTAACCAATACACTTCTTTTACAATACAATCTTAGGATGCATTAACAGAAGCATTGTGTCCAGATCATGGAAAGTGGTAGTTCCGCTCTGTTCTGCTATGGTCAGGCCTCACCTGGAGTACTGTGTCCAGTTTTGGGCACCACATTTTAGGAAGGATGTTGACAAGCTCGAGCGTGTCCAGAAGAGGGCAACTAGGATGGTGAGAGGGTTGGAATCCAGGTCTTACGAGGAAAGGCTGAAAGAGTTGGGTATGTTTAGCCTGGGAAAGAGAAGGCTTAGAGGGAACATGATTGCAATCTTTAAGTATTTGAAGGGCTGTCATATAGAAGATGGAGCAAATCTATTCTCTCTTGCTCCGGATTAAATTCCTGGTGGCAGCAAGAGATACTCTGAGGGAGAGAAAGAATCAACAAGAAATGTAAAACTACATCATACCTGACCAGACAGATAAAAGGTACCCTCACAGGGGGCATCATGGGACCTTTTAATGCCTTTTGAGTTCCCTTCCACAGGGCAAGAAAGCTTAGATGGGCATTCAAGAGTGGCACCTTCAATACATCTCCAACATTTCTGCTAAGCCCAGTCCTGCTGTACACCTCCAAGGTCATGGTGAGAATTTGCATGTTCAACAAAGGCTCATGGGAATGCTTTTGGAAAACTCACCATGACCTCGGTGGTCTACAGCAGGACTGGGCTTAGCAGAAAGGGGGACTGTTGGAGATGTATTGAAGCTGCCACTCTTGAGTGCTCTTCTAAGCTTGCTTGACCTGTGGAGGGGAACTCAAAAGGGCACTGAAATGCCCTCTGACCTGTTTCCCCCCCCCAGGAACTGGCACGCACTGTCACTTGAAAGGAAGGCAGCAGTGGGAGGGCTTCTAGTGTCCTGGCCCCACTGCTGGACCTTCTGATGGGACCTAGTATTTTTGACCGCTGTGTGACAGAGTGTTGGACTGGATGGGCCATTGGCCTGATCCAACATTGGCTTCTCTTATGTTCTTATGTTCTTACACACATGCACATATGAAAAATACCAAAAGAGAGAGAGAGAGAGGGGGGAGAGAGAGAGAGAGAGAGAGAGAGAGAGAGAGAGGGGGGGGCATGTTGAGGAAGTAGGATCTAGCAACGCAAGCTCTGAAACACTAGCCATTATACTTGAGGTCACGGGGCACCAGGGCACCCCCACTTTAGGAAAGGATGATAAATTATGACCATAACACAAAAGGGATTGTTGGTGAAGTGAAGAAGTGAATCCTATTGTGATTGCTGAAGGATGCTGGTGACTTCCCACCACTCCAGAAGCGAAGCTGACGAACCACAAGCGTTGGCGGAATACATATAATGTCATCCTAAAACTTTTCCCCCGGAATTCTCCAATGGAGAGGGTCCTTTTCCGTCCGGGCCAAGGAGACGATAACCTAGTCCGCCTGGCCTTCTCAGTCGCCAATCAAAAACCCCCGGCTCCTGACATTTGCCTAATTACCTTCCCCTCATCATCTGTCATCTCTTGAAGGCCCGGCTTCATTCACATGCCAGGTATTTCCGAAATTAATCATGTCATCGAAGGAGGCAGCTTTTCATGTAAATGGGGCTTTATTATGTGGATGGGTGGGGGGGGGGTAGGCTCCTCTTTGAGCCGCCGAAGCCCAATTGTCGAGAAAGTGTCTGAAATGTGACACGCCGCCTTCTCAAGAAAGATGCTTCATGGCGACCTCCCAGCGAGAGCTCGGGCATCCGTCACTAGGCGTTCGTGTGGCGGTTCCTCCCGCCCTTGGGCTCCCTGCATGCTAATTTGCCCCCGTTGTTTCGGGGTGAGTGCCTCTCCAGCCCTTACAAACAAAGCCCTCTTCCCATACTGGCACTGTGTACAATTATTTCACCACTGCATCCTGTCATCATGCATATATAGGGAGGAAGGCAGACAGAGAGAGACAGGAAAAGACAAAGGGCACCGAGAGACGGAAAGACTTTGTTTACCACCTCAAACTGAAAACCACAATCCGGGTTTATCACGGATTCCAGCAGGGTGGCCGTGTTAGTCCATGGCTGCGATGAGAAACGAAAGACTCGGGGCACCTGAGAGGCAAACAAAAGTTTTTTTCCAGAACAAAGTTCGAGTCCAGTGGAACCTTTAAGACTAGGTAAAGGGAAAGGTTTCCCTTGCTCGAAAGCCAGTCGAATCCGACTCTTGGGCTGCGGTGCTCATCTCCATGCTGAAGAGCCAGCGCTGTCTGAAGAAGTTTCTGTGGTCATGTGGCCGGCGTGACTAGACACCAAAGTGTACGGAACGCTGTTACCTTCCCACTGAAGCAGTACCCAGGGCTCTTTTTGTAGAAAAAGCCCAGCAGGAACTCATTGGCATAATAGGCCACACCTACCAGCAGAAACGTCTTCGCCTATTAGGCCACACCCCTGACAGCACAGCTCATTAGCATATTAGGCCACACCCCATGTTACCAGAAGTGTGGTCATCCAGCCACACCCACTTTTTGCTTCTTATTCTGTGTACCTTGGTTGTTGTCAAAACCCAGGGCTATTTTTTGGAGCATGAGCTCCTTTGCGTGTCAGGCCACACACCCCTAATGTAGCCAATCCTAATGAGTTTCTGCTGTTGGGTGTGGGCTATTATGCTAATGAGTTCCTGCTGGGCGTGGTCAACTTGGGAGCCAGCCGGAACGCCATTCCTGTGCGTTCCTGCCCCAAAATAACCCTGGCAGTACCTATTTATCTACTTCCAGTTCCTTGCTTTCGAACTGCTAGGTTGGCAGGAGCTGGGGCCAGAGACGGAAGGTCACTCTGTCACGTGGCACTCGGGTCTCGAACTGCTGAACTATTGACCTTCCAGCCTGCAGCTCAGCGTCTTAACCACTGAGCCCCTGCAGCCCCTGTTACCTTTAAGACTAACAAGGTTTAATTCAGGGTATAAGATTTCATGTGCGCACATACTTCCTCAGCCCATACATCGCAAATTAGCGTACAGCATAATGAAAATGTTTAGCAGATTCAAGGGCCGAAGAAGAATAACAAGCTTAGTGGATATGGCTACCATTTATTTCGGTTTAATTCTGGGGGGAAACACGGTGAAGGAAATAAATATGTGACACTTGGAGATTGGTGGGCAGAGGTACTCTTCTTAATTGTGGAATGTGGACTTTCTTTCACTATGTTCCCCCCCCAGAATTAAACACAGACACATGGTATCCATAGAAGCTACGCTTGTTATTTTTGCTTGATCCTCGAATCTGATAAACGTCTTCATTATGTTGTACACTAATTTGCTGCTCATAAGAACATAAGAGAAGCCAATGTTGAATCAGGCCAATGGCCCATCTAGTCCAACGCTCTGTCACACAGCGGCCAAAATATAGCAGGTGCCATCAGGAGGTCCAGCAGTGGGGCCAGGACACTAGAAGCCCTCCCACTGCTGCCCCCCCCCAGCACCAAGAATAGAGTGCATTACCTGCCCCAGACTGAGAGTTCCCATCTATACCCTGTGGCTAATAGCCACTGATGGACTTTTGCTCCATATGTTATCTAATTCCCTCTTGAAACTGTCCATGCTTGTAGCTGCCACCACCTCCTGTGGCAGTGAATTCCATGTGTGAATCACTCTTTGGGTGAAGAAGTACTTCCTTTTATCTGGTCTAACCCGACTGCTCAGCAATTTCATGGCGTGCCCACGAGTTCTTGTATTGTGAGAAAGGGAGAAAAGTACTTCTTTCTCAACCTGCTCAATCCCATTCATAATCTTATAAACCTCGATCATGTCACCCCTCAGCTGTCATTTCTCCAAGCTAAAGAGCCCCAAGCGCTTTAACCTTTCTTCATAGGGAAGGTGTTCCAACCCTTTTATCATTCTAGTTGCACTTTTTCCAATGCTATAATATCCTTTCTGAGATGTGGTGACCAGAACTGTACACAGTATTCCAAATGAGGTCGCACCAATGATTTATACAGGGGCATGATGATACTGGCTGATTTGTTTTCAATTCCCTTCCTAATAATCCCCAGCATAGCATTGGCCTTCTTTGTTGCAGTTAGACACTGTCTAGACATTTTCCTTGAATTATCTACTATGACTCCAAGATCTCTCTCTTGGTCCGTCTCTGCCAGTTCAGTCTCTGCTCACCCTCTAAACACACACACACACACACACACACACACACACACACACACACACACACACATTAACTGGTAATTTCCACTTTGATGTATCTGAAGAAGCGTGCATGCACATGAAAGCTGATGGGTCTTCAAGGTGCCCCAGGATTTGAACTCTGTCCTGCTGCTTCAGACCGACACGATGACCCCACCTGAATATATCAAAATTTATTCTGCCATTGGGTTTCATGAGCTTGAGTCCATGACTGTAGGCGTCGGAGACGGATGAGCCTCAAGGAGACACAAAATGCAAGAAATACAAAGCAATGCATAATCATTTCAGATCCAGTCTCGTTACGACAAGTGCAAAGATCATTTAGTAGCTGTGCTACACTAGCTACCGCTAGTAACAAATGGGGAGCTCCGGGTTTTTGTTGAGACCAGGACACTTGTCATGATTTCGGCGTCACAGCAGCATGAAACTGATTTAAAAACGCAAATGCAGATTCGGCCTGAAAGTTCATGAGACTGTCTGGCTCACAAAGTGGGCACGTCATGAATCATGAACTGAAACGAACCACATTTTCCCAATTCACGCCTATCCTTGTAAATTTCTGGCCCATTGATTGGTTCTACACATGATTACAGATATAAACAGTTAAATGGGTCTATGTAATGAGAATACCTGCCCAAGGCACAAATCCTTCAAATTAACTAGCCAGGGGTTACCTGTCTGAGTAGGCAGTATTGCTGAATTTAATAGGGCTGAGTTCAGACTTGCAGTTTGCCCCGCTATAGCCGCGTGTGAGCAACGTTTCACAAGCGGATTAACGGGGCCGTTCACACAGACTCCCTCCAGCTTCAAACTGCCAGTCTGAACTCAGCCTAGGTTGCTTCCACTTGTGCAAAAGGAGCAGTGATTTTCACAGATTCACCATTTCTCCCTGCAGATGGCCTCCCCGATGTCCCTCATCACAACTGTTCCTGAAGATCTCCTGACCTTTCTAGAGAAGTGAAAAAAGAAGGGGAAGGTGAGAAATCCTTTGGAAACAATTCATTACGGTATGTAAAGTGCAGGATATACAAACGTTAGCCTGATCTAGTCTCAGAGGCTAAGTAGGCTCAGCCTTGGTTAGGACTTGGGTGGGAGACCCCCAAGGAAGCCCAATACGCAGAGGCAGCTAATGGCAAGCCCACCTCTGTTCATCTCTTACCTTGACCTGGATGACCCAGACTGGCCTGATCTCTTCCGATCTCGGAAGCTAAGCAGGGTCGGCCCTGGTTAGTATTTGGATGGGAGACCACCAAGGAAGTCCGGGGTTGGTACGCAGAGGCAGGGAGTGGCTGAACCACCTCTGAACATCAATTGCCTTGGGAACCCTATGGGGTCACCATAAGTTGGCTGTGACTGGTCAGCACTGTACGCACACATACACATATGAATGCTCTTAAAATACCCTGTGGGGCTTTCATGGTTCTGTGGCATTTGATCTTGACGTACATTTCTCCCGACCGCCACCAAAATGAGAAAGCAAAAATTCTGTTCTTTGCCCTCCTTACTTCTGAATCAGCGCTGGAGTCGATAGATTCCAGAGAAGAGTGTTCCATGTTAAAGCCATTCTCTGCCATGCGTGCTGGATTTTATAAGTGCCAGCTGCCATCCCTAATGCCCGCGGAACTTTTACGGCGTTATGAGAACGTACCATTTTTGCTCACGTAGCTCGCCCTAATGTGTTACATAATTAGTCAAATCGTGTGTCCTAAGGTGCATTTGCTCCAGTGGTTCATTCAGGCAAGCGTGGCCCCTTTCTATGTGTACGATAACACGTTTCCAAAGTTCTTACAACATCGCCAACTCATTTTCTACTCTTTTGAGCTTTGGAACTCCAGTGCTAATGAACTGATACCTTTCCTTTGGTGGTGGTACATTGTAACAATGTTACTTCCACCTGACGAGGTCGATCCTCCATTTGAAAAGGAACGCCATTGTATCAGGCTTATCCAAAGTTTCCGTATTCCGTCCCAGGCCAGCTCCAGGTTGGGAAATACCTGGAGATTTTTTTGCGGAGGGGCAGACCCTGAGGAAGACAGGGTTTGGGGAGAGGAGGGGCTTCAGTGGGGTACAATGCCATAGAATCTACTTTCCAAAGCCGCCATTTTCTATTAAGAGAGGAGGAGGAGGAGGAGGAGGAGAAGAAGAAGAAGAAGAAGAATTGGATTTATACCCCGCCCTTCACTCGGAGTCTCAGAGCAGCTTACAATCTCCTTCCTTTCCTCTCCCTACAACAGGCACCCTGTGAGGTAGGCAAGGCTGAGAGAGCTCTGACTGAGAACTGCCCTTGAGAGAACAGCTCTGAGAGAGCTGTGACTGACCCAAGGTCACCCCACCCAGCTGGCTGCATATGGAGGAGTGGGGAATCATACCTGGTTCTCCAGGATTAGAGTCCACCACTCTTAACCGCTACACCAAACTGGCTCTCATTTACCATAGAGTTTTTGCCCAAATACCAGAGTGTTGCCCCGAAATCCCATATGTGATGATGTCACTTCCGGGTCATGTGGACAGTGACATAGATGCAGTGCTTCTGCTCCCGGTGAGTCCCTGCTCCCCTGCCAGTTGCCACCCTATGTGAGACAGAGACTGTAGTAAGGAGGGAAACTGAGTAGCGTTGAGTAAAAAATCTGTCTGGACCCAAACCATTATCTGACAATGGCGGTCTGAGTTCTAGTGAAAGAAGTTTACAGTCCTGAGGACATGCCGCTCTCCTTGTATATATAATGTGAAAAAATGCCACACCACCCAGTGCAAATTTGCCCAGAAATGTCCCGCTGTGTTCAGTGGGACTTACTTCTTCTTTTTTTAAAATTCTTTTTAATTTCATACATATAAGCAGGGTTATTTTGGGGCAGGAACGCACAGGAACGGAGTTCCAGCTGGCTCCCGAGTTGGCCACGCCCAGCAGGAACTCATTAGCATAATAGGCCACACCTAACAGCAAATACCCATTAGGATTGGCTGCATTAGGGGTGTGTGGCCTAACATGAGAAGGAGTTCCTGCTACAAAAAAAAGCCCTGGGTTTTGACAACAAAGTAAACAGAATAAGAAGCAAAAGGTGGGTGTGGCTGGATGACCACACGTCTGGTAACATGGGGGTGTGGCCTAATATGTTAATGAGCTGCACTGTCAGGGGTATGGCCTAGTATGCTAATGAGTTCCTGCTGGGCTTTCTCTACAAGAAAAGCCCTGCATATAAGACAAAGAATAAACAGACTTTCATAGATACATATTAGGGAAGACTTATTATATCGGGTTTTTTTAAACATAGTCATTGACCTCATACTGTAACCAAAGAGTTTATTTTTCCCCCCACCTTATAGTTTGAATATACATATTTTGCTCGCAGTTTAGTATATAGTTCTTATTTATTTACTTTCAATCTGTATCTCGCCTTGCCTGTATGAGCTGGCTCAAGGCGGCTTACACGAGTTAAAATACAATAAAAACCAATAAATACACTAAAATTACAATAAAAACAATTAAGAACATAAGAACATAAGAGAAGCCAATGTTGAATCAGGCCAATGGCCCCTCTAGTCCAACACTCTGTCACACAGCGGCCAAAATATACCAGGTGCCGTCAGGAGGTCCAGCAGTGGGGCCAGGACACTAGAAGCCCTCCCACTGCTGCCCCCTCCAGCACCAAGAATAGAGTGCATCACCTGCCCCAGACTGAGAATTCCCATCGATACCCTGTGGCTAATAGCCACTGATGGACTTCTGCTCCATATGTTTATCTAATTACATAAAGTGCTAACATAAACAGGTGGCGGGAGTTTCTGTACATGGTCCGATGGGGAAAGGCCACATCCGGCATTGTTTCATAGGGCTGTAAGATGTTCAGTTTGCAAAGGTTGTCAGTGGTGGCCCCTAATCGAAGGCCTGATGGAAGAGCTCCATTTTACAGGCCCTGTGGAATCTGATGTCCTCTGGGAGCTCATTCCACCAGTGTGGAGCCACCACTGAAAAAGCCCTAGCCCTCATAATGGCCAGTCTGGCGTCTTTTCGGCCAGGGAGGGTCAGGCGGTTTTGTGACCGTGACCTCAGTGCTCTCTGGGGCACATATGGGGAGAGGCGGTCCCTCAGGTATGCAGGCCCCTGACCATATAGGACTTTAAAGGTCAAAAACAGCACCTTGAAACAAATCCGGTATGCTATGGTTACTGGAGTTTTTATATGTTATGTTCTTCTATCCATTTATAAAATCTTGACCATGTGTCCTCAAAATCTTAACATAAGAACAGAAGAACAGAAGAGAACCCAATGTTGGATCAGGCCAATGGCCCATCTAGTGCAACACTCTGTCATACAGCGGCCAAAAACACCACGTGCCATCAGGAGGTCCAGCAGTGTCCAGCAGGTGCCATCAGGAGGTCCAGCAGGTCCTTTGTTATTTCCTCTCAAGACTGAAGTTAAGTTGTCCATCTCTGCTGTTTCCAATATTTTATTTATAACTTCTTCCTTTGAAGGAGTTTCACTTCTTCTCTGGTGTTTAGCATATAGTATTCTTGCCGCTGTTAACGACATGTATAATGAGATGAAAATCTTGGTTTTTATAGTTCTCTAGTGATATATTCAATAAATTCAGTGGGACTTACTTTCAGCCAATGTGCATGGCGCAGAAGTCTTCCATAAAGCCAACGGTACGATCCTGCGTAGAGTTACACCTTTCTGAGCCCGTTGCCTTCAACAGTCTGAGAAGGATGCAAACTGTGTTTAGGACTGCACTGTAAACGCTCTTTCTCTTTCCTCATCCCGGTTAAAATCTGTAGCAGAACGATGGTGCTCATTAGCACGTGCGGTCAGCAGACAGCCCAGATTTCGAGGAACTCTGGATCACAACAGGGTTATCTGAAGGGTGTCCGGGGACTTATCAGTGAGTATCTCACCTCACCCTTAGGGATACAGCTTTTATGAATGCTCCTAGCCAGGGTACACTTTGGTTTCAGAGGGAAAAGCCCTAGCCATCGGCTAGGAATGGAGATAAACATCACACGCCTCTCCTAATTGCAAAGTGACATGAGAGGTCTCAAAGACCCTCAAATAACTTCCTGTCTCCCTGCAGCTACTTCTGACAGAATCCCAGAACCCCCCCCGGGGGTCACAAGGCCGCTGTCTTCTGTGCGTTATACTGTGGGACTGTTTGGATGAATCATAGCTTGTTTCATTCACCTTGTCATTAGAAGTACACCTTTCCCTTCCATGTAATCGCCACCGAGAAGAATCTCACCATGGCTAAAGTTATCCTCAGATCCTCATCCTTTAACAGAAAAGGTGCTTCCGGGTGGTCGGCCGTGTGGGTCTGACGCGGTAGAACAAAGTTTGAGTCCAGTGACTGCCCGAGTCGATCCCTGCTTAGCTTCCGAGATCTGCAGAGATCGGGCTTGCCTGGGCTATCCAGGTCAGGGCCAGACCAATAAGATTTTCAGGGTATGAACTTTCAAGAGTCAAAGCTCACTTTTGTCAGCTTTGAGGCTTGAAAGCCCGCGCCCCAAAAGTCTTGCTGGTCTTGAAGGTGCTGCTGGAATCCAGCTGTTCGGCTGCACACCTGTACAGCTACTCTCTGACACTTTATGCGTCTTTACTCTGACTACCCATTCCTGGCACCTAGCCCCCTCTACCTATCTGTAATGGCTGAGGAAGTCTTGTTTTGATCTATCTGAAGATGTGTATACACACGGAAGCTTATACCTGAAATTAAACTTCGTTGGTCTTAAACAAGCTTTTCCCCTCAAGCTTTCCCCCTCTGAAACTAAGACCGAGGGACTTGGACTGGAGTAGCTCTGTTACTCTTGCTCTGTATTCTTGGCACTTGGGGGGGAGGGGCAACAGTGGGAGGGCTTCTGGTGTCCTGGTCCCTCTGCTGGACTTCCTGATGGCACCTGGTACTGTTGGCCACTGTGTGACAGAGTGTTGGACTGGATGGGCCATTGGCCTGATCCAACGTTGGCTCCTCTCACGTTCTTATGTTCTAACTCTACACAGCATCACGTTCTCGGTCTCCATTTTAAAATCCCGAGTCTTCTTGAACTTCCGTCACGTTCAATAACTTGTTGATTTCCCAGGAAGTTCAGGCTTCCCAAACTTGCCTTGGAGCATGATGTAGAAGAAGAAGAGGAGAAGAGATTGGATTTATACCCTGCCCTTCACTTGGACCGATTTCACACAAGAGCTGTGCCAGCATCACGCCTCCCTTTGCACCGTGTCTATTGGTCAATTTCCCACTTGAAGCTGCACGGCCATATTTTGACCCGCGGCTTCGCCGGATTTCCCCCTCAGTTTCGTAATCCTGTTTTTTGAGGATCACGAAACTGTGGGGCAAATCAGGCAAAGCCGCAGGTCAAAATGTGGCCATGCGGTTTCGAGTGGGAAATTGACCAATAGACAGGGGGCAAAGGGAGGTGTGACGCTGGTGCAGCTCTTGTTTGAAATGGGACTTGGAGTCTTGGATCAGCCTACATACTCCTTCCCGCCCTCTCTCCACAACAGACAGCCAGTGAGGTAGGTGGGGCTGAGAGGGCTCTGAGAGAACGGCTCTTGAGAGAACGGCTCTGAGAGAACTGTGACTGACCCAAGGTCACCTTGTAGCTGCATGTGGAGGAGTGGGGGAATCAGAACAGGTTCATGCCGCTCTTAACCACTACACCACACTGGCTCCGTGTATTAAAATATCAGTCAAAATGCTGTATATCAAAATATTCAGAATATTCAAACTCGAAAGAACAGGCTCCTTTCTGTGATCGCTATCATTGCTGAGAGAAACAAGAGTCAAAAGTGACTGGACTTCTCATTCCTCACCCCCAGGCGGTTCTTTCCTCCAGGTCACATGGGACATCCAGTTGGGAAGAAATGGTCCTGAATACTTTTCCCTCCACAGGACGCTTCTGAAAGTAGCACAGTTCTGGTGACCCCCCGAGGACACCTCGTGACAGAGCCCCTTCTTCCTGATTGATGGATGGTTCATCCTGGGTGAGAGAAGAATTCCCTATTCAGGGCCTCTAATCCATCATGGCATTTTGGACCACAACGGTTGGTGTTTTCATGTGATTGTGTATCCTGGATTTGAGTTTCCCTTTTCTCCAAGGGGCGGAAGATGCTCCCCGATTCGAGCTTCAATTTTCATAAACGCTGGTTCGACAGGCCGTTTCGGAGACCGTTCCCTTCTCTTGCCACACTCCCAAACCACAGAGACACCCAAGCATGATTTCCTTCTCTCTTTAGTGGCCTTCATTTCGGTGCCCCGACTGCACCAAAGACTAGATGGCGCATCCGGCCGACACGTCATGGCTAATTTGACTAACTCTCCGACGGCGGCAGCTGCCATTAGTTAATCTTCCTATAATTTGTTCGAGTGAGGCTTTGCGAGGTAACTGGAAATAATTGTCCTCTTCCCACCCACCCCCCTTTCCTCCGGCTGAATTCTGTTGCTATGGGCAAGTTATTGGTCTAATAACAGCCCGTATCGCAGCAGTCAGGGACGATGATGGCTTTATGGCTCTGCTCCTAGCCAGAGGCGCATAATGCATCTCCGAAGGGCTTGATTGACTGGAAACATATTTTTCAGCCTGCTTAAAACTGCTTAGAGGGTGTCACAGAGGTCTTCAAAAATAAAGCATTCCGGTGTATTTAGTGAAACTCGACCCTCTAAGTACATGCAGGGGCACTGTAAGAAGCTAATTGGGCTGTAACATAAAACACCGTAAAACCAATGGCAAAACTCCGAAGGCCCAGCCAGCTTTTTCATGTTACGGTCAGAGTGTATTTATAAACAGTACACGAGGGCTTTGGAAAGCGGTCTCTCTGTTTCTAACGGGAGCGCAAAGCTCGGGAAGAAAAAGGGAATGCAGAAAATGTGGGTCCAATCCAATTTACAAGCAGTACAGGATTAAGGTCTTGATTTTTTAAGGAAAAAAAACAGAGATGCTTCAGCAAACTTTCTATATTTTCCCCCAGTTGTGGAAGGAGGAAAACTTACTGATTCTCTTCTTTCTAAAGCTACAGAATCGTTTGATTCGAAATGTACCTCAATCTGGTTCCCCATCCTGGACTATTTATCCACTAAACCCGAGTATTCTTCGACTCTGGATACTATAAATCTGCTGTATTGATGCATTTCACGAGATGTTTCATGTTAATGAAGTTCTTTGTCAAACTGGGTTTTTTGGTAATATCGCATCTACATTGTTTGTTATGTACGTTTTATCGCATGCACCAGTTAAGCTATATTTCTGATATTATACGCACTTGCTTGTAGTAAATAAAGGTTAAAAGTTTTTTAAAAACCCACGGCATGTTTCTTTTGCTTGATTTAAATTACGTAAACCATTTTGGTTATTTATTGATTGATTTCAAACAAAGTTAGAGTCTGGTGGCACCTTTAAGACCACCAAAGTTTTATTTGAGGTGTGAGTTTTGGTGTGTGCGCACACAGGCAGTTTGGCATAGTGCTTAAGTGGGGAGAACCGGGTTTGATTCCCCACTCCTCCAATTTCACCTGCTGGATGACCTTGGGCAAGCCATAGTTCTGGCACAGCCGTTCTTGTAAAAGAGCAGTTTCTGTCAGAGCTCTCTCAGCCCCACCTACCTCGCAGGGTGTCTGTTGTGGGAGGGGAAAGGAAAGGAGTTTGTGAGCCTTTGGGTAGTGAAGGGTGGGTATAAATCTGATCTCTTCTCTTCTTCTTCTTCAGATACAATGAAATGGAATTATAGATCGTACTTGTATATCTACAGGGTGTTTGTTAAACTAGCATGCAAAATAGCGAAGATGTTTTTTAACAGATAAAAAAGAATGACAAGGTTGGTTTCTGGTGATTGTTTGGGTTCAACTGGGGGGGGGACAACATAGGTAATAAATATGCTCAGACCAATACGGCCGCCCAAGTCGATCTATTTATTTACTTGTTCGTTCTGGAATTTCATGGGCATGAGCAACCCAGGCGTGTTTGTATGAGCATGTTTTTTTTTTTTTTAACTTCATTTTTATTTTCAATTTTTCAATAAAAGTACAAATGTATAACTTTTCTATGACATCACTAATAAACAATTAGAACTATAAACAAACAATGGTATCAATACAATTTCAATATTCGGTGCGCATAATAAATCCATTAACAACACTCATATAAACCATTTAATAAAACATAAAATCTATATATTTTGTAGGCAAGGTATTATCTCCAGTGCTTGTTGTAGATACATATGAGAAAAATACAAACCACTTTCCTCCAAAATTAGATTTTGTCAATGGAGTTTCTGCAGCTAATAATTGAAATGCTACCTTATCCATTACTATCATATCCCAAAGTTTGTAAATCATTGTCTGACAATCAGGATTTTTTTTCTGTTTTCCATATTTTTGCTATTAAAATTTTTGCTGCCAGTCCATAAGAACATAAGAACATAAGAGAAGCCAATGTTGAATCAGGCCAATGGCCCATCTAGTCCAACACTCTGTCACACAGCGGCCAAAATATACCAGGGGCCATCAGGAGGTCCAGCAGTGGGGCCAGGACACGAGAAGCCCTCCCACTGCTGCCCCCTCCAGCACCAAGAATAGAGTGCATCACCTGCCCCAGACTGAGAGTTCCCATCTATACCCTGTGGCTAATAGCCACTGATGGACTTCTGCTCCATATGTTTATCTAATTCCCTCTTGAAACTGTCCATGCTTGTAGCTGCCACCACCTCCTGTGGCAGTGAATTCCATATGTTAATCACTCTATGGGTGAAGAAGTATTTCCTTTTATCTGTTCTAACCCGACTGCTCAGCAATTTCATGGAGTGCCCACGAGTTCTTGTATTGTGAGAAAGGGAGAAAATGACTTCTTTCTCAACCTACTCAATCCCATTCATAATCTTATAAACCTCAATCATGTCACCCCTCAGTTGTCGTTTCTCCAAGCTAAAGACCCCCAAGCATTTTAACCTTTCTTCATTAAGTAACATTAAGGAAGTTATTTCTGGCTGAGTTCAGACTGGCAGTTTGCCCCGAGATAGGCACGTTTCAGCAACGTTTCACAAGCAGATTAACGGGGCCATTCACACAGGCACATCTGTCTGGCGTTCCCCACCTGTAGTCAACCCGTCGTGTACTGTTTCACTCCTGTGTTTAAAAGATACCTGGTGAAAGTGGTAGCAAATCCCAGAGAGTGCCTTTATCCCACTTCATTCTGCTTCCAGGAAGTGTGAATGCTAACCCAAAAAGCCAGGAGCAACCCGCGGTAATAATGTCCGCTGGGTGTTTCCGTGCATAAGGTGCACTTAATTGCCCTGGAGAGGCAGCAGTGATATGATTGGATGTACTCCGGTCTACCACCCAATGTGGTGCCAGCACAATGGGATCCTCCCCAAATCGCCCAGATGTGCTTATGCGCACGAGCGCATATGCGCACATGTGCACATAGCTGAATTACCAGGAAAAAGCTGTGTACAGCTGCGCCTCCAGGCCAGCAGTCTGAATGCTCCCATGCGCCTCCTCTTGGTATGCTCCCGCATCAGTCAGCACAGCATGGCTGGGAAAACCCGGAACAGTTTGTTCCGAGGCTTTTCTGCAAAGACTCACTCCTGCTTCAAACTGACAGTCTGAACTCAGCCTCTGATTTGTATCCTATAAGATGTACATTTTCCCCAAAGTTTAAAAGGATAGATTTTTGGGGATCTTGGAATCTGTATTTCTATACTATTTTCAATAGCTGGCAAAATTCTGTTCCAAAAATGGTTTACCTTAGGACAAGTCCACCAACAGTGTAAAAATGAACCCATCTGCCTGCGGCCCTTCCAGCATTTTGGATCTTTCTTGGTTTTAGAATAAAATAACCTTAAAGGGGTCATATACCATCTTGTGTGTGTGTGTGTGTTTCCAAGTCGCTTCCGATTCATAGAGACCCGATAAATGACTGACCTCCAAAACTTCTTGTCCTTAACAGCCTTGCTCAGCTCCTGCAAATGCAGGGCCTTGGCTTCAGTTATTGAGTCAATCCATCGCATGTTGGGTCTTCCTCTCTTTCGGCCACCTTCCACTTCTCCTAGTATCATTGTCTCTTCCAGCGATTCTTGTCTTCTCATGATCTGACCAAAGGACGGTAGCCTTGCTGAAGACATTTTTGCTCCTAGGGAGAGTTCAGGCTTGATTTGATTTAGAACTCCCAGATTTGTCTTTTTGGTGGTCCGCGATCTCCATAAGTTTGGTGTAGTGGTTAAGTGCATGGACTCTAATCTGGGAGAACCGGGCTTGATTCCCCACTCCTCCACTTGCATCTGACTAGATGACCTTGGGCAAGCCGTAGCTCTGATAAGAGCAGTTCTTGAAAAAGAGCAGTTTCTGTCAGAAGTTCTCTCAGCCCCACTGACCTCACAGGAGGGGGTCTGTTGTGGGGAGGGGAAGGGAAGGGAGTTTGTAAGCCACTCGGAGACACCTTTGGGTAGTGAAGAGCAGGGTATAAATCCAATCTCCTCCTCCTCCTCCTCCTCCTCCTCTTCTTCTCTCTTCCAACACCACACTTCAAATGAATCGATTTTCTTCCCATCGGCTTTCTTCGTTGTCTGACTTTCACAACCATAAACTGTAATGGGGATTTTAAATAAGCACGTACATAAGATAACTACTGCTTTCTTCCTGTCCTTCACAATGCATTGAGAGAAGAAGAAGAAGAGGAGGAGGAGGAGGAGGTAGAGCCAGCCACAAAATGGCTGCCACAGGAGGCAGAGCTAGCTACAAAATGGCTGCCACACGAGGTGGAGCCAGCCACAAAATGGCTGCCACACGAGGTGGAGCCAGCCACAAAATGGCTGCCACACGAGGTGGAGCCAGCCACAAAATGGCTGCCACAGGAGGTGGAGCCAGTCACAAAATGGCTTTTCCAGCTTACCTTCAATCACAAAGTGAAGGTCCTTGCACTGTAATGGCAGCTGCTGCTGCAGCAACATTCTTCTTCTTTTTTAAAAATCTGAACAGCTAAACAAATCTCCAGAGGCCAGTCAGGAGCCCCACTTTCTAAATACCCTTGAGGGACGCCAGGAAAGGTGTTGTCGGGTGCCACGTTGGAGACCCCTAGGTTAGTGCATTGCCGAAAGCTCTCCCACTGCAATCAAACCAACGTGGCTGGGTCATTCCCCAGATTAATTTTGAACATCATAAAGGAAACAACCAGGAGTTGCAACAAGAGTCTGAGCTGATGTGCGAACATTGAAACTCTCCCAGGGAGGAAGCCCCCCTAAATTTAATCCCAACATTTAATAAGATTTATAACAAAATCAGCATGCTAGGACTGTAGACTAGGAAAGAGAGGCTTGATTCAAAGATCGACTGCTTCATGGAAGACACTGGGTGCAATCCAGAGCAAGTGAGATACGTCTAAGTCCCGTTGATTAGTCACGGATGGATTTTCTTAAGATTGCACCCCTTGTCTTGTGATCTTGTGTTGTTCCAGTTAATTTTTCAGGGCCACGCATTGGAGACGCTCGTACGGATGGACTGTGGCCCTGATGTGAAATTCTTTGTTTTAATTATGTGTAAATCCCGAGATGCTTAACTTTTGGGGCTCAAGCCCAACGATATTCTTCCACATGGAGAAACATGCTTTCGGCATGCGCATATCTCCTTGTGTGAGCTGCAACCAAAGATTCCCCTATCAATGTACTTCTCCAAGGGGTACATATGCATTAGCTAATCTATGTATAGTTCATGCAGGATCTTAGTCCTTTTCCCAATCACCACCGTCGGGAATCCTAGTCACTTCCCATTGCGGTATTGTGTTCTAATCTGACACATGTTTTCCCCACATGAACGCGCTATCTAGCATGTCCCATCTTCCAAACTATTCGCCGAACACGTATTTTGTTTCCTTAATAGGAATTAGTACGATTTTCAAACACTCACAAATATAATTCCAAACATGCATCGAACATATTAGCCGGTAACCCAAAACATATGCAAAAGGCTAGAGAATCACAGAAAGATTGGAAATGTCAGGGGGGAAAGAAATTAGTCTGATCAAACTAGACAAAAATAATCTTTCTCTCCTCCCTCTGAAATGTTTTATGTGGAAAACATCCCAGTCTTTATAATATACATCCCTGGGTGTTTTGAAAATTGAAGGCACTCGGGAGCGTGAAGAAATATAGCAGAAAGTCCATCGATATTAATTTTTGTTTACTATCATCTCGACGAAGCATATTTTGGAAGCCTTGACATTGTTAAGACGTGATTGAAAGGAAAGGAGGTGTTAATTTAAGAAATGTGTTCCCGGTCTCCGGGAAAGTAAACACAATTAGCACGTGTCCATTGGTTGTATGCATATATGGCTGTAGACCTCCGGAACCTTGGGGTAAAGAATGCGGCCCACTTGAGAAATTAGTTGACACTTTGTGGTAATTTTATTGTTCAGCTTTAATGGGGACTGTCACGCGGGTTCTCCTTTTGTTTTGAAAGGCATGGTTTATAGTTCTTCCCGGATTGATTATTTTCCTGAAGGCTTTGTGATTAACAATATAATATATATATTTTTATGCACTGAACCACTGAGCCCAAAGGGTTTACAAAATTTTACTAATAAATGGGCTCCTCTTCGGATTGGAGCCGCTATTTAGTCTTTTAAACAGCTCACTGTTTAAATTCTTCAAAGGCACCCGATCAAGGGCTAATATATATAAAAAAGCACTGTTTATGGAGAAGGGCGCATAAAAGAAGGTGTTAAAGGAAACATAAATTGAGTAGCTGGAGGTTCCCTATAGTGCTAATTTTATTTTATTATTTTTTAAAAAAATATAAATTAAAGTTCAAATATCTGCATTATAGCAAAAGATGCCTTTCATGTGCTCCATATAGATTATTTGAAAGGCCCCCTTGAAGGAGGAGGAGGAGATTGAATTTATACCCCGCTCTTCACTACCTGAAGGAGTCTCAGAGCGGCTTACAAACTCCTTTCCCTTTCCCTCCCCACAACAGACACCCTGTGAGGTAGGTGGGGCTGAGAGAGCTCTTTCAAGGACTGCTCCTGAGAGAACAGCTCTGAGCAAATTTGTGCCTGACCCAAGGTCACACCAGCAGCTGCATGTGGAGGAGTGGGGAATGAAACATGGTTCTCCTAGATTAGAATCTGTTCTCTTAACCGCTACACCAAGCTGGCTCTTGAGCAGCTGGAGAATACCTTTGGTGCTCATTCTATGTTGTTGTTTTTAAACAAAAATCTAAACCAAAGTTAAAATATCTGCATTATAATAAGAAATACCTTTCATGTGCTTCTATTTTCAAGAAGCCAAGATCTGGATGGCTCAGGATGGAGTCATCTCATCAGGTCTTGGAAGTTAAGCAGGGCTGGCCCTGGTTAACACTTGGATGGGAGACCACTGAGGAAGTTCAGGGTCACTATGCAGAGGCAGGTAATGGTAAAACACCTCTGCTCCGATCTTGATGGCCCAGGCTGGTCTGATCTCATCATATCTCAGAAGCGAAGCTGGGTCTGTCCTGGTTAGTACTTGGATGGGAGACCACCAGGGAAGCTCAGGGTTGCTAGGCAGATGTGTTGATTCTGTAAAATGTTTTTAGCTTGCCATCATGTGTTAATCTGTCCTTTGGTTTTTAAAGATTGGATTATATGGATATTGTTTTTATCTGTTTTATTGTGTTGCTGTTAGCCATTCAGTCATGTCCAACTCTTGGAGATTCTATGGGCCAGCTTTCTCCACGTTTTCCAATCTTGTATTGTTTCTTTGAGTGGTTCCATGCTCAGGCTGGTGTCGAATTTTATGGGGTCTAGCCATCATATTCTTTGGCAGCCCGGTTTCCTTTTGCCACTGACTGATCCAAGCGTAATTGCCTTTTCTAATGAGTTCTTCCACATGACGTGGGCCGAAATAAGTCAGTGGCAATTTTGTGGTTTTTTCCCCTACCTGTTATGTATTGAACTCGCATTTTGCCTGAGCAAGGACTTAGCTTTGTTCTCAGAACAATAGGGGACCAGGATCCTGGAAGGATCCTATTGTACAGGAGTTCTTGTGTAAATAACCAATCACGGGGAGTGGGTGTGCTTTGGATGGGGTGTGGAGCACGCATTTAAGCAGGGCATCGGTCCTGCTCGAGCTGTCTTAGAGTTGAGCTAATCACGAAATAAAGCATGAGCTGATCACAAATGCGTCTAAGAATCCAGTACATTTCGCTTCCAATGGGATGTCTGGTTTTATGTGCTCCAATACTTGCTTGTTTGTCACTTTTGCTGTCCCAGGAACATTAGTACATTGCAACCTGTCCTGAGACCATTTCCGGGGGAAGGCAGAATATAAATCCCAATAAATAAATAAATTTTAGTAAAAGGAGAATGTGCCGTGGAGGCTCAATGGATCCATGGTGACCCTATCCATGGATGTTCTAGGCAAGAGATATTCCGAGGTGGTTTGCCACTGTCTGCCTCCCTATGGCTGAGTTTAGACTGGCAATTTGCCCCGCTATAGCCACATTGTAGCCACGTTTCCCAAGCAGATTAAAGGGGACATTCACACAGGCACATCTGACTGGCGTTCCCCGCCCGTATGCAACCTGTGCTGTTCCGCTTCACTCCCGGGATTAAAAAAATACCTGTTGAAAGTGGTAGCAAATCCCGGAGAGTGCCTTTATCCCGCTGCATTCCGCTTTCTGGAAGTGTGAATGCTCAGCCGAAAAGCCGGGAGGAAAACGCCACTTACAAGCCCACCTCCACTAGGGGTGGGCCAGCAGTCTGAGCGTTCCCTCATGCCTCCTCCCCAGTATGCTCCGGCATCAGTCTGCGCAGTGTGACCGGGAAAACCCGGAACAGTTTGTTCTGGGGCTTTTTTGCCACGACTCACTCCCACTGCAAATTGCCGGTCTGAACTCATCCTCTCTGTTTGGCACTCTTGTTTTCTTACCACCTCCACCCCGTGAGATGATGTTGCAGTCTGAACTTTCCTAGGACCATCTAATTAGGCTAATTTGTTGTATTTTATTGTTTTTAACCTGTAAACTTTGAATGTGTTTTAGTTCTACACCATGCTGAGCCCTGTTTTATGTGGGAGGGCAGTCCATAAATGGAATGAATGAATGGATGGATGGATAACAACCGTGGACTTTCTTGGTGGTCTCCCATCCAAGCGCTAACCAGGGCTGACCCTGCTCAGCTTCTGAGATCTGATGAGTTTGGGCCAGGCCCGTAGCCAGGTTTTTGTAATCCAGGGGGCCTTTAAATAAGTCAGGGGGCACTGATGTTGCAAAATAAAAAAATAAAATAAAAATAAAATTTTGAAAACTCACTTTTGTGGCGTTCACACTCTGCTTGGCTACATGGGGAAGCCAGGCACACTTGGGGAAGGGGTGGTGATGGGGAGTCCTCTGGGTGGCACAGAGAGCCAGGGGGCTTAGGGGCTGGATGGAAGTAAGGGGGCCTTGGCAGGAAGTCAGGGGGCGAGGCCCCGAAATGCCTCACTGTAGCTACTGGCCTGGTTTGGGTTAAGCTGGGAGGTTCAGGTTGCTTTTAATTTTTTAAAAAAAGAAAAAAAAGAAAAGATCTGCCTGATTAGGGATCCATGGACGCTGCACGAAGACTTCTAGGCAGAAACTTTGTTCCATCAGATTTTATCTCATCCTTCCTTGAAGGAGTGCCGAGTCATGTTCATCGCTTTCTCCTGTTTATGCTATCTGCAAAGGCATCTCGTGAGGCTGAGAGAGGGACCTGTCCCAGGGTTGCCCAGAGAGTTTCAAGGCAGAATGGTGATTTAAACCAGCAAGTCGTAAGAACATCAGAAGAGCCTTGATGGATCAGCGCAGTGGTCCATCTAGTCTAACATTCTGTCTCACACCGTGGCCAACTTGTTCCTCTGGAGGACCAACAACAGGGCAGAGAGACCAAGTCCTTCGTAAGAACATCAGAAGAGCCCTGCTGGATCAGACCAGGGGTCCATCTAGTCCAACATCTTGTCTCACACAGTGGCCAACCAGTTCCTCTGGAGGACCAACAACAGGGCAGGGAGGACTCAGCCTTCCTCTGATGTTGCACCTTGTCCCTGGGATTCAGAGGTTTAGTGCCTCTGAATGAGGAGGTTCCCCTCAGTCACCACGGCCAGTAGCCATTAAGAACATAAGAACATAAAAGAAGCCAATGTTGAATCAGGCCAATGGCCCATTGATAGACTTATCCTCCATGAATCTGTCTAAGCCCCTTCTCAAGCTGTCTATTCCTGTGGCCATCCCGACATCCTCTCGCAGCAAATTCCAATCACTCTCTGCTTAGGGAAGTATTTTCTTTTGTCCGACCTGAACTCACTGCCCATCAGCTTCATCGGACGCCCTCAAGTTTCTAGTATTTTGGGAGAGGGATTTTTCTGTGTCCGCTCTCTCCACCCCATGCGGCACTTTATAAACCTTTATCATGTTCCCCCCTCCCCTCAGTCGTCTCTTTTCTAAAGTGAAAAGTTCCAGACCCTCCCGCCTTTCCTTATCATCTTGGTCGCCTTCCCCTGTACTTTTACCAGCTCTGCAATACCATTTTTGACATACAGTGCCCAGAACTGTACATAGTATTCCAGGCAGAGATAAGAATTCTGTGAGGGCTTCGTTCCCCTTCCAAAAAGTTTCACTGAAAATATCCTGCTTCGTACGATGCCTAGAAAGTTTGGTTCCTTCACGAAGTTTAAACGGGAGCCTAACATCCCTGCATCCAAATATCGACCTCAGGGGCTTGTGGAAGACATTTGTGCCTATCCATGTGGTCCACTCTCGTTCCAACCTTTCCTCATGAAACTTTCAGTAAAAGGTTTTTCAAGATTGTCCGATGTATTTTAACGAGAAAAGCGGGGCAATTTTCTAAATTAGTTTGAGCTGTCTAGGGTCAAAGGAGATACGTTTAAGATAAAAGAAGACGTTTGTGAGAAGAATTTTAGGAGGTATTTTTTGATGGAGAACAGGTGGAAAAGACTTCTCCGGGAGGTGACAGGAGTTCAAGAGTATTAAATACATTTAAGCGATAATTGGATAAATATGTTTAATTGGGAGACTAAAAAGGAATGAGGTTTCTTTTTGCTTTCGGAGGAACGGCTCGTTTGGACAATTATGGTTCTGGGTCCCACAAAATTGGTCCAAATATCCCCAACTTGTGTTTATGTGTACAATTGTAGATTCCGAGACCAAAGGCCTTTAAGATCATAAAAGCTGTCACTGAGCAATAATATAACAGCCAACTGATGCTTATTGATACTCAGGGGTAGCAGGGATGTCTACACGAATAAGGATAGACCAGTTTAGATAAGGAGTTTAGATCAGCACGTAGAAGATAGACAAGGTCCTTCCATCTCCAGATTTTTAGCTGGATTCTTTTTTTAAAAAAATATATACTGATAATACTAGTAAAGGTAAAGATTTCCCTTGCTCGAAAGCCAGTCGAATCCGACTCTAGGGTTGCGGTGCTCATCTCCGTTTCCAAGCCGAAGAGCCCGCACTACCTGAAGACGTTTCTGTGGTCATGTGGTCGGCATGACTAAACGTTAAGGTGCACAGAACGCTGTGACCTTCCCACCGAAGTGGTACCTATTTATCTCCTTGCAATTTCTTGCTTTTGAACTGCTAGGTTGGCAGGAGCTGGGGCCAGAGACGGGAGCTCGCTCTGTCACATGGCACTCGGGTCTCGAACTGCCGAACAACCGACCTTCCGGTCTGCAGTTCAGCGTCTGAACCACTTGAGCCACCGCGGCTCCTACTGACAATACTAATGTCCCCTTGAACAGAGATCCACTTCTTTCATTGCATGCCTTTCTTAACCGATGCAGCATGTTTACAACTTTTGTGTTCCCGGTTGATCATTCCGATGCTTTTAAAATCGAAATGGGACCATAACAAGTGATTCAGCTTTAATAACAAGGCAGGAACGAATACAAAACAGGAGAGCAACAGGCTCTCTTTTAAACCGTCCGGGCTGGCGTAACCACGGCCACTGTTGCGTTAACAACCAATCAGAACATAACAACCAATAATCTTCTCTCCCTCCAGAATCTTTCTTGCACCTTGATTGGCCTGCTACACAGAGTAGCCAATCAGTTTGTACCATTTAGGATACCAGGCTTAGATAGGCATGGGGATGAAGCTCAGACCATTACGCATACACCATACATAACAGAAAGAACCCGATCCCATATGTTTTTAATCTAAAGCCCGACACGGCTTGGAAGTGGGGTAGTTGAAGGTCTGTCTTCTCTCATACGTCCCTGCCTGGCAGTTGATATCACAGGGAGGGAGGGACTTTCCTGAGTGGCCCACCAACCAAAGAAAGTATGTCTGTTGGGTGCATGAGAGACGGCCTTTTCAGCAGTGGCCCCACAATGATGGAACAGCCTCCCCGGGGAGGTGCGCCCTACCCCCTCGCTTTTTGAGCTTTAGGAGGCAGCGGAAGACTGTTTTATTTAGGACCGCTTTCAATTGATTAAAGCATGTCCCAAACGGTGGTTTTAAATTTTGGCTTTTTCGTTTTCAAAACCAACCCTGCCCCCTCAAAATCATGTATTTTTATTAAGACGGTAAGCTACCTTGAACTCCTGGTGGGGGGATTATTTATTTCATTGGACTTTAACCCCCCCCATTCCCTACATTTCAAGGCTCAGGGCAGGTATCAAGTTAAAACGATACTACAATTAACAATTGTTGTTATTACGCACTTTCCGGCCCCGATCACAGGCACAATTAGCCACACGAGAGGGACGAATGCCGGGCGGGTTGTACGGGCATGATCACATGGACACATCTGGCAAGCGTCATGCACCTGTAGCCAATCCATCTCATCCGGCCGAAGATCCGGAGTAAAAAAGTACCTTGGAAAGTCCACTATCAAATGCTTGCGATTGGCCACAGATGGACATGTTCCGTCTGATCGCGCCAGCACATTCCTCTTGCCGCGTTGCAGCACCCCAGGAAAACGGGCCGCTGGAAACAATCCCGGGCCGCTGCTATGGCATCGAATCAGGTAAAGGCAGATTAGATTGCGGTGGCACAAATAGCCACGCCTCCCCCCCCGCGTTATCTGATCAAAGATCTGATGATGAGAGACTTCTAAGGGTTGCTACGCAGAGGGAGGCAAAGGGCAAACCACGTCTGAGCGTCTCTGGCCTTGAAGACCTCACCGGGGTCGCCGAAAACCGGCTGTGACGTGACGGTGAAAAAGAGAGGCTTCATTCCTCGCAAACATTGGGGCTGGTGTGAGGAACGGTGTCTTCTCTGCCTCGTCCACAAGCATACATGTGCTATATTCCATCGCATCACTTTGTTATTCGACAGCTTGGTCAGCGAGTGAATGTGGGATGGACTCCGCTGGGGAAAAAAAAAAGGATTACATTTTAGGCAGCATGGAGTGCTATGAAAACTGTGTCGCGGTGGTAGATCTGTGATGTCCTGTCCCCACAGGCGAGCCCTCATCTGAAGCTGCAGTTGTCAAGTGATGGTGGTGGTATTTTTGGCCGTGGTCACACGAGTAGTTTGCTGCAATATAGAAGAAAAAGAGAAGGAGGAGGAGGAGGAGATTGGATTCATACCCCGCCCTTCACTCAGAGTCCCCCACAACAGACACCCTGTGAGGTAGGTGGGGCTGAGAGAGCTCTGACAAAAACTGCTCTTTCAAGAACACTTGAAAGTACTGTGTCCAGTTTTGGGCACCACACTTTAGGAAGGGTGTTGACAAGCTCGAGCGTGTCCAGAAGAGGGTGACCAGGATGATGAGAGGGTTGGAATCCAAGTCTTATGAGGAAAGGCTGAAAGAGTTGGGTATGTTTAGCTTGGGAAAGAGAAGACTTAGAGGGGACATGATTTCAGTCTTCAAGTAGTTGAAGGGCTGTCATGTAAAAGATGGAACTTATCTATTGTCTCTTGCTCCAGATTGCAAGACTAGATCTAATGGGTGGAAATTAAAAGGGAATCGTTACCGGCTAGATATCAGGAGAAGCTTCCTAACTGTCAGAGTGGTTGAGCAGTAGGACAGTCTACCTCGGGAGGTGGTGGATGCTCCTTCGCTGGACATTTTCAAGCGGTGGCTGGACAACCATCTTTTGGGTATGTTGTAGGTATGTAGGGCTATCTTTTGGCTCTGCTTCTGCAGAGTGCAGGGGGTTGGACTAGATGACCTGCAAGGTCCCTTCCAACTCTAACTTTCAATGATTCTATGATTCTAACAGCTCTGACAGAACTATGGCTTGCACAAGGTCATCCAGCAGCTGCAAGTGGACGAGTGGGGAATAAAACCCAGTTCTCCCAGATTAGAGTCTGCACACTTAACCACTACACCAGACCGGTGGGGCCGAGAGAGCTCTTTCCAGAACTGCCCTTTCAAGGACAGCTCTTGTCAGAACTATGGCTTGCCCAGGGTCATCTAGCAGGTGCCAGTGGAGGAGTGGGGGAATCATACCCGGTTCTCCCAGATTAGAGTCCACACACTTAATCACTACACCAAACAGGCTCTCTGTAGTGTTACCTTTGCAGATTTAAAGAGCATGATAAGATGACAACATCTGCCTTCCAGGCACCCCATATTGCCCTCTTTGGAAGCAGGAAAGTCGGGTATTAATGGATGCCAGTGATGCCACTCCACTTTCCTGGACGCCTGAACTCTCCCGCTGCAAAAGGAACCCAGAAGGGAAGTCTGAATGTGCAGATCCATTTTCACCACTTTTTTTAAAAAATTGCTGCTTATATGCGCATATGTGCATAAGGGCATATGCTCACGCGCACGCCTGCATTAAGAAAACCCAACCGGGCAGTGTGCTCCACGGTTGAGGCACAATTCCGTATTTTCTCTCAGGCTCAGTTGAATCTCCCAATTCAGTGGGGCCAGATGGCCCATTACTTCCATAATTTCGTTCAGACCTCACACCGTAGAGCTTTCACATCAGCCCGTCTAAACGTTTCCCCTCTCAAAAGTGCTCTCACGTCGGTTTAATACAATTCCCCTACGTGAAAGGTTACGTTCACGTCCTTCAAAATCTGTGGATTCAATCTATCATATTATTTTTGACCGCCAGTTTCACTCAGCCTTACTCAAAGAATGGTTGTCACCTTTATTTCCTCTTAATTATGGTTCTAATAAGGAAAAGGCGATCCGGTATTTACTAAAGGATGTTAATCCTAATGTCACAGCTATAGCGGCCAAGTTCCTTGCCGAAGCGGCCATAGCTAGACCTGTGCTCCTAAAGGAATGATTTATTTTGTGTATTATGCTTTTAAATTTCCACACTGTGCTATTGTATATCTATGCATTTTACTGTGATACCATGAAGGGTATTTGACTTTGACTTTGGTTGAGGCACTGCAGTAATGTGAACACCTGACCACCAGACAAATGTGCAAGGAAACCACCTCAGGGTGTGCTGTCTGGCTGGTCTGCCCCACAACCAGTACTCCCTCTAAGCTGCGGAGTCTTGTGAGCAAAAATTCTACTTTGTGAGCTACTGGCATTAAAGTTGTGAGTGAGTGATTTGTAAAGGTAAAGGTTTCCCTTGCTCGAAAGCCAGTCGAATCCGACTCTAGGGATGCGGTGCTCATCTCCGTTTCCAAGCCAAAGAGCCAGCGCTGTCCAAAGACATTTCTGTGGTCGTGTGGCTGGCATGACTAGACACCGAGGTGCATGGAACGCTGTTCCCTTCCCACCAAAGCGGTATCTATTTATCTACTTGCAATTTCTTGCTTTCGAACTGCTAGGTTGGCAGGCGCTGGAGCCAGAGACGGGAGCTCACTCTGTCACGCGCCACTCGGGTCTCGAACTGATGATCTACTGACCTTCTGGTCTGCAGTTCAGTGTCTTAACCACTTGAGCCAGCGCAGCCCCACAGAATGATTTGGCTACTGCATAAATTAGTTTGCTTGGGAGCCACCCTTCCTGAGCTAAGGCAAAAATCTGTGAGCCAGAGGCTAAAATACTGTGAGCTAGCTCACACGAACTCAGCTTAGAGGGAACACTGCCCGCAACACTTTAAACCGGTGTGATTACAGGCACACCCGGATCGCAGCAAGTCTCCAGTGTGACCGCAGCCTTTTTCAACTAAAGTATTTCTATCCCTTTTTTCTCTCCGTTGAGGATTCCAAGCAGATTACCCCCCAAACCTCCCCCAAACAAATGATTTTAGCACAGAGCGACACATGAACACATGTGCCTTACACTGAATCAGACCCTTGGTCCGTCAAGGTCAGACTGGCTGCAGCTCTCCAGGGTCTTTTCTGCATTTGGATCTCATCCCTGGTTTTATCAGAGTTCAACTTGCGACACAATAGCTTGCATTTATCCCTGGTTATAACAGCATCCATTTATCCCGGGACAACTGTGGGGCGAAACCAGGGTGACCTCCATGGAATGTGGAACCAAAAAATACCCCAAGATAATTACAGGGGTGAACTCGAGTGTCCCGCAGAACGTAAGTTTGGGAACAGGGTTACATAAGAACATAAGAGAAGCCAATGTTGAATCAGGCCAATGGCCCATCTAGTCCAACACTCTGTCACACAGTGGCCCAAAATACCAGGTGCCACCAGGAGGTCCAGCAGAGGGGCCAGGACACTAGAAGCCCTCCCACTGCTGCCCCCTCCAGCACCAAGAATAGAGTGCATCACCTGCCCCAGACTGAGAGTTCCCATCTATACCCTGTGGCTAATAGCCACTGATGGACTTCTGCTCCATATGTTTATCTAATTCCCTCTTGAAACTGTCCATGCTTGCAGCTGCCACCACCTCCTGTGGCAGTGAATTCCATGTGTGAATCACTCTTTGGGTGAAGAAGTACTTCCTTTTATCTGGTCTAACCCGACTGCTCAGCAATTTCATGGAGTGCCCACGAGTTCTTGTATTGTGAGAAAGGGAGAAAAGTACTTCTTTCTCAACCTGCTCAATCCCATTCATAATCTTATAAACCTCGATCATGTCACCCCTCAGCTGTCATTTCTCCAAGCTAAAGAGCCCCAAACGTTTTAACCTTTCTTCATAGGGAAGGTGTTCCAACCCTTTTATCATTCTAGTTGCCCTTCTCTGCACTTTTTCCAATGCTATAATATCCTTTTTGAGATGTGTTGAAGCAGGATTTAAGGTCTAGTGCAGAAAGGACCCAGGTCTCAGGCTGAGGCCTTCAACGCCACCTCTGCTACCTGACCCTCTTAGCTGGAGATGTTGTGCGTCGAACGTGAGACCTTCTGCATGCCGAGCAGATGCCCTGCCACTGAGCCACAGCCCAACTGCAACTGCTAAGCTGGTCTTGGATCCGCTAGGACAACTCACTCAAGTGCCGCGGATTGTGAGCCAAGGGCCAAAAAGCTCATTGTCTCTTGTCCTTTAGTGCTTGCCAAAAGCCTCCCATCTGCAGCCATGACCAGGGATTAAATACTTGCAACAGAGAGGGAATTAGAAGCTCCGTCTGGACCTCTTTGGGCTGACAGTTCTCAAGCAGAGGCCCATCAGTGGGCATTAGCCAGAAGGTAGAGATGGAACACTATTAACAGCACTTTCACACGAGCCAAATAATGCCATTTCAATCCACTTCAGTGACGGATTGCAAGTGGATCTTGCCATTTCACACAGTTAAAATCCAGTTGTAACATGTATTGGAAGTGGATTGAAAGTGTGTTATTTTGCGTGCGTGAAGATGTCTGGGACAGTGATCTTCTGAATTCTTGGTGCCTGGGGGGCAACAGTGGGAGGGCTACTGGAGTTCTGGCTCCACTGGTGGACCTCTTGATGGCACCTGGTTTTTGGTCACTGTGTGACACAGAGTGTTGGACTGGAGGGGCCATTGGCCTGATCCAACATGGCTTCTCTTATGTTCTTATATCTGGGCCAGTGATGCTCTGTATTCTTGGTGCTTGGGGGCAAGAGTGGGATGGATTCTGGAGTTCTGGCCGCACTGGTGGACCTCCTGATGGCACCTGGATTCTGGCCACTGGGTGACACAGAGTGTTGGACTGGGTGGGCCATTGGGCTGATCCAACATGGTTTCTCTTATGTTCTTATTTATGGGGCAGTGATGCTCCGTATTCTTGGTGTTGGGGGGCAAGAGTGGGAGGGCTTCGGGAATTCTGGCCCCGCTGGTGGACCTCCTGATGGCACCTGGGTTTTGACCACTGTGTGACACAGAATATTGGACTGGATGGGCCGTTGGCCTGGTCCAACATGGCTACTCGCATGTTCTTATGATTCCTATCCCTCTCTGTATGCATGAGCTGGCTTTTCATTTACATTCCTCTGTTACAACGCTTCACTCATTTCAACAGGACGATGGAACTTATTCTTTTAAAAAAATGCTGTTCTATTGCCAGCAACCTGGACCAAGTACTGCTGAATCCTGATAAGTATTAACTGGTAGCAAATCACCCACCGAGGGCTGATCTATACAAGCATTATAGGTAATTTATCTTCTCGAAACTACAATCCCTCTCCTTTTTGCGTCTTAATTCCTCGATTAACTCCTACGGGTCAGTGCGATTGGTTAGACGGGAGCCCCGTTCTCAATGTGATTACTTATTGGTCATAATCAATTAGAGAAGTTTTTAAGACGATGGCAGTTTTATATAAATACCCTGGCAAAGTTCAGCCCCGAGGATTTCTGACAATTAAATTGTTCTGTCACTCTGGGACTCTCATTAATCTCAACTTGTCATCCTTGTTTATGCAGGTTCGAGGGGGGAAAAGGGCTGTGTGTTTGTAAGTAAAATGAGATGCTTAAAAGTCCTTGGCCGTTTCAACTCTTTTGATGAATATACAATTAAAAAGGCCGGCTTGAAGGGGGCAGAGCTCAGCAGTCGGAGATCTAAGAGCATTTTGAAACTGACAACCGTTTTTCTGGAGTCCCACTGTTAAATAAATGGTTTAAATGGGCTTAGAAAGTGAGTTGGGGGGGGAAGAGGCAGAGCCGAATGGTGCTTTTTCAATCAAACAATGTGGGTTTTTCTCCTCTGTTAGGGAGGGGGGAAAGTTGAAAACTCAAGTTCTCGCAAAGGAGAGAAGAAGGAGAAGAAGGTTAAAGCGCTTGGGGCTCTTTAACTTGGAGAAACGACGGCTGAGGGGTGACAAGATCGAGGTTTATAAGATTATGCATGGGATAGAGCAGGTCGAGAAAGAGGTCCTTTTCTCCCTTTCTCACAATACAAGAACTCGTGGGCACTCCATGAAATTACTGAGCGGTCGGATTTGAAATGATAAAAGGAAGTAGTACTACTTCACCCAAAGAGTGATTAACATGTGGAATTCACTGCCACAGGAGGTGGTGGCAGCTACAACCATGGACGGCTTCAAGAGGGAATTAGATAAACATATGGAGCAGAGGTCCATCAGTGGCTATTAGCCACAAGGTATAGATAGGAACTCTCCATCTGGGGCAAGGGATGCTCTGTATTCTTGGTCCTTGGAAGGGGGGGCAACAGTGGGAGGGCTTCTAGTGTCTTGGCCCCACTGCTGGACTTCCTGATGGCACCTGGTATTTTTGGCCATTGTGTGACACAGATTGTTAGACTGGATGGGCCATTGGCCTGATCCAACATTGGCTTCTCTGATGTTCTTAAGAAGGAGGAGGAAGAGGAGAAGAAGAGGAGGAGGAGGAGATTTGTTTTATATCCCTGCCCTTCATTCAGAGTCTCAGAGTGGCTTACAAACTCCCTTCCCTTCCCCTCCCCACAACAGATGCCCTGTGAGGTAGATGGGGCTGAGAGAGTTCTTTCGAGGACTGCCCTTGAGAGAACAGCTCTGAGAGAACTTGTGAGTGACCCAAGGTCACACCAGCAGCTGCATGTGGAGGAGTGGGGAATCAAACCCGGTTCTCCCAGGTTAGAGTCCTTAACCACTACACCAAACTGGCTTTGGGTCTCTGTTTGAGACAAAGGTGGGATATAACTGAAGTAAATAGTAATATAGGAACCCACTGGGGATTGCCAGCTCTGTTTTCGAGGCCCAGCTGAGACCCCATTCTGGCTGAAATTCAAAGGGCACTTTCCTGGGAGTGACCTCCATTGAATGACTTGGGACTCAGTTCCGAGTAGAGCTGCTCGGGCAGGGGTCCTAACTTTTTTGAGCCCGCGGGCCCAGTTGGAATCCTGATACGGCATGGTGGGTGTGGTAACAAAACGGCAGCCACAAAATGGCTGCCTCAGGAGGCGGAGCCAGACACAAGATGGCTGCCGCAGCTTAACTTCAGTCACACAGCATGGATCCTTGAGCAAAGCCCTATCTGGCCCCTGAAAACACTTGGGGAGCAGCAGGAAGGATGTTGTGGTTGCCATGGCACCCCTAAGCACCCTATTGGAGACCCCTCTGTCTCTGATTGCTCCATATGCCTTCTAAATGGCTACAAAATGTAAACTTTTATTCTTAACTCTAGCAACACCGGGGAGGAAAGAAGGGAACAAATTATTCTAGGGAAGCTCAGTTGATGTACAGGCCAGATTTATGGGACTGATATTTCTGTAGTTTTTCTGTTGTCTTCTTCGTCGCCGCCATAAAATGCCTGCTAATTCAGCTCCCAGGTATGTAATAGCGAAAGCTTTCCATTGGCTCGGCTCTTCCGTAAATTGCAAAACTGATTTCGAAAGACGAATGTTAATATTCTGCGGTGAGATGCCTCATATAGGATCATTTGCTTCTTCCCATAAGCCGGCGTATACAAAACCAGGAACGGCTCATTGAATTAACCCAAAAGCTAAAAGAACAAGATGAGCACTAACCTAATAAGAGTCACCCAAGTCCAGTCGTGCTGCTGGGATAATACGGTTAGCTATGAAATTAAGAAAAATCCATAATTCTAAATCTAAATTCATTGCCTCATGGAGATCGCAACCCGGCTGTGCCCCATGATTCGGACCTTCATCAGCTAGAAGAAAGAAAGGAAGGAAGGAAGGAAGGAAGGAAGGAAGGAAGGAAGGAAGGAAGGAAGGAAGGAAGGAAGGAAGGAAGGAAGGAAAGAAAGCAGTACAGAGGAAGGAGTAGGAGAAAGAAAGAGAGAGAGAGAGAGAGAAAGAAAGAAAGAAAGAAAGAAAGAAAGAAGCACAGAGGAAGAAGCAGGAGAAAGAAAGAGAGAGAGAGAGAGAGAGAGAGAGAGAGAGAGAGAAAGAAAGAAAGAAAGAAAGAAAGAAAGAAAGAAAGAAAGAAAGAAAGAAAGAAAGAAAGAAAGAAAGAAAGAAAGAAAGAAGGGAATAAGAAAAAGAATAAGAAAGGAAGGAAGGAAGGAAGAAAACAGCACAGAGGAAGAAGTAGGAGAAAGAGTGAGAGAGAGAGAGAGAAAGAAAGACAGCACAAAGGAAGGAAGGAAGGAAGGAAGGAAGGAAGGAAGGAAGGAAGGAAGGAAGGAAGGAAGGAAGGAAGGAAGGAAGGAAGGAAGGAAGATGTGAGGCTAAGGAGCAGCAACTAGACTTGGGTTTTGGGGCTTAGACAGTGTTGCTGGCTCCAGGTTGGGACATATCAGATTTGAGGGGTGGAGCCTGGGGAGGGCAGGGTTCGGGGAGGGGAGGGACCTCAGCAGGGCATAGTACCACAAAGCCCATCCTCCAAAGTGGCCACGTTTTCCAGGGGAAGGCATCTCTGTCACCCAGAGATAAGTGCAAAGTCCGGGAGATCTTCAGGCCCCACCTG
Organism: Gekko gecko; assembly: GCA_029375565.1. Classification (NCBI taxonomy): domain Eukaryota; kingdom Metazoa; phylum Chordata; class Lepidosauria; order Squamata; family Gekkonidae; genus Gekko; species Gekko gecko. The sequence continues at coordinate 324,484,346 of JAPDNY010000001.1, forward strand.
GAGGCTGGCAACCCTCCACTCAGACCCCAACTTTCGCTTCGTACTCCATTTATAACCTTTGGGAAATTGTGTCTTTATTGTGCTCAGCATTCTGTTTACGAACACTGGCCACCAAAATGCCTCTGGAAGGCATACAAGCGGGATACGTGAGCAACATGCCCTCTCCAGCGAGGCTTGCCACCTTCCAGCTGGGGCCTGGAGATCTCCCCAAATCACAACTGACTTGCAGACTGCAGAGATCCGTTCCCCCGAAGGAATTTGCAGCTTCGGAAGGCGGACTCTGTCACAGATCCGGAAGCTTCAGCCGGTGCAAAACACTGCGGCCAGGCTGTTGATGGGACTCCCTATCCGGGAGCACATCCAGTCTGCACTAAAGGCATTGCACTGGCTGCCTATAGCGTATCGGATCCGCTTCAAGGTGCTGGTTCTTACCTTTAAAGCCCTTTATGGCCAGGGACTGACGTACATGAGGGACTGCCTTTCCCCACATGTACCCCAGAGAGCACTGTGATCAGGCACCCAGAATCGATTGGTCTTCCTGAGCATTAAGGAGGCCAGGCTGTCGACAACCAGTGTAGGCTTGGGGTTCAAGAATCAGAGTTCAAGAACGACAGGAGACAAGATCTGCAGAAATCTGTCTGAGCCACAACATCAGTCAGGAGCTGTCTGACCCGAATAGACTCAGCCTGTCTTTATTTTGCTTCCCTCCTTTCTCCCTCCTCCTCTCCAGCATAGGAAAAGTTACAAGTTACAAGTATCTCTTGAGTTACTGTGAGCTATGAGCTAAAACAACAGAATGTAAAAGTATAACAGGCTATTGTTCTCCACACATTAGTTTCCCCTTATTTTCCCCCCTCCCTCTGCTGCATATACAGAGATAGTTACAAGCATATAAGCCTATTGTGCTAAGTTGCAAGTATGCTGTAAAAAGAACACGATGTGCTTTGCCGGACAGCTCCTTATCTCCACCAAGTTCCCTGCTCCCCCTTTTCTCAGAAAATGTTTACTGCAGCCTTTCTCAATATTTCCCTGTGGGAACATTACTATACATTAATATAGGAACACAATGCAGGTATTTCACTTCCGGGTGTGCCTCACAAAAGTTGCCATACTTACAAACCAGGGCCAGGGCTTTTTCGGTGGTGGCTCCACTCTGGTGGAAATAGCTCCCAGAGGAGACCAGGGCCCTGCAGGAACTTTTACAGTTCCGCTGGGCCTGTAAAACAGAGCTCTTCTGCCAGGCTTTTGGAGCCGCTGCCACCGCCACTGCCACCACCACCACCACTCCCACTGGTATGACCACTGGGAACGCCAACTGAGATCGTATGGCGAGGAGCCCATATCCGCTGGACCTCTAATAACTGCCTGAGCCGATTCCCCCCTTTATGACATCTGAAGTATCGTCTTATGACATCCGAAGCGGACCAGCAGTACCGATGCATAAGACGAGCACTTTATTATTCTATTTGGTGGGCGGGACTGGCAATCCCACACCTGGGTCAGGGAAAAGTCGTGATTCCTCAGTGCTCAGCCCCGACCCCCAAAGGTGCCATAGACCTTTTTTGCCTGAATACCAGAGCATCACCCGGAAGTTGCCCATGCGATGACATCATTTCCTATAATGTGACATCAGCGACACGGACGGGGCCTTTCTATTCTTCCTGGTAAGTTCCCGCCACCTCCCAAGAGAAACCCGGCAACCCGAACTAATGAAGTCGAAAAGGTCCACATCTTCCACAGATGGTTGTAGAGTTGCCAGGACCTGCCTGGCCACTGGCGAGGGGCGGGAGCTGGATGGACTCAAGCACTTTATCTTTCTACCTAGATGTTTTTTGTCCTGTCACCCCCTCCAAGGAGCTGATAGTGGTAGCATCCCCCCACACAGTCCCTCCTCCCTTTCTCTTCTCAACAACCCAGTGAGGTCGATTAGGCTGAGTGAATGGCTCTGAGTCGACAATCACCTTCACGGATGGGTGGGGATCTGAACCCGGGTCTCCCACGTCCTAATCGAACACTCTGACACTGAGTTCAGACTGGCAGTTTGAAGCGGGAGCGAGTCGTGGCAGAAAAGCCCCGGAACAAACTGTCCCGGGTTTTCCCGGTCACACTGCGCCGACTGATGCGGGAGCATACCGGGGAGGGGGCATGAGGGAGCATTCACACTCTTGGCCTGGAGGCGTGGCTGTAAGGCGGTGGCTTTCTGTTTTGCTCATCTGGAGATATGCACTTATGCGCATGCACACAAGCAAAAAAACACGGATTTTAGCGTTCACACTGTGTCGGCGCGGGATATACGTGGGATAGACACGCTTTCCGGGGTTTGATACCACTTTTAACAGGTATCTTTTTAACCCGGGAACGAAGTGTTACAAGACGGGTTGAGTACGGCTGGGGAACGCTGGACAGATGTGCCTGTGTGAACGCCACCTTTAATCCATTTGTGAAACGTTGCTGAAACGTGCCTCTCTCGGGACAAACTGCCAGGCTGAACTATTCCTAACTGAAGTTTGCCAGGTCCCTCAGGCCATTGGCAGGGGATGGGGGGGCACAGGGTTGCCAGATCCAGGATGGGAAACTCCTGGATATTTGGGGTGTGGAGCCTGGGGAGGACAGGGACCTCAGCAGGGCACAATGCCACTGAATCCACCCTCCAAAGCAGCCACTTTCTCCAGAGGAACTGATCTCCATTAGTCTGGAGATGAGATGTAATTCTGAGAGATCTCCAGTTCCCACCTGGTGGCTGGCATTCCCGCTTGAACCAGGATACCAGCTTGACTGGGTCGCATGAAGCTCCCTGGGTAACCCTGGGCCAGTCGTTGTCTTTTACCTCAGAGGATTGTTATGGGAAAGAAAGGGGTGGAGGGATGAACCCGGGGCGGATGAAGGCTCCCTGGTACCCTAAGCACTGACCAATCTTGGTGCCCCCCTCCTTTCCACACTGACCCCCAGTCCATTTTAGTCGTTCACCTGTCTGACCCGATATACAATGCAGGTTGCAGCGAGACAAAAACTTATTCCATACGATAACACAATATGCTGTACAAACGGAGCCAAGCTTTGGCTCCATAAAGTTCTACAAAAACGCAATGCCACATCTATTTTAGTATTTCACAAGTGAAACGTATCCAAGTTCCAGTATTCATGACCTGAAAGGAGGCATTTTTCCTACATTTCATTTTCGCAAGATCACGGATAACATCCTCGAAAGTAATGCTTCCCAGAATGCCTGCTTCGACCATTAATATGCACAGTGAGGTGAGTCTTTCTTGAAGCATAACTGATCTATTTGGGTTTTTTTTTACAGTTGGGAGAAAGACCTCTCTGTTGTGCACTTGGCGACCATTAATGTTAAAAATATAGCCCTAAGGCGCACCATGATCAATTTGCAATAGTTTTATCAATTTTTTTTTTTTTTTACAAATCTGCATTCGGGTTTTTCTCTTTTCACCCTTTTCCCAACTTTGTGGTGCCCCCTTTGGCCCTGATGCCCTAAACACGTGCTTAGTCTGCTTAATGGTCAATCTGCCACCGGATGAGCCACAGGGCTGTTTTTGAGCCGGAATGCACAGGAGCGGAGTTCCGGCTGGCTCCCGAGTTGGCCACGCCCAGCAGGAACTTATTAGCATAATAGGCCACACCCAACAGCAGAAACTCATGAGGATTGGCTTCATGAGGGGTGTGTGGCCTAACATGCAAAGGAGATCCTGCTTCAAAAAAAGCCCTGGGTTTTGACAACAAAGAAGGTAAACAGAATAAGAAGCAAAAGGTGGGTGTGGCTGGATGACCACACTGCTGGTAACATGGGGGTGTGGCCTAATATGCCAACGAGCTGTGCTGTCAGGGTATGGCCTAATATGCTAATGAGCTGTGCTGTCAGGGTGTGGCCTATTATGCCAATGAGTTCCTGCTGGGCTTTTTCCACAAAAAAAGCCCTGATGAGCCATGTTTACTACCTGGTCACTAGCTAGCAACAGCTTCCATAAGAGGAGGCCTTCAAGGCCACAGAAGTTGTCTCTGGCCAATAAAGTCACTCTTGCTATTACACCAAGGGTCTCCCAGCTTTTTCAGCCTCCAGGAACCTTTGGAACTCTTGACAGAAGGCGGTGCACACAACCACAAAATGGCTGCCACATCGGGTTGCCAGGAGAAATAGAAAGGCCCAGCCCATGTTGCTGATGTCACATTATAAGAACTGATGTCATTGTGTGGGCAACTTCTGAGTGACGCTCTTGTATTGGAGGAAAAGCTCTATGGTAAAACCAGTTTCTACCATAGACTTTTTTGCCCAAATACCAGAGCATTACCCGGAAGTTGCTGGTGTGATGATGTCATTTCCTGTGCGATGCCGGAAACACAACCTGGGACTTTCTACTAGTGAGTCGCCCTGCTGGCCAGCTGAGGGGCAGCTGGGGGACAGGGCCTGGTGGTGGGGGCTCCCGCTTCCACTTGGGGGGCGGGGTCTGGAAACTCTATCATTAGTACTTATACTTATTTGGGTTGCCAGCCTCAGAATGACAACTGATCGAGGGATTACAAAGATCTGGTCCCCTGGAGAATGCAGGCTGCATGGGAGTGTTTCTCAACCCTGTGGGTCGGGACCCAACAGTGGGTTGCGAAACCTCTGGAAGCGGGTCACAGGCCATCTCTCCCTAATGGTCGCCTCTGCCCTTTGCATTGCTCTCTTTTGTATTTTGGAAGCCAAGATCTGACCCCTGGAAACAGGACCTTCCATGACCTACATTACTTGGTATTGTTTTCTTCATGGCATAGACATCATGATCATGTAACAGGTGTCCTGATGGTCACTAGAGTGAGTTTCTTAGACTATTGGGGGGGGTTAGAGGGAATTTTGGAGAAGGAGAGGGTGGTCAAAGGTAGGAATGAAACTTCCACTTGCTTGGGGTTTGTTGTGGGGTCAGCTGCGTCCTTTGTGTGATTAAGAACAGCAGAGAAGCCATGTTGGATCAGGCCAGTGGCCTATCTGGTCCAAAACTCTGTGTCACACAGTGGCCAAAACCCAGGGGCCATCGGGAGCTCCACCAGTGGAGCCAGAAGCTCCCTCCCCCACTGTTGCCCTCCAAGCACCAAGGAGACAGAGCACCAAGGAGACAGGCATAAGAATATAAGAGAAGACATGTTGGATCAGGCCAATGGCTCATCCAGTCCAATGCTCTGTGTCACACAGTGGCCAAAACCCAGGTGCCATCAGGAGGTCCACCAGCAGGGCCAGAGCTCCAGAAGCCATTGACCACTATTACCCCCAAAGCACCAAGGATACAGAGCATCACTGGCCCGGACATAAGAACATAAGAGAAGCCATGTTGGATCAGGTCAATGGCCCATCCAGTCCAGCACTCTGTGTGACACAGCGGCCCAAACCCTGTGCCATCAGGAGGTCCACCAGCAGAGCTAGAGTTGATGTTTGTTGGGTTCTTAAAAACATCTGGTCGGCCACTGTAGAAAATGCGATGCTTGAACCAAATGGGTGTCAAGGGTCATAGTTTGGCTAGGACCCCCAAAAAACTGTAGGCCATCCCTGGCTTGGTCACCATACCAAGTCCATTTGGGCTTGTGGGTCACCGTACTGAAAAGGTCAGGAGTTGCTGCTCTATGGGGTTATATTTCATAAGAACATAAGAACATCAGAGAAGCCAGTGTTGGAACAGGCCAATGGCCCATCCAGTCCAACACTCTGTCACACAGTGGTCAAAAATACCAGGTGCCATCCGGAGGTCCAGCAGTGGGGCCAGGTCCAACTAGATCCAGTGGTGGGTTTTCTTAAACCCCGCCCTCCCCAGGCTCCACCCACTGTCCCCAGGCTCCACCCCCAAATCTCCAGGAATTCCCCAACCCCGAATTGGCAACTCTAATATATGTAGCCTTTTCATTGCGCAAAACGTTACATAAACTTTACAATTATCTGATGAACTGGGGGTCATGATCAATTTTCCCTCTAAGCTGTGGAGTCTTGTCAGCAAAAGCGCTACTTTGTGAGCTCCTAGCATTAAAGCTGTGAGCAAGCGACTTGGCTGCTGCATAAATTTAGTTTCCTCTGGAGCCCTCCTTCCTGAGCTGAGACGAAAATGTGTGAGCTGGAGGCTTAGAAAACTGCGAGCTAGCTCACACTAACTCAGCTTAGAGGGAACACTGGTCACGACAATCCAGCAGGCCGCCGATTTGAGACCGGTAGCTTTTGGAAGCGTTCCGATGTCACCGTGCCCTTTCTGTTCTCACACTTTTCCTTGGTTGGTCCAAAGTGGTTGGGACTTGACAGCTCTTTCGTACGCAAGCCTGAAAAACAACCTATTTAAAATTCCCTGCGCCTGGTCCGTGATCTCACTGGGAAACTATGCCGGAGATAGTTTGGGAGTCGATCGGCAGCAGAAATTACAACTCTGCCTGAGTGACCCGTGCTCTCTACCTTGGAATGTCTAGAACTGTGAGAATTATAAGGTCAGGCAACATGCACGGGCCTTCGGCTTGGAAAAAAGCGGCTAATTCCTTATTTGGGAGTCCACACAGACGGGGAGACGGGAGTTGTATAAACTCGTAGGAAGATCTCCCCCCACCCCGCCGCTTTCGCTTACATGCCTACTCCTTGACCTATCCCATTTATAGCTCCCTTTGAGATACTCTGCCTTACCAGTTCATCTGTTTCCTAGAAGTCTTCCAACGGAATCTCGGGCCTGGCCAACACCGAGGAAAAAATACAATGCCGTGTGGTTTACACGGTGTACAAGTAATAAGGCATCCCCGATCCCCTTGAGGCATTCTGCTGTCTAAGAACAGCTTAAGCGGGACCTGCAACGTTCATATAAAGACAGGTAAGGATGTACATAGATACACTAGGGATGCCAGCCTCCAGGTGGGACCTGGGGATCCCCTGGAATTACATCTGATTTCCAGACGACAGAGATCAGCTTTCCTTTAGAAAATGGATGCTTTGGAGGGTGAACACTTTGGCATTCAACCTCACTGAGGTCCCTGTCCTCCCCAGGGTCCATCCTCAAATATCCAGGAGTTTCCCAACCTGGATTGGGCAACACTATAGCCCCTGTCCCCTGGAAAGAAGAAGAATCATAGAATCATAGAATGTTAGAGTTGGAAGGGACCTTGTAGGTCATCTAATCCAACCCCCTGCACTCTGCAGGAGCGTAGCCAAAAGAGAGCCCTACATACCTACAACATACCCAAAAGATGGTCATACAGCCTCTGCTTGAAAACGTCCAGGGAAGGAGCATCCACCCCCTCCCAAGGCAGACTGTTCCACTGCTCAACCACTCTTACAGTTAGGAAGTTTCTCCTGATATCTAGCCGGTAACGACTCCCTTGTAATTTCCACCCATTAGATCTAGTCTTGCAATCGGGAGCGAGAGAGAATAGATCTGCTCCATCTTCTACATGACAGCCCTTCAAATACTTGAGGACTGCAGTCATGTCCCCTCTAAGTCTTCTCTTTCCCAGGCTAAACATACCCACTGAAGTAGAAGATAAGACAAGACGGGATTTATTCCCTGCCCTTCACTCAGAGTCTCGGAGTGGCTTACAAACTCCTTTCCCTTCCCCCTCCCCACAACAGACACCTTGTGAGGTCAGTGGGGTTGAGAGAGCTCTGACAGAAACGGCTCTTTCTCAAGAACAGCTCTGACAGAACTGTGGCTTGCCCAAGGTCATCCAGCAGCTGCATGTGGAGAAGTGGGGAATCAAACCTGGTTCTCCCAGATTAGAGTCCACACACTTAACTCCTACACCAAACTGGCTCTCTGAAACACACGTACATTCCTTTTCTTGATGTCGGGGTTGCCAGGTGAGGCTGTCAAACCAGCGGTAGACTTTCCAAGGAGCCTCCAGAAGAGGGGAAGGAAGACGCACGATTGAACCCCAAAGAGAGTTCTGGCTGTCACATTTAATAGGACCACGTTCCTTTTAAACGCCTTGCCTTCATTGGAAATAATGGAGTCTGAGGAGGACACCTTATGGGGGGCACCCTCTGAAGGAGGGCGAGGCCTGCAAATCAGGGGACCTCCTGCCCCCAACTGGGGATTGGCAACCCTTCTTGTAGCTGAAAATTCAGACACAACTGAAAGTTCAGTCCATTTTCTTATAAATGGAACCCCCCCAAAAAAACTCATTTCAAACCCGAAGCTCATCACTTCATAGGAAAGTTGTGTTCTTCAAAAAGGGTTTTCGAAGGTTTAGAACTGAGGGCCCAGGGAGTAAAAGGTCATAGAGCGTGGGCAGTTAGTAAAATGGTTCCCCGGTTACTGATGGTGAGAACCACATCCCCTGAGTCAGTCTGGCATGCCGCGGAGAGAGAGAAGGCTCAGAGCTTGGCTGCTATTGTGGTTGTCGTTGTTCAGTCGCACAGTCAAGTCCAACTCTTTATGACCCCCATGGACCACATCACGCCAGGCCCTCCTGTTTTCCACCGTCCTCTGGAATTTCACATTCATTGCAGGACATAGCGTTGCCTCGGTAACACTGTCTAACCACTTCATCCTTTGCCGTCCCCTTCTTCTTTGACCTCCAATCTTTCCCAGCATCAGGGTCTACTTCTCCAGTGAGGGCTCCCTTCTCATTGGGCGGCCAAAGTATTTCAGCTTCGGTCTCGGGCCTTCCAAGGAACAGTCAGGGTGGATTTCCTTTAGGATCGACCAGGGGGGTTTTGTAGACGAAGCCCAGCAGGAACTCATTAGCATAATAGACCACACTCAACAGCAGAAACTTATTAGCATATTAGGCCACACCCCCATGTTATCAAAAGTGTGGTCATCCAGCCACACCTACCTTTTACTTCTTATTCTGTTTACATTGTTTGTTGTCAAAACCCAGGGCTTTTTTTGTAGCAGGCACTCCTTTGCATGTTAGGCCACACACCTCAAATGTAGCCAGTCCCAGTGAGTTTCTGCTGTTAGGTGTGGCCTATTATGCTAATGAGTTCCTGCTGGGCGTGGCCAACTCAGGAGCCAGCCGGAATTCCGTTTCTGTGCGTTCCTGCCCAAAAATAGCCCTGGGATCGACTGATCTGCTCTCCTTGCAGTCCAAGGGGGACTCTCAAGCAATGCTCCCTCTTAGCTCTGGAGTCCTGCGAGCAAAAATTCTGCTTTGTGAGCTACGGGCGTTAAATTTGTGAAGCCGGTGACTTGGCTACTGCATAAATGAGTTGGCTCTGGGGCCATCCTCCTGGAGCAAAGACAAAAATATGTGAGCCGGAGGCTAAAAAACGGTGAGCTCGCTCACACTGACTCAACTTAGAGGGAATGCTGCTCTCAAGAGCCTTCTCCAGCACCATAATTCCAAAGCATCTTATCTTCGGCGCTCGGTGCCTTAATAAACTGGGGTTCAGGATAAGAGCAGCAGAAGAGGCACAAAAGCAGCTGAACAATGGACAAGTACTTCAAGGCTGGACGACGTCCTTCTAAAGCTCCTGGGCTTGACGTGCGGTAAGAATCATGAGTTAATCTGGGAATTTTTGTTGTTGTTGTTCAGTCGCACAGTCGAGTCCAACTCTTCGTGACCCCATGGACCACATAGAATCATAGAATGTTAGAGTTGGAAGGGACCTTGCAGGTCATCTAGTCCAACCCCCTGCACTCTGCGGGAGCGTAGCCGAAAGATAGCCCTACATACCTACATACCTACAACATACCCGAAAGATGGTTGTCCAGTCTCTGCTTGAAAACGTCCAGCGAAGGAGCATCCACCGCCTCCCGAGGCAGTCTGTTCCACTGCTCAACCACTCTTACAGTTAGGAAGTTTCTCCTGATAACTAGCTGGTAACGACTCCCTTGTAATTTCAACCGTTAGATCTAGTCTTGCAATCTGGAGCAAGAGAGAATAGATCTGCTCCATCTTCTGCACATCATGCCAGGCCCTCCTGTCCTCCGTCGTGTTCTGGAGTTTGCTTAATTTTATGTCCATTGCATTGATGACACTGTCTAACCATCGTATCCTTTGCCGTCCCCTTTTTCTTTGACCTTCTGTCTTTCCCAGCATCAAGGTCTTCTTCTCCAGTGAGTGCTCCCTTCACATTTGGTGGCCAAAGTATTTGAGATTCAGCTTCAGGATCTGGCCTTCCAGGGAACAGTCAGGGTGGATTTCTTGTAGGATTGACTGATTTGACCGCTAATTTCTTTGCAGGGAATGCGACTGGGGAAACAGCACATTAGAGTTTCCTCTTTTAGGAGCTATCCTAACGAAAAGGTTAGTCAAGCTGTTAGCTGAGTCGTGGTAAAGATTTTGTTTTGAATTCTCTCCCTTGAGTCAGTCTAGGGTCACCAGCTCTGGCTGGGGAAATACCTGGAGATTTGGGAAGTGGAGCCCGGAGGGGGCAGGGTTTTTGAGAGGGGAGGGGAGCCATTTTCTTCCTCCCAGGGGACTGGTCTCTGTTGTCCGGAGATCAATGGTAATAATGGGAGACCTCCAGGCCCTAAGTTATATGACTCAGCCTTGGGTATTCAGGGCTCTTTTTGCAACAGGAACTCCTTTGCATATTAGGCGACACACCCCTGATGTAGCCCTGGTCACACAGGCCAGATAACGCGGGAGGGGGGGGAGGCGTGGCTGTTCGACCCGGAGCAAAATGAAGTGCGGTAGCCCGATCACACGGTCCCCCGAGTCTCCGTGCTTCGGCTGTTATCTGCCGATCACACGGCGATGCTGAAGCGTGGCAAAGAAGTGGCGCAGCGCGATCACACAAGCGGCGATCGCAAGCCACTGCTTCCGGATCAGATGGGCAATTGCTCTTGGCTTCATGTTTGTGAACATGCACAGTTCTTTGGAGCAGCATTGCTTTCAGTTTCGTGTTTGTGCACATGCACAGTTTGGCGTTTGTGCGCATCCTATGGCAGCTTACAAAAAACATCCGGTTTGCGACGGGATACTAGCGCTCCTGTGATCAGATGCCCGCATTTTCCGAATACTAGTGCACTTTCCTAGGTACTTTTGAACTCTGCATCTTCGACGGGCTGCCACGGGTTGGCCACAGGTGTGCTATGCTTCCCAGATGTTGCGGTGTGTGATCACACCCCAAAAATCCACCCGACATTCGTGCCTCTCGCGCGGCAAATTCTCCATGTGACCGGGGCCCTCCAAGAGCTGACAGAACTCTTCTTACAGGGGCTACTGTCAGCTCTTGGAGGATTGGCTACATCAGGGGTGTGTGGCCTAATATGCAAAGGAGTCCCTGCTACAAAAAGAGCCCTGAGGTATACTCACAGAATTACAAAAATTAAACGCCAACGGAGATGCCCCCGTCTTACACACTAGTGACTCTGACATTTGACGGCCGTTTTTTTTAAAAAAATAATATCTTCTGAAGGTCATACACTCTCCATCTCCGGCACCAGGGGCTTCCTGCTTTCTCCCATCAGTATTCTTCAGGGTGGACGTACTAAGGTTGCCAACTATGCATGGGGAATTCCTGGGAATTTGAGGGTGCAGCCTGGATGGGGTGGAGTTTGGGGAGAGGAAGGATCTTGGTGGGGTAATGGACCAACGCCCCCTCTAAGCCGTGGAGCCTTGTGAGCAAAAATCCCACTTTGTGACCTACTGGCCTTAAAGTTGTGAGCGAGCGATTTGGCTACGGCATCAATTAGTTTGCTCTGGAGCTGTCCTTCCCGAGCTCAGACAAAATTGCGTGAGCCAGAGGCTAAAAAACTGGGAGCTAGCTCACACTAACGCAGCTTAGAGGGAACAGTGGTAACGACGCCTTCGAGCCCACCCTCCAAAAGCAGCCGTTTTCTCCAGGAGAGCTGATCTCCATCGCCCGGAGAGGTGTTGAAAGTCCAGGAGGTCTCAAGGCCTAACCCTCATGTGGTGTAGCCGTTAAGAGGGTTGGACTAGCATTTGGGAGACTGGGGTTCGAATCCCCACTCGTGCCACGGAAGCTGGCGGGGTGACCTTGGGACCTTGGGATACACTCTCAGCCCAACCTCCCTCACAGGATCGTTGTGAGGATAAAATGGAGGGGAGGAGATCAGTGTAAGCTGTGTTGGTTCCCCAATGGGTAGAAAGGCAGGGTAGTACAAGTGAATTAAATAAAGTGTGGATTTTGTTCTTTCACAATCCATATGTGTATGTTTAATAATTTTATTAGTTGCTGTAGATTTTCCAGGTTGTGTGGCCCTGGTCTTGGTATTGTAGGACCTGACGTTTCGCCAACAGCTGTGACTGGCATCCTCAGAGGTATAACACAGAAAGTGGAGGACTCTCTGTGTTGAGGTGAGCAGAAAAATGGTGGGCAGGTAATTTATGTCTGCCCTGGAAGGTGGGGTAGGGCTGAGTCATTATCTTGTAGGAGTTCTCCAGGCTATGAACATGCTAATGGAGGAGCTTTCCTGAGGAGGTTCTTTTGTCTATGGACTGTTTCTTGAGGAGGTTCTTTTGTGTGTGGAATGGCTGTTGAAACTCTAATCTTATCTGTAGTGCTATTGCCAGCTGTAGAGCATTTTGTGTTTTTCAGGACAGGAAACCACCTCACCTTCCAGGGTAGATATAAATTACCTGCCTACCATTTTTCTTCTCACCTTGACACAGAGAGTTCTCCAGCTTTCTGTGTAATACCTCTGAGGATGCCAGTCACAGCTGGTGGCGAAACGTCAGGTCCTACAATCCCAAGACCACAGCCAGACAACCTGGAAAATTACAGTGACTAATGAACTCTGGCTGTGAAAGCCTTCGACAACATATTTAAGAATTTTGGTTTTTTTGGTATTGTGTGTGTATGCCTGGAGGTCATGGATGACTTCTGGCGACCCCTAGTGGGGCTTGGACATTTTCAGAGAGGGGGCTTGCTATTGCCTGCCTCTGCGTCCCGGCCCTGGTATTCCTTGGAGGTCTCCCTTCCAAGTACTAGCCCGAGTCGGCCCTGCTTAGCTTCTGAGATTTGGTTTGCCTGGGCTTTCCAGATCAGGGCTATGTTCAATTCAATTGGCTGGTTCCAATCTAGGGTTGCCAGCTCCGGGTTGGGAGATACCTGGAAATTTTGGGAGGGGTAACCTGGGGAGGGCGGGGTCTGGGGAAAAGGGGGACTTCGATGGGGTATAACGACAGAGAGTCCACCTTCCAAAATGGCCATTTTATCCAGGGGGACTGATCTCCTGTCACCCGGAGAGCAATTGTATATAGAAGGAGCAGGGCTTCTTTGTTGGAGAAAAAGCCCAGCAGGAACTCATTAGCATATCAGGCCACACCCCTGACAGAACAGCTCATTAGCACATTAGGCCACACCCCCATGTTGCCAGAAGTGTGGTCATCCAGCCACACCCACCTTTTGCTTCTTATTCTGTTGACCTTGTTTGTTGTCTAAACCCAGGGCTTTCTTTGTAGCAGGAACTCCTTTGCATGTTAGGCCACACACCCCTAATGTAGCCAATCCTGATGGGTTCCTGCTGTTGGGTGTGGCCTATTATGCTAATGAGTACCTGCTGGGCGTGGCCAACTCGGGAGCCAGCCGGAACTCTGTCCCTGTGCGTTCCTGCCCCAAAATAGCCCTGAGCAGGAGATCTCCAGGCACCACCTGGAGATTGGCACCCCTACTCGGATAATACAACTCTTCCATTACTCAAGTGTCTTTTTGTGCTGCCCAACAAAAAAACCTTTGCCTTTTCTCGTTTTTCCACGGAAAAGTCTGAGAAATATCACCCACGCCCAGGTAACCCGGCCATAAACCTTGCTGATAGACTTCAGTCTAGGGTTGCCAGGTCTGGGCTGGAAAATACCTGGAGATTTTTGGGGTGGATCCAGGAGAGGGCGGGGTTTGGGGAGGGGAGGGGAGGAGCCTCAGCGTGGTCCAAGGCCACAGAGCCCCCCCTCCAAAGCAGCCGTTTCCTCCAGGGGAACTTATCTCTGTCAGCCGGGGATCAGTTGTAAAAGCAGTGGAATTCCATGTCCCACCTGGAGGTTGGCAAACTCTACTTCTGTCTCCGGTCGTGTTGATTGTCAGAGTGGTGATGTAGCAAGGCTCAGGTTAGGTTAGCCAATCTCCAGCAGGGACTGGAGTTCTCTTGGAAAGACAATTGATCTCCGGACTATAGAGCTCAGTTCCCCTGGAGAAAATGGCTGCTCGGGGGGGGGGGGTGCTAGGGCATCACATGCCCGCTGAGGTTTCTCCCCTCCCCAAGCCCCACCCTCCCAATGCTCCTAGAGTTGCCATTCCCCTAGCAGCACCAGGAACTCCCCCAATTTTCGGGGCTTCAGCCTGCCGCCGGCCAGCTGGCCTGTGAGGAAAACCCTAACCCCAAACAATCATACTTGTGCAACGTCCCAGACATGATGACAATCAACCTGAAGTGATGTCATCACGTCCGGGATGTCATGTGGGGACGCTCTGGTATTTGGGCAAACTCTATAGTTTTGAGACCAAAAAACCCATAGAGTTTGCTCAAATGCCAGAGCATCCCCCCACGTGATGTCCCCGCCACCCCTGGAATGCCCCCCCCCAAGTCCCCCTCTCCAGGCAAGATAAAACGTGGCAACCCTATATGCTCCACCCCCAAATTTCCAGGAATTTCACCCCAGTTTGGTGTAGTGGTTAAGTGTGCGGACTCTAATCTGGGAGAACTGGGTTTGATTCCCCACTCCTCCACTTGCAGCTGCTGGATGACCTCGGGCAAACCATAGTTCTGTCAGAGCCGTTCTCTCAGGAGCAGTCCTCGAAAGAGCTCTCTCAGCCCCTCCTACCTCATAGGGTGTCTGTTGTGGGGAGGGGAAGGGAAAGGAATTTGTAAGCCTCTCTGAGACTCCAAGTGAAGGGCGTGGTATAAATCCAAACTCCTCCTCCTCCTCCTCCTCCTCCTCCTCCTCCTCCTCCTCCTCTTCTTCCTCTTCTTCTTCTTCTTCTTCTTCTTCTTCTTCCTCTTCTTCTTCCTCTTCTTCTCCCATTGACAACCGAGTTCTGGCACAGTAGCAGCCTCAAGTCAAGGGTACTAAAGACTCGCAGTTCCTCTGCCTGTGATCCATATCTATCTTTTTTTCTGTTGTTCGAGGAACTCCCTTGCTAATTGACTGCTAAAAGTTTGCTTATAGCTTTCCCTAATGGTCCCAATGGTAGTTAAGATCATATCCCGGGACAGTTTAGATAACACACTCCGGCAGTTAAGATACGACTGTTGACCAATGCAGTTTTATTGCCAAATCTCATCATTTGAGGAAGCTCATATAACTGGGGCTTTGTGGTAGAAAGGAGAGAACGCAGGTGTGGGGGTGGAGGAGGCGGTACCTGGCCCTCAAGTGTCCTAAAGAAAAGATTGGCTGTTTGAATCCTGTGTAGTTTTGGAACTAAAACAAAAACTGAAGAGAAAACCAGTTTGAGTCCAGTGGTACCTTTGAGACCAAGAAAGCCTTGTTCAAGGTATAAATTTTGGTGTGCATGCATACTTCTTCAGCTACATCGGAATGGAAGTTTGCCAGTCCATATGTGTAGTTAGAGGGTGAGCAACAAATCAACACACAGCTTAATAAAGTTATTTGGCAGATGCAAGGACTGAAGTGGAATAACAGGCTTCGTTTATATGGTCACCGTTTGTTTGGGTTGAATCCCAGAGGGAAACACAGTGAAGGAAATAAATATATCAGAATCGGAGATTGCTGGGCAGATGTACCCTTCTTAACTGTACAGTTCGAGTCCAGTGGCACCTTTAAGACCGACCAAGTTTTATTCAAGGCATGAGTTTTTGTGTGCATGCAGACTTCTTAGGTGTAGTGGTTAAGTGCATGGACTCTAATCTGGGAGAACCTGGTTGGATACCCCCACTCCTCCACTTGCACCTGCTGATGTGACCTTGGGTCAATCACAAGCTCTGGCACAGCTGTTCCTGAAAGAGCAGTTTGTTTTAAGAGTTCTCTCAGCCCCGCTGAACTCACAGGGTGTCTGTTGTGGGGACGGGAAGGGAAAGGAGTTTGTAAGCCGCTCTGAGACTCCTTTGGGTAGTGAAGGGCAGGGTATAAATCCAATCTCTTCTCTTCTTCTCTTCTAAGAGACTGGCATCCTTACCTCTGTCTTACCTCACAGGGTGTCTGTTGTGGGAAGGGAAAGGAGTTTGTAAGCCGCTCTGAGACTCCTTTGGGTAGTGAAGGGCGGGGTATAAATCCAATCTCTTCTTCTTCTTCTTCAGATATATTGAAATGGAAATTACCAGTCCATCCATATAGGTAGAGGGTGAACAGCAAATTAGCACACAGCTTAATAAAGTTGTTTGACAGATGCCAAGACCCAACTGAAAGAACAAGCTTAGTTTATTTGGTCACCATTTGTTTGGTTTGCATTCCACGGGGAAACACAGTGAAGGAAATCAATATATTAAAATCAGAGATTGCTGGGCAGATGTATCCTTCTTAACTGTACAGTTCGAGTCCAAGTGGCACTTTTAAGACCAACCAAGTTTTATTCAAGGCATGAGTCTTTGTGTGCATGCGCACTTCCTCAGATACATCGAAATGGAAACTACCAGTCCATATATATATATGTAGAAGGTGAACAGCAAATTAGCATACAGCTTAATAAAGTTGTTTGACAGATGCAAGGACCCAACTGGAATAACAAGCTTAGTTTCTGTGCTCACCATTTGTTTGGGTTGAATTCCGGGGTGGGGTGGGCGCAGTGTTCCCTCTAAGCTGAGTTAGTGTGAGCTAGCTCACAGTTTTTTAGCCTCCAGCTCACACATGTTTATCTTAGCTCAGGAAGGACGGGTCCAGAGCAAACTAATTTATGCCGTAGCCAAATCCCTCGCTCACAACTTCAATGCCAGTAGCTCCCAAAGTAGAATTTTTGCTCACAAGACTCCACAGCTTAGAGGGAACGTTGCGGGGGGGGGAAACATAGTGAAGGAAAGATATGGGCAGATGCGCCCTTCTTAATTGTGGAATGCTGAGAATAATTAGCTGAGGCCCTGCTATCACCATCCATCTGTCTCCTCTCAAGTGAGGAGGTGACCTTCCAGCATCCTCTTCTTTGAGGCGAGAGAACGTTGCTTCTGAAAAAAAGGATACCTACTGAGCTGCCATCTGCTGCTGTAATTCCCATGCGCCCACTGTGCTCTTCCAATGGCTTTCTCCCTTGTGGTACCTTCTTTTAGGACTGTCCATATAAGCAACACCCTGACCTGGGTGACCAAGTCTAGCCCAATTTCACGAGCTCTTGGGAAGCTAAGCAGGGTCGGCCCCGGTGGGTGTTTGGATGGGAGACGGCCAAGGAAGTCCAGGGTTGCTACGCAGAGGCAGGCCATGGCAAACTACCTCTGTTTGTCTCTCGCCCTGAACAGAATGACCCAGGCTAGCCCAGTTTCATGAGCTCTTGGGAAGCTAAGCAGGGTCGGCCCCGGTGGGTGTTTGGATGGGAGACGGCCAAGGAAGTCCAAGGTTGCTACGCAGAGGCGGGCCATGGCACGCCACCTCTGAACATCTCCCTACAAGGTCACCATAAATGGGGTTGTCAGTCTCCAGGTGGTCAAACCCAAACAAGCCAACCGCGATCAAATTACTAAACCCCAAATGCATAAATACACGATTATAATTTAACATGAAAATGCTCACATGTGAGTATTCTGAAGACACGATCAGGAGTTTGTTGACAAACTCGAGCGGGTTCAGAGGAGGGCGACCAGGATGGTGAGAGGGTTGGAGTCCAAGTCTTATGAGGAAAGGCTGAGGGAGTTGGGTATGTTTAGCCTGAGAAAGAGAAGGTTTAGAGGGGACATGATTGCAGTCTTCAAGTATTTGAAGGGCTGTCATGTAGAAGATGGAGTGGATCTATTCTCTCTTGCTCTGGATTGCAAGACTAGATCTAATGGGTGGAAATTACAAGGGAGTCGTTACCAGCTTAATATCAGGAGAAACTTCCTGACTGTAAGAGTGGTTGAGCAGTGGAACAGACTGCCTCGGGAGGTGGTGGATGCTCCTTCGCTGGACGTTTTCAAGAGGAGACTGGACAACCATCTTTTGGGTATGTTGTAGGTATGTAGGGGTTTCGGCTGTGTTCCTGCAGAGTGCAGGGGGTTGGACTAGATGGCCTGCAAGGTCCCTTCCAACTCTAACATTCTATGATTCTATGATTCTAACCTAATCACGCTCTTCACAAAAACTCACCCAAATACAAAAACGGGTTCATTCATACCCCATCATTCCCCAACAAAGTGAGGCCGCCAATCAAAATTGGCAGACTTAACCACTACACCAACCTGACTCTCTGCACCATCGCGTACTTAACCAGTTATTTGGGCTACTAATCTCTGAATGGGGGCCCACCCCTGGGCTACAATTCCTGTCTCTCCTCATAGGAACAAGACCAATAAGGGCTGCACGATAATCAGGCTATTTCCCTTTTTTCCCACCCAAGCTGCCAATGAGAATTCAATGAAGTCGGAGTTGCCGAAGTCCCTTTTGCTGAAGAACAAGTGCTCAAAGTCCACGAATCTGCCTGCCGGCGTCTGTCAAATGAAAAAGAGAAATCCATCCTAAATCAGTTTGCCAGATTTGAAAAAAAAAAAGTGGTTCTCTTCTCCTTTGCTCCGGCAGTCGGAAACCTGAACGAGTCGTCTTTGCCATTTGGCGTTCGAACCTGTTGTGGAAATCTGGGCGAAAGTTAGAATAGATTACAGAGGCATTTCTTATGCCGTCCGTAGATCGTGGGGCTCGGAGTGCTCTCGTTTCCACCCCGGTTCTATTACTTTAAAAGGCCTTCTGATTTGTGGTCGAACTTAAGGTAATGGATTCCCCGCTGGCTGCTTAGAGGCACAAATTTAAAGGTGTTCTTTTGATCTGTATTCTAATTTACCTCCAGCACTTGGGCCGCTTCCTCGAGTGTTCCTCTTCTCCGGCACTGAAAACTTCGCTTTAAAAAAGAGCAATACTGATGGATACTTCTCTGTCTTCATCTCTGAACGCCCGTCCTTGAATTGAGACCTGACCCTTAAAAATTTGTGACACCGCCCAATTTGTAGCGGCCTCCCCGTGCGCCTCTTCCTTCCACCCACCCACCCTCTTTGTGGCAGACCACGGGCATTAATAAATCAGATTGTTCAAACCGAATGAATCTATTTAAAATACTTATAAAATATTAAAGGTGCATTTGGGAAAAGCCTCTAAGGCTGCCGTGACACCTTGCCACCTCCGAGCGACTAATTTATTAAAGGGTTTTTTTTTTTTTTGCAAACCTGAGAAGAAAGGCAAGAGAAAAATGGTTTCATAAACCGAGAGCGGGAGCCAATTTTTCAGCGCAGACGATGAAAGGAAGCATGCATTCCTAATCAAAAAGACAGATAAGCCCTTTCTCTCCCGCCATTCCCTCACCCGCCAAAGTGCCTTTTCATCATCAACAACACTCCGTTCCTGATGTCTGCCGAGGCCTTTCTGCACCTTCTCCGCACACTGGTAATGTGCGCCCAACATGCCTTTTGAAACAAGAGCCCATTAGCTGTGACAGACTACCTTTTCACATGAAGTTCTCCTGTTGGTAGTCATCAAGCGAGTGCTAAATCACTCCGACTGAGCATGCTCGGGAACGGGTCGGCGGGGCAAACCGATATTCCGAGCCGCCGGACAGAAATTGCTTTTCATCCTTTTTTCTGAAGGGCAACGTGGCTTCTCTTCTCTTTTCAAAGGGAGAAAGGGGGAATCATAAACCGTCACGGGGAACACCCCGCTTTTCCGGGGTGTCCTCAAATATATATATTTTCCCCTCTCTCCCTCAGCAAAAGCATGTTGTTTACGCTCAGGTCATACCTAATCTGAAACCTTCCAGTAACATCTAGGAACATCTCCTTGCCAACAAAAGTCCGCATGGTCAAAGCAATGGTATTCCCCGTAGTAATGTATGGCTGCGAGAGTTGGACTATAAGGAAGGCCGAGCGCCGAAGAATAGATTCTTTTGAACTATGGTGCTGGAGAAGACTTGAGAGTCCCTTGGACTGCAAGGAGATCAAATCAGTCAATCCTAAAAGAAATCAACCCTGACTGTTCCCTGGAAGGCCAGATCCTGAAGCTGAAGCTCAAATACTTTGGCCACCAAATGAGAAGGGAGCATTCACGGGTTTCGGTTTTGGCGTCGCGAATGGCGGCCGCTTCTCGGGACGCTCCCGGAGGCGGTTAGCCCACGCGCAGTTAGGGGGGTCTTCGCATGTGCGAAAGACCCTAGTGAGCCTTAGGCAAAGGCTCCGAACCGGGGGCGCTTGGGGAGTAGCCTCTTTGCTGGCAGACAGCCGGGAAATTGAGGCTTTCTCCCCGCCCCAATCAGCCCCGCTGCGGCGTGCCCGTAATGGGACTTAGCGGCGCCACCGATTTCCAGGAGTGAAGACAGCGCTATGGTTTAACATAAAAAGAAGAAATAGCATCGAATCGTGAGTTGAAGATCTATTTTGAAGCGTAAATCGAAGCCCCCTGCATGCGTATAAGCGTTGGGAGGAGGGAGGAGTTTCCACCCCCTTTCAGAAGCAAGATCTACAAAGGGAGCGCGAAGGGGGGCAGAGAGAAAAAAGAGTGTTGGTGATAGTACCGTTGGGGTGGCATGGAAGACTACGATCATCTTAGCTTCCTGGGGGATGCGGCACGAACTTCTTAAAAGTAAATAAAAAAACAAAATGTCGATAATGGAAAAAGTTCTGCGGACACCGGAAGAGAAGGGAGGAGGGACTTCCGGTCCAGACAGCCCCCCCAAGAGCTTGCTGTCAATCAACAGGAAAAGGAGATACTGTGCCCCCTGCTGGAACAATTGCAGAAAATCAATGAAACTTTGTTCAAAATGGAAAGTGTTCTCGTCAGTCGACAGAAACAGATATCGGAAACAACTAGAAAGATGATGGAGTTCGAACAGAAATCGATTCTGATTCTAGGTTTTCAGGGCGTTAAAGAAGAAGAGAAAGAAGATCTCGGATTTACCTTGACAAATGTCTTGGCACCCCTAACTGGTAGTGGAGCGATAAAGTTAAAAGAAGAGGTGGATAAGGCTCCCAAAGCCTACTCCGCTTTTATAAAAGAAAATACTCTGCCAGTAGAAGGGGATGTCGAACATAGCAGGCAACAAACTGGAGATCTAATTTCATCTGAAGAGTTTATGGAGCCCTGGAAGCCTGAAGACCAGAAGTTTAAGGAAAAAGAGAAAAGAAAGAAGACGGATTTCATCTTCAAAATACAGAAACTTCTGAAGAGACACGCCAGCAGGGAGGAAGACGCAGCACTCAAAATTGGGATAAGTGAAGAAGACAGCAGCCCAGGGGAAAGTGGTGATGGAACGGAAGACCTCAAAGTTAAAATGGACTTAATCCGTAACTGGAAGAGATTTAAAAAGAAGATAATTTGAGGACTGTTCGTGTAACATCTGGAAGGAGCTGTTTAATTACTAACCCCAATGGACTTTGCTAACTGCGTTAACAGTTTGACTTTGGACTTTACAATAGTTAAAAAGAAGATCATCTAACCATGATAGATGCCAAAATTGGTATTGGTTATTAACCTAAACTAACCCTCACTAACAGAAAAAATTTCACTCCATCTTTTTCTTTCTCCATCTGTCTACCCTTCCCCTTTCTTATAAAAAGAATAAAATTCTCTCTTTTTTAAGAGAGTTTTACAAAAAAAAAAAAAAAGAGAAGGGAGCACTCACTGGAGAAGAAGACCCTGATGCTGGGAAAGATTGAAGGTCAAAGAAGAAGGGGACGGCAAAGGATGAGATGGTTAGACAGTGTCATCGATGCAACGAACATGAAATTGAGCAAACTTCAGCGGACAGCGGAAGACAGGAGGGCCTGGCGTGATCTGGTCCATGGGGTCGCGAAGAGTCGGACTCGACTGTGCGACTGAACAACAACAACAAACATCTAGGAACTATGTGTACAGATGGTGGCAGGTGAACCATTAAGCAGACTGAGCACGTGCTTAGGGCACCGGGGCCAAAAGGGGGCACCACAAAGTTGGGGAAAGGGTGAAAGAATGTAGAAAAAATGCCTTTCAGGTCATGAATCTTGGAACTTTGATACATTAAACTTGTGAAATATTAAAATAAATGTTGTATTGCGTTTTTGTAGGTCGGCTTAGTTTGTACAGTATATTGTGTTATCATATGGAATAAGTTTTTTGTATTGCTGCAACCTACATTGTATATCTGGTCAGACGGGTCAACGACTAAAATGGACTGGGGGTCAGTGCGGAAAGGAGGGGGGCACCAAGATGGGTCAGTGTTTAGGGCACCAGGGAGCCTTAATCTGCCCCTGTGTACAGATTACCGACCGAACACTGTATTATAAACTGGCCCAACAACAGAAAACCGGCTTCACTGTGCCCAGGAAGATGGATTTATGTGATGGTCTTCCTTTCCATAGGCACGGTGATGGGTGATGGAAATGCCACTGGAAATGCCATCAGAAGGAAGTATGAGGTTTTTTTAAAAATAACTCCATGAAAGACACAGGAGACTTTAACCCCGAAACGAGGACTGCCACCTCTGAGGATAATTAATTTTCAGAGTGTCGGAAGAGGGGTTTTTTTTTTTGGACATTTCTTTCACGTGAGGTTCCAGTCCCTGCGCGAGACTCCATTTGATCCGTGCCGCCCAACAAACAGACACGGGCAAATACCACAAGCCCTTCGAAAGAGACTTGTTAAAGAGTCTGAATCCGCCTGCCATTGTATTCTCTTCTGTGTCGGAAGGTAAGTCATGCGGCGTCTCTGGGATCTCTTCCGTAATCAGATCCTCCGTTGGAAATAGCTCCGATTATTACCTTTTCTTTTTTAACAAGTCACTTCTCATCCGGCACGGGCTGACTGCGGATCGGATGTGGACATTCCTTGTGGGACGTTTCCCAGACTTCTTCCGCTGCTTGTGGAAATGAAAGGCACTCAAGATGATTCAAAAAGACTTGAGGAACATACATACATTGAAGCAGGGCTATTTTTGGGCAGGAATGCACAGGAACGGAGTTCCGGCTGGCTCCCAAGTTGGCCACACCCAGCAGGAACTCATTAGCATAATAGGCCACACCCAACAGCAGAAATTTATTAGGATTGAGGGGTGATGCTGAGGCTCCTCCCCTCCCCTCCCCATTAGGATTGAGGGGTGTGTGGCCTAACATGCAAAGGAGTTCCTGCTCTAAAAAAAAGCCCTGGGTTTTGACAACAAGCAAGGTAAATAGAATAAGAAACAAAAAGTGGGTGTGGCTGGATGACCACACTTCTGGTAACATGGGGATGTGGCCTAATATGCTAATGCGCTGTGCTGTCAGGGGGATGTGGCCTAATATGCTAATAGGTTTCTGCTGTTGGGTGTGGCCTATTATGCTAATGAGTTCCTGCTGGGCTTTTTCTACAAAACAAGCCCTGCATTGAAGCATCCGTAATCGCCAGTTCCCTTCGAATGTGCTGTATTAGAGGTGCTTTGAAAGCCCACGTGGTTGGAATGCCGAACGAGACAATTGACCAGAAGACTTTGATCACGTCCCCAGGGGAGAATCGAGAAATCTGCAGATGCAAGGACTGAAGATCTTGACAATGTGGGAAGATGTTGTGGAGAGCCAGTTTCGTGATGTGGTTAGGAGTGTGGACTCTAATCTGGGAGAGCCGGGTTTGATTCCCCTCTCCTCCACATGCAGCTGCTGGTTTGACCTTGGTTCAGTCAAAAGTTCTCTCAGAGCTGTTCTCTCAAGGGCAGTTCTCAAAGGAGCTCTCTCAGCCCCACCTACCCCACAGGGTGTCTGTTGTGGGGAGAGGGAGGAAAGGAGATTGTAAGCTGCTCTGAGACTCCCTTGGGTAGTGAAGGGCGGGGTATAAATCCAGGCTCCTCCTCCTCCTCCTCCTCCTTCCTCCCAGCATGAAACTTTGGAATTATGATACAGTGTGGTTGGTGCAGCCACAAAATGGCTGCCGCAGGGGGCCGAGCCAGACACAAAATGGCTGCCACAGCTTACCTTTAACCATCCCATGAAGAGCCTTGTGTGGTGGCATCACCAACATTTAAAAAAAATCTGCACAGCCAATCAAACCTCCACTGGCCAATCAGAAGCCTTGCTGGGCAAAAGCCCCACCCAGTCCCGCCCACTTTCTAAAAGCATTTGACGGGCACCGGGAAAGCTGTCAGTGGATACCATGGGACCCATGAGCATCACATTGGCTGGTGGCAGACAGGAGTCCACGAAACCAGGGAATCCCCTGCCCCCAACTGGGGAATGGCGACCCTATCTGGAGAAAATGGTCGCTTTGGAAGCTGGACTCCCTGGCATTATACCCACCTTCCCAAACCCTGCCCTCCTCAAGCCCCACACCCAAAATCTCTGGGTGTTTCCCAACCGGGAGCTGACAACCCTCCCTGCACTACACAAGTTAAGAAGAAGAAGAAGAAGAGATCGGATTTATACCCCGCCCTTCACTACCCAAAGATGTCTCAGAGTGGCTTACAAACTCCTTTCCCTTCCCCTCCCCACAACAGACACCCTGTGAGGTAGAAGAAGAAGAAGAGATTGGATTTATACCCCGTCCTTTACTACCCAAAGGAATCTCAGAGTGGCTTACAAACTCCTTTCCCCTCCCCTCCCCACAACAGACACCCTGTGGAGGTAGGTGGGGTTGAGAGAGCTCTGACAGAAACCACTCTTTTTCAAGAACAGCTCTTATCAGATCTACAGCTTGCCCAAGGTCATCCAGCCAGGTGCAATTGGAGGAGTGGGGAATCAAACCCGGTTCTCCCAGATTAGAGTCCGCGCACTTAACCACTACACCAAACTGGCTCCACGCCTCCGAGGAGGAGAAACGGCAGATTCCCGGTCACTTCCCACAATTAGAAAAGATACCTTTACACCTTTATCTGCTATTTTGACATATTTATTGCTTCGCAGCTGTTGACCTTATCACCTTAGCTTGTTATTTAGTGTCACTCTGCATCTCTTGATCACCATCACGTCGCAAGTTAATTAGCTGTTCATTCTCTGGCGATAAGTTTGAACCTTGCCTGGCATTCCACTGCATTTGATAAAGCGTGCCCGCGCACGAAAAGCTCATCCCCTGAATAAACCTTCGTTGGTCTTCAAGGTGCCTGACTGGACCCTAAATTTGTTCTGCGGCTTCAGACCAACACGGCTGACCAACTCAATTAGTTAGCTCCGGAGAGCCATCCTTCCTGAGCGAAGACAAAAATGTGTGAGCCAGAGGCTAAAAGACTGTGAGCTGGCTCACACTAGCTCAGCTTAGAGGGAACACTGCCCAACACTGGTTTGGAAGGAAGGTCCTTTTTTGTTTTCCTTTTTAAAGGAAACTTTTATGTACAACCCCCTTACCTCTGGCAAGTTTCATAGTGAAAACTGGGCCTCGCAAAAATTTACTGCATCCTTACGATGCGGTCTGCAAAGGCCATCTAATGTGGATGACCAAACTGTCCTCTAAAGTGATTTATCACACACACACACACACACACACACGTTTAATGAATATGAAGAAGTGACTAAGAGATTGGATTTATACCCCACCCTTCACTACCCGAAGGTGTCTCAGAGCGGCTTACAAACTCCTTTCCCTTCCCCTCCCCACAACAGACGCCCTGCGAGATAGGCGGGGCTGAGAGAGCTCTGACAGAAACTGCTCTTTTTCAAGGTCAGCTCTTATCAGAACTACGGCTTGCCCAAGGTCATCCAGCAGCTGCAAGTGGAGGAGTGGGGAATCAAACCCGGTTCTCCCAGATTAGAGTCCGTGCACTCAACCACGACACCAAACTGGCTCTCGGAAGGCAAAGGAAGAGTTAATAATCTAGCCTACTGGGGGGAGGTAGACTAGTACGGGGAGGTCCTTATTTCCTTCGGGTGGAGAGGGCTGGTTTTAATCACTTGCTTGTACCTCGGCCTGGCCTTCATTCATCAACCCTTCACATAAAAGTCACAAAGTGAGGTTATTCAGCGGGTTCCCCCATTCATCTCTGAGGCTTGACCGGGGAGGTTTCCAAACCAAGACAACCGGTACGATGGGATTCCTCTTTTGCCGCTGTTCTTTCAAAGGGGAATTGGACAGTTTGCCCCCGCAAACCGTCTCCAGGTTCCCCAGCCAACACCCAACACTCTCTGCTTAAATACTATCTGCTTCGAGTCCCTAAAGGAAAAGGCGATTTGGACTGGTTAAGGCAAGAAGCCCCCCGAACCCAATTCCCGTAAGTCAACAGACTCTCCTTTAAGATAAAGGTAAAGGTTTCCTTTGCTCGAGAGCCAGTCGAATCCGACTCTAGGGTTGCGGTGCTCATCTCCGTTTCCAAGCCGAAGAGCTAGCACTGTCCGAAGACATTTCCGTGGTCATGTGGCCGGCATGACTAAACACCAAGGCACACAGAATGCTGTTACCTTTCCACTAAAGTGGTACCTATTTAGCTACTTGTAATTTCTTGCTTTCGAACTGCTAGGTTGGCAGGAGCTGGAACTAGAGACGGGAGCACACTCCATCATGTGGCACCCGGGTCTTGAACTGCTGAACTATTGACCTTCCACAGCCTGCAGTTCAGCGTCTTAACCACTTGAGCCACTCTCCTTTATCTGTGTTTAAAATCAGTTGGAGCACACGCGCATACACAATTCTTTTTTTTGCACAGAATGAGTCCAGATCTGGCCCCTTTTGCAGCGTGAAAAGTAACCTCAGTCTCTGAATTTTTCTCTTTGTAAGCAGTCCCCTGCGGCCAAGGGCTCCTGCCAGAATCTCTGGAATGCCAGCTTCAGTTTCAGTGCTAAAAGAATCCCTGGAAGGCCAGCTTCAGTTGTAACGCTTCAAAAAGCATCTAGTCCTCATGGCGGCAGGCGTTGACTCGAAACCATAACACGTCATCAGACGATGAGGTTGACTCACTGCCACAGGAGGTGGTGGTGGGCGGCTACAAGCATGGACGGCTTCAAGAGGGGATTGGATAAACATATGGAGCAGAGGTCCATCAGTGGCTATTAGCCACAGGGTATAGATGGGAACTCTCAGTCTGGGGCAAGAGATGCTCTGTATTCTTGGTGCTTGGGGGGGGCAACAGTGGGAGGGCTTCTAGTGTCCTGGCCCCGCTGCTGTACCTCCTGATGGCACCTGGTATTTTGGGTCACTGTGTGACAGAGTGTTGGACTGGATGGGCCATTGGCCTGATCCAACATTGGTTTCTGTTCTGTTCTTATGAACTCTTGGTCTGGGGCAAGGGATGCTCTGTATTCTTGGTGCTTTGTGGGGGGCAACAGTGGGAGGGCTTCTAGTGTCCTGGCCCCACTGCTGGACCTCCTGATGGCCCCATGTCGTTTTGGCCACCGTGTGACACAGAGTGTTGGACTAGATGGGCCATTGGTCAGATTCAACACTGGCTTCTCTGATGTTCTTATGTTCTCATAATTACGTCAGGAGTTGACTAAAAAGGTCTCCACCTATAGTTTTAGCCTTTGGTTGATTTATTGCTTAATATATACCCCATCTTTCTCCCTTGTGGGGACCCAAAGCAGCTTAAACTGTTTAATCCTCACAGCCCCCCTGTGAGGTAGGTTAAACTGAGAGTGTGTCCCTAGCTTGAGGCCTACCAACAATCTTCCACAGCAAAGTGGGGATTTGACCCTGGGGCTCTGGCATCCTTTTCTGGTGCTCTAAGGTTGCAGTCACACACACTAAATAATCCAGTTTCAATCCACTTTCAGTCCCCTCTCCAACTGGATTTTGTGTGAAGTGGCAAAATCCAGTTGGAAAGTGCATTGAAAGTGGACTACGTGGTATGTGTGATCGCAGCCTGAGCCAGTTTGGTGTCGTGGTCAAGAGCCTGGAGTCTAATCTGGGAGAATTGGGTTTGATTCCCCTGGGACTACTAGAGGGAGGGACTACTTTGGGAGAAACCCCCCCCCTCTGAAGCAATAGGGGCAAACGAGTGACAAGAATGAAAATGCAGAAGTGGCCTGCCTCTAGTGGTGGTAGAAAGTGATGTCATAAGAACATCAGAGAAGCCAATGTTGGATCAGGCCAAGGGCCCATCTAGTCCAACACTCTGTCACACAGCGGCCAATGCTATAATATCCTTTTTGAGGTGTGGTGACCAGGACTGTACACAGTACGCCAAATGAGGTCACGCCATTGAATTATACAGGGGCATGATGATCCTGGCTGATTTGTTTTCAATTCCCTTCCTAATAACCCCCAGCATAGTGTGGGCCTTCTTTATTGCAGTTGAGTCTCGGCCAACTTACGGCAACCCCTCATGGGGTTTCCAAGGCAGGAGATGTTCAGAAGTGGTTTGCCATGGCCTGTCTTTACCCAGCAACCCTGGACTTCCTTGGTGGTCTCCCATACAAGTTCTAACCAGGGCTGACCCTTCTTAGCTTCTGAGACCTGACGAGATATGACTAACCTGGGGCCTTGCAGGTTAGGGCTGACTGCATCCTGGACCACAGGAATTACCAAGAGGAGCATGCCTCTAAAAACATGAATGTGCATTTTCTTTAGTATCAACGGACTGAGCATCTCCCACAAACTTCACGCACCAGGGCCATTTCATTTACACAGGTGTGCTCCGCGCTGAGCTTCTGCCTTGGCACATCTTTTAGAAATCAAGCGCTGCCTTCTAGTGTTTCTAATGGACTAGGATCCATATAATTCTCTCCAGACAGGCTTTGTGGTTGCATTCTTAAAGAGGGAGGCCAGCTAGAGAGAGAGGCGAGTCACTCAGTTCTCCTGAACATATGGGAGACCCCTTAATTCACTGGAAGAACATGTGTTTTGTGTACGATATGCCCTAGGCATGGTGGCAAAACTTCTCTCTGTTTTTCTGAAAGGTGTAAGCTTATATATTGTGTCAGGACGTGATCACCTGTCCTGATTGGTAGAAGAAGAGGGAGAAGATGGAGAAAGAGATGAAGGAGAAGATGGAGAAGGAGAAGAGGAGGAGGAGGGGAGGAGGAGATTGGATTCATGCCCCACCCTACTACCCAAAGGAGTCTCAGAGCAGTTTACAATCTCCTTTCCCTTCCCCTTCCTGCAACAGACACCCTGTGAGGTGGGTGAGGCTGAGAGAACTCTTTCAAGGACTGCTCTTGAGAGAACAGCTCTGGGAGAACTTGTGACTGACCTAAGGTCACCCAGCTGGCTTCATGTGGAAGAGTGGGGAATCAAGCCCGGTTCTCCCAGATTAGAGTCTGCGCTCTTAACCATTACAACAAACTGGCTCTCCCTTTTTATGACATCATCCCTTCTTATGATGTCATCAAGCGGGCAAAAGCCAAGTTTACCTAGCTTTTCTAATATGGGCTATGATTTGGGAACCAAGTTTCCGATTTCAAATTATAAAGCACTGTTGGAGAGCTAATAATTTCCCCTACCTATAACTGATATTGATAATGCCTTTATCCATTTCAGTTTTGTGATATAAGGCACAAATCAAACATTTTTATAAGGCTGGTGGCGTATGGCGCTCAGATAATACCTTACCCAGATAATCGCCTAAAGCATACCAGACAATTGGAGCTTATTCCTTTGCCCGTCCAGTGAGCCGTAGCATGAAGAAATTTATTCCCACGTGCTGCAGTTAGGTACATGGTTCTCCTCCAGGTTGGTGCAGTGGTTAGGAGCGTGGACTCTAATCTGGGAGAACCAGATTTGATTCCCCAGAGAGCCAATTTGGTGCAGTGGTTAGGAGCGCAGATTCTAATCTGGGAGAACTGGGTTTGATTCCCAGTTCCTCCACATGCAGCTGCTGGTGTGACCTTGGGCCAGTCACAAGTTCTCCCAGAGCTGCTCTGGAAAGAGCTCTCTCAGCCCCACCTACCTCACAGGGTGTCTGTTGTGGGGAGGGGAAGAGAAAGGAGTTTGTAAGCCGCTCTGAGACTCCTCCGGGTAGTGAAGGGCGGGGTATAAATCCAATCTCTTCTCTTCTTCTTCCTCCATTTGGTCCTCATGACAACCCTTGTAGTTAAGTTAAGCTGAAAGATCATGACAGGCCCTCAGTCATCCTGTGAGCTTCCATGGCATAAGCAGGGGTACAATCCAATTCATCCCCGTCTTCCACTGTGAACCACACCAGCCCTCTTATTAAAAGATCCTATATAATATTTGACACCAAGTAAGAAACCTTCCTATGCCCCCACCTTTCTGCTTGGTATAGGTGGTATCAGCGGGTTGTACCATCTTGGGCAGACCTTAATTAGATTCCGCCCCCTACAAACAGACACGTTTTCTTTCCTGTAGACTTGACAGCTCGTGCTGTACTTTCAAAGCTGTTTGCTTTGCTTAGTCATAGAAGTCGCCCTTGAGGACACTGGGCGTCATTTTACTACCTGAAGGATATCAGCGGAAACACGAAGAGGAAACGTACACTAGTCTTTAATAATCTTTGTTTAACAAAGGTTAAAGAGTCCTGAGAGGAGAAATCTCCTGCCAAACAGTCCCTTTGCATTAAGAACATAAGAACATCAGAGAAGCCAGTGTTGGGTCAGGCCAATGGCCCATCCAGTCCAACACTCTGTGTCACACCGTGGCCAAAAATACCAGGTGCCATCAGGAGGTCCAGCAGTGGGGCCAGGACACTAGAAGCCCTCCCATTGCTGCCCCTCTTCCCAAGCACCAAGAATACAGAGCATCCCTTGCCCCAGACTGAGTTCCTATCTCTACCATGTGGCTAACAACCACTGATGGACCTCTGCTCCATATGTTTATCCAGTCCCCTCTTGAAGCCATCTATGCTTGTCACCTCCTGTGACAGTGAATCCCATTTACTTGGTGGACTTCTCCTCACATATATGGGGAACACAAATCATGGCAACTTAGGTTTGCCAGGTCTCCTCGGGGCACTGGCGGGGGAACGGGGGGCAATGTTCCCTCTAAGCTGTGGAGTCTTGTGGGCAAAAATCCTACTTGGTCAGCTACTGGCATTAAAACTGTGAGCGAGCACTTTGGCTCCTGCATCAATGAGTTTGCTCCGGAGCCCTCCTTCCTGAGCTAAGACTACAATGTGTGAGCTGGAGGCTAAAAAATGGTGAGCTAGCTCAAACTAACTCAGCCTAGAGGGAACACTGATGGGGGAGGATAGGGTTGCCAGATCCACGTTGGGAAACTCCTGGAGTTTTGTAGATGGGGCCTGGGGAGGACAGGGACCTCAGTGGGGTACAATGCCATAGAGAGTCCACCCTCCAAAGCAGCCATTTTCTTCAAGGGAACTGACCTCTGTAGTCGGGAGATGAGCTGGAATTCCGGGGGATCCCCAGGCCTCACCTGGAGGCTGGCATCTCTGTGTGGACTTCTACCTGTGAATGTGGGATGAATGTGATTCAAGGTGCAGGTTCTTACCTTTAAAGCCATTCATGAACTGGGACTCACATTGATTCTGTAGCTCCGGGGGGGGGGCAATGCCCCTCCCAAATCTGTCCAGCCCCTGAATCTTCCCCAAGTCAGAGGAAACCTGGGACTGCTGGTTGGGAGGGCAGCCGTGAGAGCCTTCCCTATGAAGAAAGGTTAAAATGCTTGGGGCTCTTCAGCTTGGAGAAACGACGGCTGAGGGGTGACATGATCGAGGTTTATAAGATTATGAATGGGATTGAGCAGGTTGAGAAAGAAGTCCTTTTCTCCCTTTCTCACAATACAAGAACTCGTGGGCACTCTATGAAATTGCTGAGCAGTCGGTTTAGAACAGATAAAAGGAAGTCCTTCTTCACACAAAGAGTGATTAACACATGGAATTCACTGCCACAGGAGGTGGTGGAAGCTGCAAGCATGGACAGTTTCAAGAGGGAATTAGATAAACATCTGGAGCAGAAGTCCATCAGTGGCTATTAGCCACTGGGAACTCTCAGTCTGGGGCAGGTGATGCACTCTATTCTTGGTGCTGGGGGGGCAGCAGTGGGAGGGCTTTTGGTGTCCTGGCCCCACTGCTGGACCTCCTGATGGCACCTGGTATATTTTGGCCGCTGTATGACAGAGTGTTGGACTGGATGGGCCATTGGCCTGATTCAACATTGGCTTCTCTTATATTCTTATGTTCTTATGTTAGGGAGGTGGGGCTGAGAGAGCTCTTTCCAGGACTGCCCTTGAGAGAACAGCTGTGAGAGAACTCGTAACTGATCCAAGATCACACCACCAGCTGCAAGAGGAGGAGTGGGGGAATCAAATCTGGTTCTCCCAGATTAGAGTCCGCACCCTTAACCACTACAGCAGGCTGGCTCAACTGATCAGCTGAAGGGCCCTTTAAATCTTGCAGGAGGGGAGGGAGAGGACTGGCCGCCGGTGGCCAGGGGGCAGACTGGAGCTGATGGGAAAATAATGGCAGCCCCCACCACCAGAAAAAAAAATTCCCACAAGCCACAAAATCCTGACTATGGGACTGGGAAGGTCTGGTGGTGACGGAAAGTGACATCAAGTCACAGCCGACTTATGGTGACTCCTCAGGGTTTTCAAGGAAGAGATGTTCAGAGGTGGTTTGCCTTTGCCTGCCTCTGCATAGCAACCCTAGACTTCTTTGGTTGGCGTCCCATCCAAGAGCTAACCCTGGCCGTCCCTGCTTGGCTTCTGAGATATGACAAGATTGGGCTGATCAGGGTTATCAAGGCTGCTTCTATGGATTTAATAACAGTCGTGTGCCGTCAAGTCACAACTAACTCACGGCAATCACAGGACTGTGGGGTTTTCATAGCAAGAGACGTTCAGAGGTGGTTTGCCATTGCCTGCCTCTACGTAAGCAACCCTGGGCTTCCTTGGTGGTCTCCCCTCCAAGTACTAAGCAGAGCTGACCCTGCTTAGCTTCTGAAGTCCAAAGAGATCAGGTTAGCCTGAGCCATTCAGGTCAAGGCAAGAGACTGTGGCCCAGTTTGCATTTGCTGTGTAAAGCTGTTCTGTGCTGCTGTGGTGCCGGCTTCCCATTTGGCTCAGTGAAGAAGAAGAAGAAGAAGAAGAAGAAGAAGAAGAAGAAGAAGAAGAAGAAGAAGAAGAAGAAGAAGAAGAAGAAGAAGAAGAGGAGGAGTTTGGATTTATACCCTGCCCTTCACTGCCCAAAGGCGTCTCAGAGCGGCTTACAAACTTCTTTCCCTTCCCCTCCCCACAAAAGACACTCTGTGAGGTAGGTGGGGCCGAGAGAACTTCTGACAGAAACTGTCCTTGAGAGAACAGCTGTGCCAGAGCTTGTGACTGACCCAAGGTCACATCAGCAGGTGCAAGTGGAGGAGTGGGGAATCAAACCTGGTTCTCCCAGATAAGAGTCCGCGCACTTTACCACTACACCAAACTGGCTCTCCTCTGTCTGCATCAGCATGCAAGTTGTTTAGGGAGAGCGCATGAGAGAGGGGGGAGGAGCGGCCTCTCAGGGGCACCGGCAGGGTACTGCGCTGCGGGGAGGAAATGGCACCTGTGGCCCCCACACACAGAAATTAAAAGGGGGTGACCTGGCAGAGGTGGAGGGGGGGCAGGAAAGATGGAACAAGCTGGGTAAAAAACACAAAACACCCAACAGTTGCCAGGCAGGGGGTTCTGGGGACTGCCCCAGGAAATAACAAATGATTCAGGGGTGGGCGTGCTTCCAACCCACCCCCTCCAAATATGATCGCAGAAAAATATCCACTGGCTGCTTTCAAACACAGACGACTGGACTTTCAGCTAACTTGTTTCCTTTGTGACAATTTTCATATCTCCTTAGAAAAGATGGGACGGGGGAGAATTCAGCTCCAGTTGTCTGCTTTTTGCTCACAGTAGCTCGACGGAGGGGAGGAGCAGCTGTACCCCCTTAAAACCACATTCAGATAAGGTGGTGAGATGCCGTAGTGACCTCGGAGTCACCACTAAATGGCCATAAAATGATGCAGACAGCCAATGCTGAGATGGAACAACAGGAGAGTGGATGCGGCATGAAACGCAGACAGAAATTTGTGAGACCACTTGAGATCATTGGCACAACGGTGGGAAATACCAATGCAGATTGGACCATAGAGACGTGGTTTGCTACCACCTTCCTCTGTGTACACGGGCAGGGTGGAATTTGGGGAGGATGTGATGCCTGGACATGTTTAAAAACCAGGGCAACTAGGCTAGTGACACTCCTTGGCAACACAAGTTCTCTGTGACATCAGAGGCCCCAGTCCACAGCACAAAAGAGACCCAGTGGGCAAGGAGACCAGAAGGGGGAAAAGACAGCCAGTCTAATGAGGGCAGGATGAAGATAAGTCCTTGTTCTCTTTCAACTTACAGCCATCCCTTAGGGTTTATGAGGCCAGAGACCTTCAGAGATTGTTATGTATTGGGACTGGAACATTCCAGGACTGTTTCTTCCAGAGACTCGTTGAGCTTGGAGCTCTAGAACAATAGCCCACCAGGACTCTGGAGGTGGCCAATGAGGAATTAATGTTTCTGATAATGGCCTACTGTTGGGAGTTGTTTGGGGAAGTGGGTGTACTTGCATGCGATTTAAACAGGGCCGTTGCCCTGGCTTTTGGCTTCTTGTTCTTGCTGAATCACTAATAGAGGAGAGCTGATCACTAGAATTCAAGAAGAAGAAGAAGAAGAAGAAGAAGAAGAAGAAGAAGAAGAAGAAGAAGAAGAAGAAGAAGAAGAAGAAGAAGAAGAAGAAGAAGAAGAAGAGGAGATTGGATTTATACCCCGCCCTTCACTACCCGGAGGAGTCTCCGAGCGGCTTACAAACTCGGCTTCCCCTTCCCCTCCCCACAACAGACACCTTGTGACGTAGGTGGGGCTGAGAGAGCTCTGGCAGAAACTGCTCTTTTTTCCAAGAACAGCTGTGCCAGAACTATGGCTTGCCCAAGGTCATCCAGCCAGGTGCAAGTGGAGGAGTGGGGAATCAAACCCGGTTCTCCCAGATTAGAGCCCACACACTTAACCACTACACCAAACAGAGATGGTTTACCATTGCCTTCCTCTGAGTAGAAGCCCTAGACTTCCCTGGTGGTCTCCCATCCAAGTACTCACCAGAGCTGACCCTGCTTAGCTCATGAGAACTGAGGAGATCAAGGCTCGCCTGAGTCAATCTCGATGCAACAAGAGGATCGTAAGAAGCATTAACTAACGGTCAGCCTTCCAGTGCCCTGGAGACCAGAAGGGGGAAAGGACAGCCAGTCTAATGAGGGCAGGATGAAGATAAGTCCTTGTTCTCTTTCAACTTATGGCCATCCCTTAGGGTTTACGAGGCCAGAGACCTTCAGAGATTGTTATGTATTGGGACTGGAACATTCCAGGACTGTTTCTACCAGAGACTGGTTGAGCTTGGAGCTCTAGAACAATAGCCCACCAGGACTCTGGAGGTGGCCAATGAGGAATTAATGTTTCTGATAATGGCCCACTGTTGGTAGTTGTTTGGGGAAGTGGGTGGAGTTGCATGCTGTCCTTTCCCCCTTCTGGTCTCCAGGGCACTGGAAGGCTGACCGTTAGTTAATGCTTCTTACGATCCTCTTGTTGCATCGAGCTCTCTACAACACAACTCTACCAGTGTGCGGCTGATTTATTTCCACAGCTTTGCTAAGAAATGTAACACTGATTAGAAATTTATTTTTTTCCCCCCCGGACTGCCCCAGTGTATACTGGACAAGCGCACGGGATGGCTCAGGCAGGAGACCGAAAGAGATTTGATTTAAATAAATACCTTTAAACACAGATGTTTATGAGTTTCTCTCGACTTTGAAGCTGGCCTTCCCTCAGCAGTCTGTTTGTCAGTGCCAAATGGACAATCTGGTTCTGATCTTTGGCTGAGGCATGCGAGCAGAACACCCGAAATCTGCCCTACCTCCGTTGGCCTCCCTCTTTCCCCACCCGCTCCCCAGTAATCCCTACCCCCCCCCCGTGGAACTCATAATAGCTCTCTGTTCCTTGTCAACAACTGGATCGATATCGTTCCTCTGTACGCTACAACCTATGGGGGGCAGGGGGGTGGGGAGAAAGAAACCACGTTCTGGCAGCTGCTGGGTAGTTGGGAAAATGTACACACACAACCCGCCACCCCCAACACCTGTTTGCCAGATATAGAGAGCTCTGCATCTGGCACTAGTGATCCATCTGTAGAGCATAAGCATAACTTTCATCAGCTGCTTCTCATAACCATGGGTGGCACCGGGATGTTTTACGCCACACATCAACAACGCACTCCAATCCCAGTCATCACAGGAGAGGCCTTCGCCGTGGCATGAACTGGCAGCTCTCCATGAACGACGCGCCGTCGAAGAACTGGCCGAACATCTGAGTGTTTTTTCTCCCCGCCTCTCTGCCTTCCCCCTCACCTCCGTGGTGTCCCCACCATTGGGTCCTTCTGGAAACTTCTACAATGCAGAGACAGAGGGAGAGAAGTTGATGACAGCCCTGACAGTATTGTAAATAGTCTCGGAGGTGAAGGGACTTCTGTGCCCTAATCCAGTTTGAGGGAATGTATGTGTTCGAAGAAGGCCCCCATGAAGGCATTCTTGGTCTGAATGGATAACCAAACAGGTGCTGGACATGCAAATCCTCTGCC
The DNA here is from genome assembly GCA_029375565.1 of Gekko gecko. Classification (NCBI taxonomy): domain Eukaryota; kingdom Metazoa; phylum Chordata; class Lepidosauria; order Squamata; family Gekkonidae; genus Gekko; species Gekko gecko. The sequence goes on from JAPDNY010000001.1 coordinate 324,520,734, forward strand.
CATCAGTTGGGACAGTTATATATGCTAAAATATCGTCTATCATCTCTTGGGAGAGAGAGAACAGGAGGTTGGATTAGTCTTTCTCTCCTTGTCGAACAGGTATCCGGAAATATCTGTAGTTCAACCAGGATAGAGATGTATAACATTATGCATGAAGTGGAGAGAGATGAGAAAGAGAACTTTTTTCTCTTTCTCCTAAAAAAAACTAGAACTTGATGGCATCCAGTGAAGCTGACCGGCCGTGAATTCAGGACGGTCAAAAGGAAATACTTCTTTACACAGTGAGTGATTAAAATATGGAATTCGCTGCTAGGGGATGTAATGACGGCCAGGGGCAGAAATGGCTTTTGAAGGGAGTTCGATATATTCACGGAGGTGCCTAGTCAGCCTCTGGATCCCAGTGCCAGGAGGCAACATCAGGGGAAGGCCTCAGCCTCTATACCCTGTTGGACCTCCAGAGGAATGGGAAATACTTGATGGTGGTGGAAATATTTGGGTGAGGAGAGGAGTGTAAGGGAGTGACGGGCCTCACTGGGCAGTGACTTGGGACAGATGTGGTGCTTGTGAACTCCCTGTGGGCAGAAATGAGATCTCAAGAGGACCCTTTTCCCCCTTGCCTGAAGTCTCTCTGGCCAACCATCGCAGTTTCATTGAATCCATTGTGATATTTTCACTGGTTTCTTTTTGATACAGGGACACGAGCACTGCGAATTGTTTCGTTACTCATTGGTGCAAATGTTCGAGTGCCCTACCGTCAGCAGCCCCCCAAATCAAATATGGATCGAATTACGTTCCTGGAATTTGTTGAAAAGAAGTTGTTGCCAGACACGATCGAGGCATCTCTTTTTCCAATTTCAAAACTGAAATGGACCAATTTTTAAACAGCTTCTGCAGCGATGGGAAGACTGGAGAGTGGAAATTCCAGAAGAAAACTAGGCTTGCTGGAAATACAGAGGGGGGCTTAGGTATATACAAGCAGGGAGCCCATGAGGTCTTGCGAGGGGGACGTTATTTCCCTCTCCACTACTATCACAACATATCTGATTCTCCAGGTGGCCAAGCCATCCTGTTCTCCATCAAAACTCCAGGGAACACCTCAAGGGTTCTGTATTGACTTAGTATAAGAGAACTTCTTCCTCCTCCTCCTCCTCCTCCATCTTTTCTTCTTCTTCTCCTCTTACCATTCTTTTGACTCAAAGGTCTTGAATGGATTGAGATCCCGCCCTCTTACGAGCAGGCATCACAGCTAAATATTTAGCAACCTATACATTTTCCAATTCTCATCTACAAGGAAAAACGGGACAATATTTTAAGATGATAAATTCTCATGATCTGTTATAAGGGGGGACAAGTACCTTTCTCTCAAATCAGACCGGATTTCACACTCCAATAAAAATCTTCCTAAGGACTCGAGCTGACCAGATCCACATTTACAAACTCTGTCCGAATATGGTGTGCCTGCAAACTGGCCTTCCAGTATGGTCGAGGGAAAATAATTTAACTGAGCTAGCATAAATGCTCTTTATTAATGAGGGATTGTTAGGTCTTTTTTAGTAACTTGGAATCACTTAAGAGACGGGAATGCCAAAGACCACTGATTAGCATACACACCATGCCCTCAATAAGGTACTTGTTCTATCCAAATTCTGTACTGAGGTCTTTATTTGTTCTATGATGTCCATATCTGCATCATCAAATCCTAACCAATGGACTCTATTCTTAAAAAGGGAACTCCTATATTATATTGAAATAAGAAGCAGCCATTTTATGTAAGGTATGGTCAATATTGTCCTCACCTGGATGACCCAGGTTAGCTCAGTCTCATCAGATTTTGGATAAGTGTCGAGTCCTGGATGCAATCACTCCCACAACACTCTGGTAGCACCAAGATTTGTTTATTAGGAGACAGAGAGGTTCCAAGCATGAACAGCTTTTGTGTCGGAACTGGGTTCCAGATGCCAGTCCCCCCCAATATAATAAAACTAGGAAAACCACCATATGCCAAATGACCAATCACTTCTCTCACTCAGCCCATCACAAGTTTGCCTCTGCTCCTATGACCACCCCTAGCACCTGCAAGCTAATGGTTACGTCATCTAGAAGCTCTGCCAACTACAAGGTCACACTGAACGGTGAGATCATACGGATCCCAAGATGTTTACAGCGCACTCAGGAGGTCCCAGCATGAGAATTGTTACGAGGTAGCACTAACCAAGAAAAGCAGACAGCCATGCACAGTCACTCCCCCCACCCTACAGTTTCCAGCAGAGAAGATAAACAGGAATGGAAAGGAACAAGGTTACAGAGGAAACGTAGAAGCATATGTGAATCCATATAGAAATACACGGCGAGCAAGGCCCAAGCTGACAACTGGAGACCACCAAGGAAGTCCAGAGTCATGATGCGGAGATGGGCAGTGGCAAATCACCTCTGTCCGTCTCTTGCCTTGAAAATCCTACAGGGTTGCCATCAGTCATCTGTGACTTGATGGAACTTTCCACCACCACGGTCAATACTATTGCCAACAGGGATTAGGGATGGGCACGAACCGGCTCATGAACCAAAGTTTGTGACACATTTTGGCCAGTTCATAGTTCGCGAACTGAAGTTTGCAGCCGCTCAACCTGCACAAACTTTCTGTGAACTTTCAAGAGGTTCGTGGCAGTTTGTGAATGGATACCTTTCTAGATAGACTGCCTCTGCTCAATCAAAATGTTTACCAAACTTCAAAGGGGAGGGTGAAGGTCCCTGTGTGTTTGGTGTGTGTAGCTTGCAGGGGGTCCATTCTATATACTTTTGAATCTGCACCTGACATTTCCCCCAAAAGCACTTTCCTGGGGGCACCTTCTTGGGGGCGGGGGGCGTAACTCAGACCCTGTAAATCCAATCCTCACCACACCTGGAGGGCAGGTAGAGAAGAGTCAGTTTGTCTTCTCTAGCACATGAAGGGGTGTTCTATCACATCATGAACCAGTCCTTTGGCACTTAAAAGTTTGTGATGGCTTGTGGCTCACGAACCTGGCACACCATGAGCCATGAACCGAAATGAACCATATTTTCCCAGTTCATGCCCATCCCTAACAGTGATATGTTTCTTTAACAAAGGAAAAGTAAGCTGTAAACCATTTGTTTTCAGTTCCCTTCCAAATAATCCCCAGCATAGGCATTGACCTTTTTTATTGCAGTTGCACACTGTATCAACATTTTCTGTAAGTTATCTACTACAACTTCAAGATCTCTCTCTTGGTCAATCTCTGCCAGTTCAAACCCCATCAACATGCATTTATAGTTAGTATTTTTTGCTCCAATGTGCATCAGTTTGCACTTGGCCACATTGAACCCCATTTGCCACATTGGTGTCCACTCGCCTACCCTCGACAGATCCCTTTGGAGTACCTCACAATCTTCCCTGGGATTTGTCAGGTACTTTTGACTTGACTTGAAATATTTGACTTGAAATATTTTTGACTTGAAATATTCCAGGATATCCAGTTTTTTTTTCAATTGCATAGTCAACTGGAGGCATAAAGCCAGTCTTACCTTCATGCCGTTATTTTCTAACAGACCGCAGAGTGAATGAGACATTCAAGGCCTTTTGCAACTGCTAACTCCGACACTCGCCTGTAATATATTCCAACTTCAAGTGTGCAACCTTGTTTAAAAATGCGCTGCTAAAATGCACATTTTCGTGTATCGCTATGTCTGAATGCATGATAGCCAGGTTGGGGGAAAAAAATCAAATTATCTCTGTTACGGTGACTACGGCAGTGTGAATGCTGCCTGCTGTGCTGTGAATAAAACTGGTAAACAACATTTTCCCTTTCCTCTTGTGTTCGTGTGTGCCTTGCACCCCGACACCCTTGCAACAAAGGAGGAATTGCCACCTTCTGCCACCCGATCATCACAACCGCTCTTTTCTTGGTGGATGATATCTTCAGTAACAGCTCGGCGTGAACCCTGTTCCTTGAAACGGGGAAGGTTTTATCAGAAAACTTGCCAGCAAATGTTAAAAGCAGCATGAACAATAAAAGAAACAAATGTCACACTTTTAACCGGCGGCATACGCCGTGCTTTGTTTAACGGAAGGATTCTGTGCATAGCTCTTTGATCTTATTGAGGACGTGTATAACTTTATACGGAGCGGGATTCAGATTGTTCTCATTACTCGGCTTCCCAAATTATCCAAATGAGAGGACACAAGACCAGTATTCCATGCAGGAGGAAGGTTCCTTTCGCATACCAGCATCAAATCATGTGCAGCTTCTTTCCGATGGCTTAGCAGTAGAGAATCTGCTCGGCATGCAAAATGTCCCAGGTTCAATCCCCGACATGGCTAGCTGAAAGGACCAGTTAAGGTAATGTGTTTGTATAAAGCGCCATCGAGTCAACAGCTGACTTATAGTAACCCTGTAGGATTTTCAAGGAAAGAGACATTCAGAGGTGGTTTGCCATTGCGTGCCTCTGAGCAGCAATCCTGGACTTCTTTGGCAGTCTCCCATCCAAATCCTCACCAGGGTTGACCCTGCTTAGCTTCTGAGATCTGATGCCTCTGAGCAGCAACCCTGGACTTCTCTGGCGGTCTCCCATCCAAGTCCTCACCAGGGTTGACCCTGCTTAGCTTCTGAGATCTGATGCCTCTGAGCAGCAACCCTGGACTTCTCTGGCGGTCTCCCATCCAAGTCCTCACCAGGGTTGACCCTGCTTAGCTTCTGAGATCTGATGCCTCTGAGCAGCAACCCTGGACTTCTCTGGCGGTCTCCCATCCAAGTCCTCACCAGGGTTGACCCTGCTTAGCTTCTGAGATCTGATGCCTCTGAGCAGCAACCCTGGACTTCTCTGGCGGTCTCCCATCCAAGTCCTCACCAGGGTTGACCCTGCTTAGCTTCTGAGATCTGATGCCTCTGAGCAGCAGTCCTGGACTTCTCTGGCAGTCTCCCATCCAAGTCCTCACCAGGGTTGACCCTGCTTAGCTTCTGAGATCTGATGCCTCTGAGCAGCAACCCTGGACTTCTCTGGCAGTCTCCCATCCAAGTCCTCACCAGGGTTGACCCTGCTTAGCTTCTGAGATCTGATGCCTCTGAGCAGCAACCCTGGACTTCTCTGGCAGTCTCCCATCCAAGTCCTCACCAGGGTTGACCCTGCTTAGCTTCTGAGATCTGATGCCTCTGAGCAGCAACCCTGGACTTCTCTGGCAGTCTCCCATCCAAGTCCTCACCAGGGTTGACCCTGCTTAGCTTCAGAGATCTGATGCCTCTGAGCAGCAACCCTGGACTTCTCTGGCAGTCTCCCATCCAAGTCCTCACCAGGGTTGACCCTGCTTAGCTTCTGAGATCTGATGCCTCTGAGCAGCAGTCCTGGACTTCTCTGGCAGTCTCCCATCCAAGTCCTCACCAGGGTTGACCCTGCTTAGCTTCTGAGATCTTTTGCCTCTGAGCAGCAACCCTGGACTTCTCTGGCAGTCTCCCATCCAAGTCCTCACCAGGGTTGACCCTGCTTAGCTTCTGAGATCTGATGCCTCTGAGCAGCAATCCTGGACTTCTCTGGCAGTCTCCCATCCAAGTCCTCACCAGGGTTGACCCTGCTTAGCTTCTGAGATCTGATGCCTCTGAGCAGCAATCCTGGACTTCTCTGGCAGTCTCCCATCCAAGTCCTCACCAGGGTTGACCCTGCTTAGCTTCTGAGATCTGATGCCTCTGAGCAGCAGTCCTGGACTTCTCTGGCAGTCTCCCATCCAAGTCCTCACCAGGGTTGACCCTGCTTAGCTTCTGAGATCTGATGCCTCTGAGCAGCAGTCCTGGACTTCTCTGGCAGTCTCCCATCCAAGTCCTCACCAGGGTAACCCTGCTTAGCTTCTGAGATCTGATGCCTCTGAGCAGCAGTCCTGGACTTCTCTGGCAGTCTCCCAACCAAGTCCTCACCAGGGTTGACCCTGCTTAGCTTCTGAGATCTGATGCCTCTGAGCAGCAGTCCTGGACTTCTCTGGCAGTCTCCCATCCAAGTCCTCACCAGGGTTGACCCTGCTTAGCTTCTGAGATCTGATGCCTCTGAGCAGCAGTCCTGGACTTCTCTGGCAGTCTCCCATCCAAGTCCTCACCAGGGTTGACCCTGCTTAGCTTCTGAGATCTGATGCCTCTGAGCAGCAATCCTGGACTTCTCTGGCAGTCTCCCATCCAAGTCCTCACCAGGGTTGACCCTGCTTAGCTTCTGAGATCTGATGCCTCTGAGCAGCAGTCCTGGACTTCTCTGGCGGTCTCCCATCCAAGTCCTCACCAGGGTTGACCCTGCTTAGCTTCTGAGATCTGATGCCTCTGAGCAGCAATCCTGGACTTCTCTGGCAGTCTCCCATCCAAGTCCTCACCAGGGTTGACCCTGCTTAGCTTCTGAGATCTGATGCCTCTGAGCAGCAACCCTGGACTTATCTGGTAGTCTCCCATCCAAGTCCTCACCAGGGTTGACCCTGCTTAGCTTCTGAGATCTGATGCCTCTGAGCAGCAGTCCTGGACTTCTCTGGCAGTCTCCCATCCAAGTCCTCACCAGGGTTGACCCTGCTTAGCTTCTGAGATCTGATGCCTCTGAGCAGCAGTCCTGGACTTCTCTGGCAGTCTCCCATCCAAGTCCTCACCAGGGTTGACCCTGCTTAGCTTCTGAGATCTGATGCCTCTGAGCAGCAACCCTGGACTTCTCTGCAGTCTCCCATCCAAGTCCTCACCAGGGTTGACCCTGCTTAGCTTCTGAGATCTGATGCCTCTGAGCAGCAGTCCTGGACTTCTCTGGCAGTCTCCCATCCAAGTCCTCACCAGGGTTGACCCTGCTTAGCTTCTGAGATCTGATGCCTCTGAGCAGCAGTCCTGGACTTCTCTGGCAGTCTCCCATCCAAGTCCTCACCAGGGTTGACCCTGCTTAGCTTCTGAGATCTGATGCCTCTGAGCAGCAGTCCTGGACTTCTCTGGCAGTCTCCCATCCAAGTTCTCACCAGGGTTGACCCTGCTTAGCTTCTGAGATCTGATGCCTTTGAGCAGCAACCCTGGACTTCTCTGGCAGTCTCCCATCCAAGTCCTCACCAGGGTTGACCCTGCTTAGCTTCTGAGATCTGATGCCTCTGAGCAGCAATCCTGGACTTCTCTGGCAGTCTCCCATCCAAGTTCTCACCAGGGTTGACCCTGCTTAGCTTCTGAGATCTGATGCCTCTGAGCAGCAACCCTGGACTTCTCTGGCAGTCTCCCATCCAAGTCCTCACCAGGGTTGACTCTGCTTAGCTTCTGAGATCTGATGCCTCTGAGCAGCAGTCCTGGACTTCTCTGGCAGTCTCCCATCCAAGTTCTCACCAGGGTTGACCCTGCTTAGCTTCTGAGATCTGATGCCTCTGAGCAGCAGTCCTGGACTTCTCTGGCAGTCTCCCATCCAAGTTCTCACCAGGGTTGACCCTGCTTAGCTTCTGAGATCTGATGCCTCTGAGCAGCAACCCTGGACTTCTCTGGCAGTCTCCCATCCAAGTCCTCACCAGGGTTGACCCTGCTTAGCTTCTGAGATCTGATGCCTCTGAGCAGCAATCCTGGACTTCTCTGGCTGTCTCCCATCCAAGTCCTCACCAGGGTTGACCCTGCTTAGCTTCTGAGATCTTTTGCCTCTGAGCAGCAACCCTGGACTTCTCTGGCAGTCTCCCATCCAAGTCCTCACCAGGGTTGACCCTGCTTAGCTTCTGAGATCTGATGAAATCAGGCTACTCTGGGCCTTCCAGGTCAGGGCAGGGAGGATGTCAAATATCTCTGCCTGAGACCCTAGAGAGCCGCTGCCAGTCTGAGTAGACAACACCAACCTTGATGGACCAAGAAGGTCTGATTCAGTATAAGGCAGCTTCATGTGGTCATATTTGTCGCCGTGGTATGGATGAGGATATTCCAAACACATGGGTGGGACTGAGAGCTGGTTTGGTGTAGTGGGTAGGAGCGTGGACTCTAATCTGGGAGGACCGGGTTTGATTCCCCCACTCCTCCACATGCACCCAGCTGGGTAACCTTGGGTCAGTCACAAATTCTTTCAGAACTGTTCTCTCAAGAGTGGTTTTCTTTTCTTTTTTATGGCCCCCCTAGGGGATTTTTTATTTGCATTTACTAAAAACCAGGGCTCTTATCATAGCAGGAACTCCTTTGCATATTAGGCAACACATCCCCTAATGTAGCCAATCCTCCGAGTGCTTACAGTCGCCCCTGCAAGAAGAGCTCTGTAAGCTCTCAGAGGATTGGCTACATTAGGGGTGTGTCGCCTAATACACAAAGGAGTTCCTGCTGCAAAAAGAGCCCTGCTAAAAACTACAACGAAATTAGGGAGGGAATCTACAGGCTATAGGAGAAAGAAAAGAAAAGCCAGTAAAAACCCAAGGGTTGGAGGTCACAGACAGCTTGTAAAAAAATTTGCTTAACAATAGTAAAAAGCTTTCTTTAACATTGAGAGTGATCAGTCATCATCGTAGGTTGTGAAAGCATCCCAAGAAATCTGACTATATGGAGAGTAGTCCAGAAGAGCCGCTATTTAGCTTAGACACAAATTACAGAGAACAACTAGAATGATAGGAGGGTTGGAATACCTTCCCTATGAAGAAAGGTTAAAATGCTTGGGGCTGTTTAGCTTGGAGAAACGATGGCTGAGGGGTGACATGATCGAGGTTTATAAGATTATGCATGGGAGAGAGCAGGTCGAGAAAGAAGTACTTTTCTCCCTTTCTCACAATACAAGAACTCGTGGGCACTCCATGAAATTGCTGAGCAGTCGGGTTAGAACAGATAAAAGGAAGAGTGAATAACATATGGAATTCACTGCCACGGGAGGTGGTGGCAGCTACAGGCATGGACAGTTTCAAGAGGGAATTAGATAAACATATGGAGCAGAAGTCCATCAGTGGCTAATAGCCACAGGGTATAGATGGGAACTCTCCAGTCTGGGGCAGGTGATGCACTCTATTCTTGGTGCTGGGGGGGCAACAGTGGGAGGGCTTCTAGTGTCCTGGCCCCACTGCTGGACCTCCTGATGGCACCTGGTATATTTTGGCCGCTGTATGACAGAGTGTTGGACTAGATGGGACATTGGCCTGATTCAACATTGGCTTCTCTTATGTTCTTATGTTCTTAACAATGACTTCTCATTTAACCATTCTTTTCCCCTCCACCATTAAAAGCAAATTAACAATAAGTCTCCCTCAGTAGATACAACACAATCTCATTTTCTCTTCCATTGCTGTTTTCCTCTTTCTTCTTCCCTGTGGCACCGTCTTGCTGTATCAGGAACTGGCCATCTCAAAACAAAACCCCTTCTCCTTTTTCCAGGACTGTTCCGCTTAAATTCTTGGGGGTCGTTCCAATTTGCTTTTCCCTTCCCAACTTGAAGAGAGTCTTGTCACCTTATTGACCAGCAGACTTAATCAGGATATAACCATGGAGGATACTCCTTCGCTTTAAGCCTCGCTTATGGTCTGCATACAGGCCCTTCGAATTGCAAATGCCCATTTGACTCTCCTCTCAAGAGTGGTTTTCGAAGGAGCTCTTTCAGCCCCACCTACCTCACAGGGTCTCTGTTGTGGGGAGGGGAAGGGAAAGGAGATTGTACGCAGTGTTCCCTCTAAGCTGAGTTTGTGTGAGCTAGCTCACAGTTTTTCGGCCTCCGGCTCACACATTTTTGTCTTCGCTCAGGGAGGAGGGCTCCGGAGAGCAAACTAATTTATGCAGCAGCCAAATCACTCGCTCGCAACTTTAACGCCAGTAGCTCACAAAGTAGAATATTTGCTCACAGGACTCCACCGCTCAGAGGGAACATTGGCTACGTCATTCTGGCTGCGACGTAAGACATGTACAACGGTAACACTATCAGCCCTGCTGGAGCTACTGAAGATAAGTGGAGCAGCTTAGAGGGAGCATTGATTGTAAGCCACTCTGAGATCTTCGGGTAGTGAAGGGCAGGGTATGAGTCCAATCTCTTCTGTCTTCTTCTCTAGGTTTTCAGTGGACATCTTTCCTTGTGGTACCGATAGATTTACCCAGAGCATCTGCTTGGCATGCAGAAGGTCCTGGGTTCAATCTTGAGTTAAAAGGACCAGGCAATAGGTGATGAGAAAGACCTCACCCTGAGACACTGGACAGCCACTCCTAGCCTGAGTAGACAATACTGACACAGATAGACCCAAGATTCTGTTTCAGGATAAGGGTATCTAGGGGTGCGATCTTATGTACCGGAAGCCGCGGTAGACATGTGATTCCCCCGTGGATTAAAGGGACGCGATCAGACAGACACATCTGTCTGATGTCCCGGAGTCGTCGGCAGGGCGTTGTTTCGCGCCGCAGTAGCGTTATAAAAAGCTACTGCCGAAAACTCACTATTATTGGGAACTGCGGGTGCGGGGCGGGACATATGATCATGCAAATGCACATCAGTTCAGGCAGGGCAAACAGCCTCTCTTCCTGCCCGCATTTTATCCCTTCCGTGTGACCGCACTCTATTTCAAGTATCTGTAGGACACCTTTTCCCCCCAGTGACTCAAGTTGGATCCCATATAGTTCATGGTCTGCACGGAGGGGGTTAATGGATCTTTCCGCTCCAGGAGGCAGTCATGAGGAAAACAAAAGAAAATTTTGAAAAAAAGAAATCTTGAAACAATTGAAACGTCTAATCAGACTGTCCAAATGGCATAATCCATCATGCTCGTTTGTGTAAGTAGGCGATTTAAGGCTCGGTTTCGGCACAACCGCACGTTAAATCATTACTTTCAGAATGAGGGGAATACTTGTGAATAAAGGGGGAAAAAATGAGATTATACGAATGTGTAACATCAAGGAGAATTCAATTGTCTCGATGCCATACAAGGCAAGGTTATTGGAAGATCTCTGTGGAGGAAGCTGTAAGCATGACTGGGCTGGACCGACAATCTTTTTTGGCAGTCTCACTGAACGCTACTGCCAACTGTCAGACACTCCTAATCAAAAATTTTAGAGAGAGAAAACAAAGCCGGTGAATTATGGGGGTTACAGTGACCAGGGACTGCTATAAATGTTATCTGTTAGAGAAAAATTAAAAGGGATTTATTTTTTTTGGTTCGTTATTAAAAGTCAAGCGGATAAACTTTGTGGTAAGGCGTATGAGGAAAAGCAAGGTTAAGCCTATAAATAAAGGCACAAAGACTGAGCATGGAAAGAGAGGACGAGTGAATACTTCACAAACAAGAATGAAGGTTTATCTTCCCAATAGCTTGACGGGGTGGGATATTCAGCCACTGATCCCAGACATTTTTCAAACACCCTTTAAAGTTACTAACTTCCCAAAAAGATTAGCCATGTTTGATCGCCCACTAGTTCAGCCCATGTCCTGCTCACCAGCAATGGTTTGTGAACTGTTCAGCTGCACCCGAACAATAAATCTGATGTCTTCCAGTTTCTGCAATTATACAATTTTCTGTCATGATTCAGCTTTCTTGGTGTCACTGCAGTGGCCTCCGTTTTTTGAAAGGCACACAGTAGAATTTTTCTTTTTAATCACTTTGAGATTTTTGAGTTGAGACCTACTATTGAAAGTCTCTGAGTGCCTTTGGTGCCTGCCCATGAACCCAGCTAAACTTGCAAACAGTCCTTGCGATTGCTTCTCAGACAAATGCCACTGAACGTGCAGGTGCAAAATGGTGCAAAAAGTAGACGAGGCAGTCTAGCCAATGCTGGTCATTAAGAGATGCATCCAACTGATCATGTGTAAAGAGGAGAAGAAGGACAAGTGATTCCATGTGCAGTGAGTTTAATAGCCTGGACGATCAACACATGAAGGGGATACGGCCTCTTTGGAAGAGAGGCTATTGTCAGCAGTAAACCAACTGACTGAATTTTTGGACTGGTCAAATGCACCACAAGCAGCAACAATGAAGCAGCTACTGCATACACACCTATCTGCTTGACCTGGTGCTCATTATCAAGACAAACTTTCCCAGGACTCATCAAGGCAATCAGGTCTAGAACTCACCTTTTGTGTAATTGATGGAGTATGCACAATATTAGTTTCCCAAGTGATTGTGGAGAAAAGGGGTCTCCAACTTTTTTGAGCCTGCAGGTACCTCTGGGAGCACCACAGCACAGGGGCTGCAGCCACAAAATGGCTGTCACAAAATGGCTGCCACAGAAGGCAGAGCCAGCCACAAAATGGCTGCCACAGCTTACCTTCAGTCATGCAGTACAGATCCTTCTGCAGCCAAAGTAGGGTTTTTAAAAATCTGCACAGCCCAGTCAGATCTCCAGGGCCCAATCAGAAACCTTGCTGGACAAAAGCCCTACCTGACCTCACCGAGTTAAAAAAAAAAAACACTTGGAGGAGGGGGAGAAGAAATTGGATTTATATCCTGTCCTTCGTTTGGAATCTCAGAGCGGCCTAAAACCTCCTTTCCCTTCCCCTCCCCATAACAGACACCCGGTGAGGTAGGTGGGACTGAGAGATCTCTTTCCAGAACTGTCCTTGAGAGAACAGCTTTGAGAGAACTTGTGACTGACCCAAGGTCACTCCAGCAGCTGCATTTGGAGGAGTGGGGAATCCAACCCAGTTCTCCCAGATTAGAGTCTATGCGACACCCAACTGGCACTACATCAAACTGGCTCTCTGGAGGGCACCTGATAAGGTGTGAGTGGGCACCATGGCAATCGTGGGCACCATGAGAGGGATCCCAGTGTTGAAGGTCTTGGCATGCCTAAGGACAGACATGAGCTGTGCCACCATGAAGCAGACCAGCCCCAGCCCCACCCTCTTCACACCCCCTTGCCCAGCCTTCGAGATATGCCTCACGCCTGTCTTATACACATATTTACTTTGCGTCCTGTGGTAGTCTAGGAGGCTCCAGTTTCCTCCTCTGAGGGAAGCCAGCCCACAGTTGGAAACTGAGTCTCCCTGTCAGTCTAACCAAATTCTGAAAGGGGACGAAAGAAAACAAACAGAAGTTCCCTTTCCCCACCCAACTGTCCGCAACTTCCTCTCCTTTCAAGCGTTTCCTTCACAGAGCGCAGCAAGAACATCGGGAAATGTTCCCGAGTGCCAAAAGGCATGAGAAGGAATAGTAATCATATTGACAAACTTCTCAATAATGACGTTCCACGAATAATATCTCGGCCCCGGGGGAAAGAAAAAGGAGATTTTGGGGGGCAGATGAAGCCAAACGGCAATCTGTTTGGAAACACAACCAATAATCTTATGGAAACCCAAGCATAACGGACGTAATCTGAAAGTCCTTCTTTTCCCTCAGCGAAAGGCGGGATATTTCTTCCATTGTTTTCAATGAGCGAAGGAAACCCAGAATAGATTTCTGTGGTAAAATTTCAGGAAATTTTTGTGGAGAGCTTCTTTATGAGGTAAAGATGCCTGGGCTTTATTAAATGTAAACTTTCTTTTCATGAACCGGTTGCTTTATCGACAGTTGTGCCACAGGCTAGCAGTGAAGTATAACATAAGCAGACGAAGGATATTACAGTACACAGATTCGTCTTCCCTCCTTGGCACTCTCTCAAGGTTGGTACACACAGCATGGTTGCCATATGGAGACAGTTTTAAAACATTCCCCCATGGCAGCTGAGGCTTCGTGATGAGAGCGTGGATCCCAGGCCTGTCTCCACACCATCCGAAACTTTTTTTAAAAAATGCGTTTGTGGAGAAAATCCCCTGCACTGCCCAAAATTGCTGCCCGTAAACAATTCACTGTGTAGAGCAGGGGTCCCCAACACTTTTCCGCCTAGGAACACCTTTGAAATTCCGATGCTGGATGGTAGGCAGGATTCTAAGATGGCTGCCGTAAGAGGCAGAGCCAGTCACAAAATGGCTGCCACATGAGGTGAAGCCAAACACAAAATCTCACAGATCAAGGCCGTGCTTAACTCGAATTGTAACTCTTAAACGTTTCAGGAAGAAAATCCATTTAACAGGATGCCTTTTAAAAACGAGCACATTGTCCTAAAACATTTTCTTGCATACACACCTTTCATTTCCAGTCGCATAGTGAAGATGCCTATGCTGTGGTGGCAGCCCCTGCCAAAGCAAATTCTTTAAAATCTGCACAGCCAATCAAAAGCCCTGCTGGGCAAAAGCCCCATCTGGCCCTGCCCACTTTCTAAAAACACCTGGGGGGCACCAGAAAAGGTCTCCTCTGGCACCATGGCACCAATGGGCACCACTAGTGTTGCCAGGACCTACATGGCTGCCGGTGGGGGGACTCCCAATCCTTCCTGTAGTTCTTCTGACACACCTCATTGCATTTCTGATGTTGGGGCAACGCTCTATGTTTTGGGCAAAACTCTATTGTTTTTTGGGGCCTCAAAACCATAGAGTTTTGCCCAAAACTTAGAGCATCACTCCCAATGGAAACTCCTGGGTGACGCCATCACTCCAGCACTGGCGGATGGGGGCTTCTTGTGGGTGGGGTTTCCCCCACTGGCCAGCTGGGCCATGGCAGATTGGGGACCCTGATAATGAGGGATCGCCTGGCCCCACCAGGGGAATGGCGGTGCTAGGCACCATGTTGGGAAACCAGACTCAGCTACTCTGGAGAAAAATGTAACAGGCCTCTATGCAGCAACTTACTATCGTGGATTAAAAACGTGTCCTTATTGAGTTATTACGGTGCACAGATCTATAATCAATCCTTCTTTTTCAAGGGGAGTTTTACCTTGTCTGAATAGAATCCGGAATTCTAACCTGATCAGGAGGTTTTTAAACTCATTAGTTACTTCATTAGCTCGTTATTTTGATTTCCCATCTTCCTTTCTCACCGGGACTCGGCGTGAATCGCAAGTATGATTTTAAAAACCCGGTCAATCGATAAGCAGATTACAGACTAGGATAATAACGTTTGCATCTAACAGCAAAGATTCCCGATGAAGCAAAAATGTTCCATCGACCAGCAAGCCGATAACAAAACAGGCTAACACTGGATTCTGACGGCGACGTTTCCTCATAAAACCAAATAATGTAGTGGAGCTGACACTGTCTCTTCTCAAGGGTCTTGGAATAGATTTCCAGATTATTCTTTCAGTTTGCATGCTCTGATCTCAGAATTCAGCCAGCTGCGCTGTAGCCGTGAATCGCAGTCAACTTCAACGTCTCTGGAACTGACCGGTAGCTATACGCTTTTATAATATTAGCTCGACGTCTACCATATTTTGCTTTCCTTGCTTCACTTATACCTTAGCTTTTGCTCTAATGGGGACTCAGAGCTGTTTACGTTGTTCTCCCCTCCATTTCATCCTCATGACCATCCTGTGAGGTAGGTTAGGCTGAGAGTGCGTGACTGACCCAAGGTCACCCAGCCAGCTTCCATGGCAGAAGTGAGGATTCGAACTTGGGTCTCCCAGATCTTAGTCCAACATTCCAACCACTGGTTGTTCAGAGTGCTGAAAACTGCGTTTTAATGCAGTCATCAATATCTCTAAATCTCAACACGGGTCCATCTGTGGATACTTATAGCCAGACACTGAGACCATGGACAAAATGTGCTGAAGATGTGCATTTAAAAGGTATCTGAAACAACATACTGGCAAATGGTTTGCCATGGGCTGCATACGGACTCCCATGGTGTGATCGCATTGGCATGCAGCTATTCCCCTGGGTCGTCCTCTTTGCTGCACACACCGACGGACGAAACCGTGGTGTGCTGCCATCATGTCTGATCCCATTCTGGTGGGTCCAATTGCACTGGCGCAAAGAGCCTCCCCTTCCCCCCCTCGCTATCTGGCCCTTGTGACCGGAGTCTAGAATGATAAAATGGTTGGAACACTTTCCCTATGAAGAAAGGTTAAAGCACTTGGGGTTCTTTAGCATGGAGAAACGACGGCTGAGTTTTATAAGATTATGCGTGGGATAGAGCAGGTAGAGAAAGAAGTCCTTTTCTCCCTTCCTCACAATATAAGAACTCGTGGGCATTCAATGAAGTTGTTGATCGGTCGGGTTAGAATGGATAAAAGGAAGCACTTCTTCACTGAAAGAGTGATCAACATGTGAAATTCACTGCCACAGGAGGTGGTGGCAGCTACAAACATGGACGGCTTCAAGAGGGAATTAGATAAACATATGGAGCTGAGGCCCACTGGTGGCTTTTAGCTACAAGGTATAGATAGGAACTCTCCGTCTGGGGTGAGTGATGCTCTGTATTCTTGGTGCTTGGGGGCGGCAAAAGTGGGAGGGCTTCTAGTGTCCTGGCCCCACTGCTGGACCCCCTGATGGCCCCTGGTATTTTTGGCTGCTGTGTGACAGAGTGTTGGACTAGATAGGCCACTGGCCTGATCCAACATTGGCTTCTCTTATGTTCTTATGTTCTTAACCTTTGTGCAAATTGCTGCCAGCAAGTGGCAGTGTTTTCATAGAATATTAGAGTTGGAAGGGACCTTGCAGGCCATCTAGTCCAACCCCCTGCAATCTGCAGGAACACAGCCAAAACCCCTACATACCTACAACATACCCAAAAGATGGTTGTCCAGTCTCCTCTTGAAAACGTCCAGCGAAGGAGCATCCACCACCTCCCGAGGCAGTCTGTTCCACTGCTCAACCACTCTTACAGTCAGGAAGTTTCTCCTGATATTAAGCTGGTAACAACTCCCTTGTAATTTCCACCCATTAGATCTAGTCTTGCAATCCGGAGCAAGAGAGAATAGATCCACTCCATCTTCTACATGACAGCCCTTCAAATACTTGAAGACTGCAATCATGTCCCCTCTAAACCTTCTCTTTCCCAGGCTAAACATACCCAAACTTCTCTTTCCCAGGCTAAACATACCCAACTCCCTCAGCCTTTCCTCATAAGACTTGGACTCCAACCCTCTCACCATCCTGGTCGCCCTCCTCTGGACCCGCTCGAGTTTGTCAACATCCTTCCGAAAATGTGGTGCCCAAAACTGGACACAGTTGGGCAAATCTATCTTGGCTCCAAACTTGGCCAGCATCACTGCAGGCTCTGTTCGTATCTGAACTTCAGAAATCTTACGCAGTTTGGGGCAGCGGTCAGGAGGCGCTAGCGATCTTCCCCGTCTTGTAGCTGCTAGCCTTTGAGCATTGCTGTGCCTCTTTTTTTTGCCCGCAGGAGATTGTCTTCCTAACATGTCATTCGGAAGGTAATTTCTGTCTCCGAAAAGGCATGCTCTTGATGACCTTTGCTTCAATGCAAAAGAGAAGCCTCCGATGGCCCTTCTGTCGCCTATCTTCCCTTGACCAGGAATAATAACTTGGTGAGGAGCCAAAACCTCCCCGAATCAAACAAACACACGGTGTGTGGGGGGGAAAGAGACAGTAAAGGAAGAAAAGGGACCCACTCGGCTAGATGCATATCTCAGACTGGGCCTCGGTCCGCACAAAGTGGAATCCTTCACTTCTTTGACCTCCATCTAATTGAGGTTTGGTTTTTTTAAAAAAAAATGACAAATGAGCCGAGAACTTGGACCTGCTTCTTCCTGTTGAGAGAAATGTCCTACTAATGTGCTTCTCTCTAGTTTCATTCATGCCCTGCTAACTTTAGAAGAACGAGGGGCGGCGGCGGCAGCTGGGGCTACTGACAGAGCGGATACGGCAGCTGCAAAACCCAGACATGAATTTTCAGCGTGCTCTTTTCGCCCCGCCGAAGGATCCCTGGGTGTGTGGTCAACTTCGTAACAGTCCTCTTTAGGAGGCCCGGGAAATCAGTGTGTCTGACTCAATTATTGTTATTGGTGCTCTGGGGCAGGCCACTCTGTCTAGCTGCTCTATTTTCCCGGGTTGCTCTCTCTCACTTTAATTTGTCGGCCGTCCTCACGAGCTGGTTCGAAATATGTACAATATATACAAAATTAGAATTGAAGAGGGGATCATTTGTCTTCCGGGGTGCAGAGCTTACACACTTCTATGTTGCTAAGTATGTAAAGGACAACAGTTCTGCTTCTTTTTGTAACCCGCACTAAACTGTGTGATTCCTATGAGAAGTAGGGCTGCCAGATCCCCCCCGGGGGGGGCGGGGGTTTGCCCACTCTAAGGGCCCCCAACCCACCAGCCCAGATCCAGCTACCGGGGGAAACTCCACCCTGAAAGTGCCTGAATCAGGTCAACATGCCTGGCACGATGACGTCACCTACATCGTGCTGGGCAAGTCACCGGGGGACACTCTAGCATTCAGGCTTAAAACTCTATGGTACCATAGAGTTTTAAGCCTGTACGGTACAGTGTCCCTCAGCAATGTGCCCAGGGAAGCTCCTGGACACACAACGGAGCTCCCAGAGACACAGCCTCTCCCCCCCATGCCCACTGGATGCCACGTGGGGACCTGGCAACCCTAATGAGAAGTAATGAGAGACAGCGTGAGCTAGCAGTTAGAGCTTCAGAACAGGATCAAGGACACCCAAGTTTGAATCCCCGCTCTGCCATGGAAGCTTGTTGCATGGCCTTCGGCCGGTCACAGATTCTCAGCTTACCCCACCTTGCTAGGCTGCTGTGAGGATAAAGTGGAAGAGGGGAGAACTATGCAAGCCACTTTGGGTCCCCACTGGGGAGAAAGTAAATGAAGTAAATGTAAATCAGTATATATGTGTGTGTGTGTGTGTGTATATATGTATATATATATATATATTCAGGTGGGTTGCCAACGCCATGTTGGTCAGTGGCTCCTTGAAGACCAACAAAGTTTAATTCTGAGTATAAGCTTTCATGGGTATGCACACTTCTTTAGATACACTGAAACAGGCTTTGCTGACCATTGCATATAGGTAGAGAGATTGTATGGGCTTAACAGAGATATCGGGTTCTTCTCTCACCAGACATGCTAATTCACTCAGTTCTGGCATCTGTTTGTTAGAGAGACGTTGTGTTGATCCACATTATTGTCATTTCTGCAGTGCTCCATCAAGAGATTGGTGATGAACACCAACAGAGAGAGAGAGTTGACAAAGGTATACAAAACTGTTTGTTAATCCTAGGAAAGCGTGTTCTCTTTATCTCTTGCATTTCTTGGATTCGCACGTTTTTAAATGAAGGCGTGATAAATGCTCTTTGGGCGCTTGGAAAACCAAGACTTCTTAGTCTGCTTTTCCACTTCATAGTGCTATCAAGATGCCTTGAAGAGAAAACATTCCAGGAACACAGCCAGAATAGTGTCAAGAATAATTGCATCAAGATTTTGTATTGTACTCACATCATTACCTACCGGCTTCACCTATGTTTATGGCATGTACTTTACATAAGGATGATTGCTGTGTAAAATAACAAATCTGCATTGCAAATATTATAAAGAGTACAACCAAGCGCGTTAAAGTCATAGAACAGTGGATTTCTTTGGTGAACTTATTTTATTTTCCCCATTATACCTAGAATTAAGCTTGGTTGGCTTTAAAGGTGCCACTGGACTCAAACTTTATATAAAGGGTGTGTGTGTGTGTTCAGTGCTGTCAGGTCATATGGCAACCCTATGAATGATGGCAAGTATGAATTAATGACCTCTCAAATGTGCTGTTGGTGACAGCCTTGCTCAGGTTTTGCAAACTGCGGGCCTTGGCTTTCTTGATGGAATCAATCCATCTCCTGTTGGGTCTTCCTCTTTTCCCCGCTGCCTTCAATTTTTCTGAGCACGATCGTCTTTCCCAGTGACTCCTGACTTCTCATAATGACGTCAAAGTACAAGAGCCTCAATTGAGTCATTTTAGCTTCTAGGGAGAGTTCAGGTTCGATATGGTCTCAAACCTTCTTATTTGTCTTTCTGGTGGTCCACGGTTTTCATTAAATATACGTATAATAAATATATAATAACTAATAAGTAATATAGGATGAAGACCCTGATGCTGGAAAGGTTGAAGGTCAAAGAGAAGGACGGCAGGATGAGATGGTTAGACAGTCATCGATAACGAACATGATTGAGCAAGCTTCAGCGGACATCGGAAGACAGAGGTCTGGCGTATCTGGTCCATGGGGTTGCGGAGTCGGACTCACTGTGCACTAACACAAAAATATGGTGGTAAGGTTCCCTGAAAGCGTCGAATCCGACTCAGGGCGGTGCTCACCGTCAGCTGTCCGAAGACATTTCCGTGGTCATGTGGCCGGCATGACTAAACACCAAGGTGCATGGAACACTGTTACCTTCCCACTGAAGTAGTACCTATTTATCTACTTGCAATTTCTTGCTTTCAAACTGCCAGGCTGGAAGGAGCTGGAACTAGAGACGGGAGCTCACTCCGTCATGCGGCACTCTCGGGTCTCGAACTGCTGAACTACTGACCTTCCACAGTCTGCAGTTCAGCGTCTTAACCACTTGAGCCACCACAGCTCCTAATAAGTAATGTCCTCCAATATTAATAAATAGTAATATAGTAATATAATGAAACTAGGAGGAAGGCCCGTTGTGGGAGGAAATACAATGAGCTCAAGAAGGAAGCTCCAGGTGAGTGTCCCAATTGTGGCTGGTGGGGCGGCAGAGGGAAGGGGGAAAGAGAGGGAGGCGAGCCATGTTTATTTCCTTCTGCTTAGCTATAAGGCAGGGCTGTCTCAAGTCATTTTGCTGCCCCAAGTGGGTAGTATGGGAGGAGAGCCTCATGGTAACAGGTATGGTTCCCTCCACCCCTGAGTTATGTTGATTTTGGGCTATGCAGTGGCAGCTAAGGTAGAAAAGCACCTCCTCCTATGCTGTGTCTTCTGGGTTCCAAGGATCTGGAAAGCGGTTCCATAGCCAGTTACAGGGTTGCCAACTCTGGGTTGGGAAATACTTATAGATCTGAGGGGCAGAGCCTGGGGAGGGCAGGGTTTGGGGTGCGGAGGGACCTCATCAGGGTATAATGCCATAGAGTCCATTGCCCAAAGCAGCCATTGTCTCCAGGACAACTGATCTTGGAGATCTCCAGGTGCTGCCTGGAGGTTGGCAATACTAAGGGGAGGACCAGACCTGTAGATTTGAGGGGTAGAGCCTGGGGAGGGCAGGGTTAGGGCTGTGGAAGGACCTCATCAGGGTATAATGCCATAGAGACCATTGTCCAAAGCAGCCATTCTCTCCAGGAGAACTGATCTTGGAGATCTCCAGGTGCTGCCTAGAGGCTGGCAATACTAAGGGGAGGGCCAGACCTGTAGATTTGAGGGGTAGAGCCTGGGGAGGGCAGGGATTGGGGTGTGGAGGGACTTCAGTAGGGTATAATGCCAGAGTCCACTGCCCAAAGCAGCCATTGTAATAGCTGGGAAATTTTCTGTGGGGGAAATGATGTGCTGTAGCTGGGGAACACAATGATTTCTGGGAAATCTCCAGGCCTCACAGGGAGATTGGCAACTCCAGTGACCATTTAAGGGAAGATTGGGATATGTATTTTACCTCAGGACACATTCAATGACTCCTAACAGCAACAACAAACTGCTTAGAATGTTAGAGGCAAAGGCCAATCAGGCCACATATGCAAATGACCTCTGTGTTCTGACTGGCTATTAGGGAGAGAGGAACAGCAAACTGTTTAGAATATTGGAGGCGAGACTCAGGCAATGCAGCCAGTGGATAGGGACAGCTTCTGAGTGACAGATCAGGGAGCCAACTGATTTGGGAGTGTGTGGAATGTTCAGGAGAGTCCATGACCAAAGCAGAATTATTATATATAGAGAGATGAATATGAATGCAGTATAAATGATGTAAAATGAATAAAAATATAACTCTTAGTGCTATTTACCATCACCCTTGATACACCTGTGAATACAGTTTCTTAAACTCCTATGGCATTTCGTCTTATAATAACATCACGGTGTGCTTCAGATATTATGAATATCCTAACTGGAAAGCATGTCTGGGCATGAAAAGGAATTGTGTAGCAAAGTAGAAAAACAGTGAGTAGAAAATCACTTGGGGATGGTATTACAATTGCACACTTGGGACTCTCATGCCATGGAAACATGCATTGGGAATGCACAATTGGCCACAGCTTCACATGAATCACATGTGACAACCAACCTGTGTTCTAGGGATGCCAGCCTCCAGGTGGGGCCTGGGGATCCCCCAGAATTGTACCTCATCTCCAGACTACAGAGATCAGTTTCCCTGGAGAAAATGGATGTTTTGGAGGGTGGACTCTATGGTGTAGTACCACACTGAGGTCCTTGTCCTCCCCAGGCTTCAAGTTCAAATCTACAGGAGTCTCGCAACTTGGAGATGGCAACCCTATGTGGTCCTCGTGTTCCGTTCCACTGTAACAGTGCTTCCTGTGGAAAACATTCAACAGGCTTGTAAGAATGCTGGGAGATTTGTTGTTACTGCTGCCATCAAGTCACGGTTGACTTATGGGATTTTCTAGGCCAGAGACATTCAGAGGTGTTTTGCTATTGCCTGCCTCTGTGTCATGAACCTGGTACTCTTTGGTGGTTTCCCATCCAAATTCTAACCAGGGCTAACTTTACTTAACTTCTGGGATCTAGATGAGATTGGGCTAGTTTGGGCTATCTAGGTCATGGCTCGGTGGAGAAACAACCCTGTTTATCATCGTTTAGTTGGCCCGTCACATGGAATATTTTGCCAACTTCTTTCCAGGTACAAGTAAAGGATTCCCTTGCTCGAGAGGTAGTTGAATCTGACTCTAGGGGCCAGTGCTCATCTCTGTTTCCAAGCCGAAGAGCCAGCGCTGTCTGAAGACATTTCCGTGGTCATGTGGCCGGCATGACTAGACGCCGAGGCACACGGAATGCTGTTACCTTCCCTCCAAAGTGGTATCTATTTATCTACTTGAAATTTCTTGCTTTCGAATTATTAGGTTGGCAGGCGCTGGGGACAGGGACAGGAGCTCAATCCATCATGCGGGACTAGGGTCTTGAACTGCTGAACTACAGAACTTCCAGTCTGCAGCTCAGCATCTTAACCTCTGAGCTACTTTGGCCCACCACTTTTTTCCAGGACTATCATAAAGATCAACAAAAGCAAGGGAGCTGGTAATTTATCTGAGAGTCTATTTTAGTGGCTGTTCTTGGTCGGCACAGTCTCCGTGTGAGCGGCAAGGAATTATGGTAGCTCATACTTTCCCAGGAGAACTATATGTAGAAATAGATAATTAGGCCTGCCACTCAGTCTTCCCTAACGAATGGTGGTGTGGAACAGTCGGGGCTTTAAGCTCCCTGCCATGACCGGAGAAACCTTTCTTCCAGAACCTTAGATTCAAACGGGCTAATTTATAGCGGTAAGATCTTTGCAAAATGTATGGGAAAAGATGTCCGCAACAAAACTCCACTTGCATTTTCTAAGGTGATATCATTTATTCTTCTCCGGGGGGGGGGATGCTCCGGCGGGAAAGTCCTTTCTACTCTGCGGTTTTCTTACACGCAGTTGAAAGCTAATCTGGTTTAAAAGCGAATTTGCTTGGTTAAAGAAAGATGTACTTTTCCCTGAGCATCTTGGTCTTTCTCCAAAAACCTGTTTGTGGAAGTGTTACACATGTAGCTATATTATTTGTGGTTGTTATACTCCAAAATATTAGTTAAAAATTTTGCGAGTGTGAAAAATAAAATTTCAAGGTTGAGGGTTTCTTTCTTTCTTTCTTTCTTTCTTTCTTTCTTTCTTTCTTTCTTTCTTTCTTTCTTTCTTTCTTTCTTTCTTTCTTTCTTTCTTTCTTTCTTTCTTTCCTTCCTTCCTTCCTTCCTTCCTTCCTTCCTTCCTTCCTTCCTTCCTTCCTTCCTTCCTTCCTTCCTTCCTTCCTTCCTTCCTTCCTTCCTTCCTCCATTCCTTTCTCTCTCTCTCTCCTGCCCTAATGGACTGACTTTCTTTCTTTCTTTCTTTCTTTCTTTCTTTCTTTCTTTCTTTCTTTCTTTCTTTCTTTCTTTCTTTCTTTCTTTCTTTCTTTCTTTCTTTCTTTCTTTCTTCCTTCCTTCCTTCCTTCCTTCCTTCCTTCCTTCCTTCCTTCCTTCCTTCCTTCCTTCCTTCCTTCCTCCATTCCTTTCTCTCTCTCTCTCCTGCCCTAATGGACTTTCTTTCTTTCTTTCTTTCTTTCTTTCTTTCTTTCTTTCTTTCTTTCTTTCTTTCTTTCTTTCTTTCTTTCTTTCTTTCTTTCTTTCTTTCTTTCTTTCTTTCTTTCTTTCTTTCCTTCCTTCCTTCCTTCCTTCCTTCCTTCCTTCCTTCCTTCCTTCCTTCCTTCCTTCCTTCCTTCCTTCCTTCCTTCCTCCTCTCTCTCCCCTCCCTCTGTCTTCCTTCCTTCCTGCCTCCCTCCCCTCTCTCCATCTTCCTTCCTTCCTTCCTTCTTGCCTGCCTTCTAGCCTGCCTTCCTCACTCCCTCCCCTCCTTCCATCTCCAGGAGGGTATAATGCCATGGAGTCCACCTTGCAAAGCAGCCATTTCCTCCAGGTGAACCAATCTCTGTCACCTGGAGATCATTCCAGGAGATCTCCAGCCCCCACCTGGAGGTTGTATCAAAACACAAACATTTCGTGAATAACTTATGAACAGGAGTAGATAGAATATATTATCCAAGACAAGTGGAACATTCACTTTTTTGAAGCGTCTGCTCTCCTGAAGCATCTTATACAGAAGATAAGTGAACTTTGCTTGGATGTTGTCTTTTGTATTAAGTACAGTTGGATCCCTAACCCTGTAAGAAATTATAAGAGTGTTTGCATTGGAGAAATACTTGAACCAGTGTTCCCTCTAAGCTGAGTTACGGTGAGCCAGCTCACACTTTTCTAGCCTCCGGCTCACACATTTTTGTCTTAACTCAGGAAGGAGGGCTCCAGAGCAAACTAATTTATGCAGTAGCCAAGTC
The DNA here is from genome assembly GCA_029375565.1 of Gekko gecko. Classification (NCBI taxonomy): domain Eukaryota; kingdom Metazoa; phylum Chordata; class Lepidosauria; order Squamata; family Gekkonidae; genus Gekko; species Gekko gecko. The sequence continues at coordinate 324,545,444 of JAPDNY010000001.1, forward strand.
TCTTGCTCACAACTTTAATGCCGGTAGCTCACAAGGTAGAATTTTTGCTCACAAGGCTTCACAGCTCAGAGACAACATTGACTTGAACTGTTAAGAATGGTTAAAATTGTCTTGGCTAATATATTCTTTCTACTTCTGTTTGTAAGTCACACACGGAACGTTTGTGTTTTGATACAACCTCCTCCCATGTTTTGGATATAACCACCTGGAGGTTGGCAGGCCCACTTAAACCAAACCCAGCAAAACCTGCTTCAAAATGCGCTCCTTCGACAGGTTCACTAGGCAAACGGTTCCTGGACTCTGCTCCGGCGTACCATGCAATGACGGCAGACAGTTCCCGTTATTAAAAGGTCTGTCTTTGCTCAGTTTGTAGGAATACTGGGCCTCTTATTTCCCACAATTACCTGGCTGGAACAGATTACAGTAGCCATATTTTAACAACTGCGGGAGAGCCGATAAAACTTTCTTCCCCTTATTAACTACTGTGCGACTATTGGTTTTTATGGAGGATGTTAACAGTGCACAATAGTGTGTGCGTGGGTGGGGGGGAGAGAAATCCCCCTATTGTAAACAGGCCTCCAAACAGTTGGGAAGCAATTTTCCCCGTGAGAGGTAAAAGGGGCCTTGCCAACTTCGCCAGAGGTATGCGAGGGGGTCACGCAGCCAATCGTTTAGAACAAGTCCAGTCCCCGCTGCTAAGTAAATAAACTTAATTGCAAATTTGCAGTGTGTGGAGAGAATTGTGTGTGTGTGTGTTTGAAAGAAAACATGCCATGCCCTACTCCGAAAGCTCTGCTTGCAGTTCCTGGGGGAAGGGAGAGGCCTCATTTTTTAAAAAAACAGCTAGCTGCTCAGGGTTCCCCAGAACGGTGCCTCCGGGGCGAGTGGTTAAAAATACAATTTCGATAAACAAACCTGACACGGCCAACTTAGTGCAAAACCCAAAGCTGAGGCCGCAAGGCATGGGTTTGCAACTTGTTTAAATTAGAGAGAGAGAGAGAGAGAGAGAGAGAGAGAAAGAGAGAGAGAGAGGGCAAGAAGGAAGGAGAATGGGCCAACTAATTTTTCCCGGAACAATGCACACCAACGGGTAGGGCATTGTTCAACTGCAGACGTGGTTACAGTGGCCTCCGTGAACACACAGGGGCTGAGTCCAGACTGGCAATTTGCCCCGGGAAGGGACCCGGGCCAACAACGATTCAATACCGGAGTAAATGTGACGTTCACACAGGCACATCTGCCTGGCGTCCCCCACCTGTAGCCTACCGGTGCTGTTGCGCTTCACTGCCAGATTAAAAAAACACCTGATAAAAGCCACTCGCAAATCCGAAAGCCCGCATTCGTCGCGCGTTTCTCCGCTTCCGGGGAGTCTGAATGCGCAGGCGAAAAGCCGGGTGGAAGCCACGTTGGGCACGAGGCAGCAGCGGTGTGATTGGCTGCACTCCGCTCCACTGCCCAATGCGGTGCCGGCATTGCAGGGCAAAAAAAAAAAAAATCAGCAAAATGCGCTTATGCGCACATACACCCATACACCCACAGCCAAATTAATGGGGAAATGGTGAATATAGCACGCCTCCCGGTGCGGCAGTCTGAAAGCTCCCACGCGCCTCCGTCCCTTATCTTCCAGCAGCGGCCCCCGCTGTGTGGATGGGAAAACCCAGTATAGTTTAATCCGGGGTTTTTTGCTACGACTGGCTACCGGGGCAAACTGCCAGTCTGTCCTCGGCCAGGGTTTAGGGCTGCCGGCCTCCAGGTTGGACCTGGGGACCCCCTGGAATTACAGCTCTTTTCCAGACTACAGAGATCAGTTCCCCTGGAGAAAATGGAGGCTTTGGAGGGTGGACTCTGTGGAATTGTACCCCACTGAGGTCTCTATCCTCCCCAGGCTCCATCACTTAATCTCCAGGACTTTCCCAACTTGGATCTGGGAACCCTGTCCACCCACCCTTACCAGTGGCCAGAGGTAGGGTTGCCAACCTCCAGGTGGTATCCAAAAATATAGACCGCCAAGGGTAGACCATCAAAAAAATACACAACTTTCACACGTAAACAGTAGACATCAGTCTATTGCAGTACAATAACAATAAATTGAAAATACAACAGAATTGGGGCTCACAATTCAAAAACACTGTCTGCCAATCCAAAATACAGTTTGATGATAGTGGAAAATATCCAACAAGAGACTCCTCTATATCCTTTGGCTATAATAGTGTGTCCAAAAGCCCTCAAAGTCCACAAAAAGAGGCAGAGGGTGTCCCAAATCACAAATGAACTCCTAATAGCTGAAAACGTCCTTCCCAGATATGCCAGACGTTTCAAAGCCACCTTCTTCAGTTGTACGGCTGAAAATGGAACCCAGTTTCCACAGTAATGTAGGCACAGCTCATATCTCAAATGGAATCTGTGGTTTGGGGAGGGGATGTGAAGTTCCTCCCCTCCCCAAACTCCACTCTCCTCAAATCCCCTCCCCCCAAATCTCCAGGGATTGGTGAATTTCCTGCATTGTGCAGGGGGTTGGACTAGATGACCCTGGAGGTCCCTTCCAGCTCTATGATTCTATGATTCTAACCCAGAGGTGGAAACCCTAATAGGGTTGCCAGCTCCAGGTTAGGACATCCCTGGAGATTGGGGGGGGGTGGAGTCTAGGGAGGTCAGAGTTTGGGGAGGGGACTTAATGCCATAGAGGTCACTCTCCAGTGCTTCCATTTTCTGCTGGGGAACTGATCTCTGTCGTCTGAAAATCAGACGTAATCCTGGGTGTCTCCGAGGCCCAGATTCTGCAGCAGCCTGCTAATGAGTTCCCCACAAGTCCAGGGGCCATTGAGTGGCCGTAACAGCAGCCGTCACAACTGGTAACTACAGGCATTTGCAGACAATCCTGTTGTTGCCACCCTCGCAACATCGCTGCTGCTGCTTGCTCTGTTAGAATGTCAGAGTGGGAAGGGACCTTGCAGGTCATCTAGTCCAACCCCCCTGCACTCTGCAGGAGCATCGCCGAAAGATAGCCCTACATACCTACAACGCACCCGAAAGATGGTCGTCCAGCCTCTTAACTGTTTACTGTTTTTATTGTTGTTTTGTTCTAAACTATTCAGAGTTGAACTCAACTCTGGGAAATGGGTCCAGGCGGATCTTAGCACGCGCACCCAAAAACATTCCACTCCCCCCATATAAGGCCCCCCCGACTTCCCATCCAGCCCAGGGCCCCCGGGCGGCAGCAGATATGGGGAAGGAGTCGGGTATTCCTTTATTTCAATTAGCCAGTGCCCCCTAAGAAATTTAAATGCTCGCTATAGGCCTGCCCACCAGGCGCTGTAGCTCTGTAGCCCTTTTGGATCAGGCAGGTGAGGGTCACTTCAGGTCCCTGTCTTAAAATGCCCCGACCTAGTGCAGCATTCCTGAAGAGTTACTCGGCTCAAGGAAATGTCTCATTTTATTGCAACCCGGAAACTCCCTCCTTGGCTCCCTTCGACTGGGAGGCTTTGTTAAGCGTCTGTCCTGAGAAATGTCTTCTCTCCGTCCAGACAAAAGCTCCGTTTCTTTCTTTCTTTCTTTTCTTTCTTTTTTTAAACAATAAATACTGAGCAAACAGGGGAGGGAGGCGGGGCCCACGTTCTCATCTGGTTACAGGAGTCGCTTTTAAAGACTTTTGCAGACCAGCCCGTCGCAGATCCAGACATCAGACGTCTAAATCATCTCCGGGTTGACACCAGCTGATCCTACCCGCTGCTTATAATCATGTTTTGTTCTTTCTCCCGAAAGAGGAGAAAAAAAGACCCGTGGGCTCGCGACTCACAAACTTTTTTTGCATTTCGTCTCGAGTGTGTTCTGAGTTGGCGGGACATTGCAGTGTCTGTATAGTAGGGTTGCCAACTCCAGGCAGGGAAATATCTGGAAATTTTGGGGGCAGAGCCTGAGGAGGTTGGGGTTTGGGGAGGGAGGGGCTTGCATGGGGTATAATGCCATAGGTCCTTTCTGCACTAGACCTTATATCCTGGTTCAACCCTGTCCCAGAACTTACATTCTACACTAAAGGCGAGTTCGCCCCTGTAATTATCTCGGAGTATTTTTTGTTTCCACATTTACATTGAGGTCACCCTGGTTTTGCTCCACACTTGTCCCGGGATAAGTGGATGCTGTTATAGGTAAAGGTAAAGGTTTCCCTTGCTCGAAAGCCAGTCAAATCCGACTCTAGGGTTGCGGTGCTCATCTCCGCTTCAAAGCCGAAGAGCCAGCGCTGTCCGAAGATGTTTCCGTGGTCATGTGGCCGGCATGACTAGATGCTGAGGCGCACGGAACGCTGTCACCTTCCCACCGAAGTGGTACCTGTTTATCTACTTGCAATTCCTTGCTTTCAAACTGCTAGGTTGGCAGGAGCTGGAACTAGAGACGGGCGCTCACTCCGTCATGCGGCAGTCTCGGGTCTTGAACTGCTGAACTACTGACCTTCCACAGCCTGCAGTTCAGCGTCTTAACCACTTGAGCCACCGCAGCTCCTGGATGCTGTTATAACCAAGGATACATGCAAGGTATTGTGTCGCGAGTCGAACTCCAATGAAATCAGGGATGAGATCCAAGTGCAGAAAGGACCTCAACGTCCACCTCCCAAAGTGGCCATTTTCTCCAGGGGAACTGATCTCGGTCACCCAGGAGATCTCCAGCCACCAGCTGGAGGTTGGAATGTGTCCAATTTCAGCATTGCTAAAGGCAAAAGTATTCTTTTCCGATTCCATAATAAAGGTGGTATAAATATAATGGCAACCCGGTGAAAGCGAGTTTTAGTGCAAAAGCACAACACCGAGGCTGTTGCACTGTGTTAAAAAAATTATACAAGAAAAAGATGACAACATTGGATTTATACCCTGCCCTTCACTTGGAGTCTCAGAGTGGCTTACAAACTCCATTCCCTTCCCCCCCACACACACAACAGACACCCTGTGAGGTAGGTGGGGCTGAGAGAGCTCTGACAGAAACTGCTCTTTCAGGAACAGCTGTGCCAGAGCTTGTGATTGACCCAAGGTCACATCAGCAGGTGCAAGTGGAGGAGTGGGGGAATCAAACCCGGTTCTCCCAGATTAGAGTCCGTGCACTTAACCACTACACCAAACTGGATCTGTAAAGTCCTAAAGACGATCTGATTGAAAATTTGTAGAAGAAGAAGAAGAGGAGGAGGAGGAGGAGGAGGAGATTGGATTTATACCCTGCCCTTCACTCCCCAAAGGAGTCTCAGAGCGGCTTGCAATCTCCTTTCCCTTCCCCTCCCCACAACAGACACCCTTGTGAGGTAAGCAGGGCTGAGAGAGCTGTGGCAGAAACTGCTCTTTTTCAGGAACAGCTGTGCCTGCACTATGGCTTGCCCAAGGTCATCCAGCAGGTGCAAGTGGAGGAGTGGGGAATCAAACCTGGTTCTCCCAGATTAGAGTCCGTGCACTTAACCACTACACCAAACAACTAACATCTCAGTTAACATCTAATAGGGTAAAGGTTTCCCTTGCTTGAAAGCCAGTCGACTCCAACTCTAGGGTTGCGGTGCTCATCTCCGTTTCAAAGCCGAAGAGCCAGCGCTGTCCGAAGATGTTTCCATGGTCATGTGGCCGGCATGACTAGATGCTGAGGTGCACGGAACGCTGTCACCTTCCCACCGAAGTGGTACCTGTTTATCTACTTGCAATTCCTTGCTTTCAAACTGCTAGGTTGGCAGGAGCTGGAACTAGAGACGGGAGCTCACTCCGTCATGTGGCACTCGGGTCTCGAACTGCTGAACTACCGACCTTCCAGTCTGCAGTTCAGCCTCTTAACATCTAATACATTCATACAAATTCAATATGGTCCACACAGGATGCCTTAGACAAATTCCAGCTTCCAAAAACTTCAAATACAATTCAATACATTAGAATACAGCCAAGCGGCTTTCTTCTACAGCCAAAGTCCTCTCTGGAGTAGTAAGTGGCGACGAACGCCCAGGTTCTCTTCGTTTCAGCTTTCCTTTCTTCAAGCCACTTTCCAGAAGAACCTGCCAAGTTCAGAAAACCTCCTCTTGACTGATGCATAGCAGTCTACAAAAAGTATAGAGAGGGGAGTATGTGAACACACCTGCTGTAGTGCCGTGTGATATGGAAAGCTAGTCCTTGGCATTCATTCCCAATTACCATTTTGTTTTTAATATAAAAAGAGAATGCAAAACTTATCTGCAGTCGTGTGTGGATTGTAAAAGGCAGACACCAGGTTCCACCGGAAGCCCAAGATAATTGGCTCTGCACAGCATCCAAGATACAAAGAGCTACCAAAACAAAATAGCTGTTCCTTGGCCAGATAACCATAGATCACGTTGTTTCCTCTAGAGAGAACAAGACATCTCCGGGCGTGTATCAGGGTAACTGTGTGTACGTTTGTGACCTCCCATCAGAAATAATTAGATCAACGTGATCTGAAGTGCGATCCGAGTTTTTGAAAGAGACATTTTGCAAGCAGTCAGCAATCTGTTCTAGTCTTACTCCGAGTTTCGGACCTCACACAGTCGGTCCTAGCTTGGGATTCCTGGTTCTTTGACTTGTGACTTCAAGCCAACTTCAAACACCAAAAGACAACTTAGAATCCAAGCTAGTGTGGTGCTAGGCTGCAGGAAGAGGGACAGGAACTCAGAACACAGCAAAAGAAGAAGAAGAAGAAGAAGAAGAAGAAGAAGAAGAAGAAGAAGAAGAAGAAGAAGAAGAAGAAGAAGAAGAAGAAGAAGAAGAGGAGGAGGAGGAGGAGGAGGAGGAGGAGGAGGAGGAGATTGGTTTTATACCCCACTATTTACCACCCAAAGGAGTATTGGAGCAGCTTACAATCTCCTCCTCCTCCCCCTCCCCACAACAGACACCCTGTGAGGTAGCTGGGGCTGAGAGAGCTCTTTTGAGGACTGCTCTTGACAGAACAGTTCTGAAGGAACTTGTAATTGACCCAAGGTCACACCAGCAGCTGCATGTGGAGGAGTGGGGAATCAAACCTGGTTCACCCAGGTTGGAGTCCATACTCCTAACCACTCCTAACCATGACACCGAGCAAGAGAGTTGCTGAGCCAGATACAACTCTGTCTACTGAAAGGGCTCAGCTAGACCCAGAGTAGGGTTGCCAGACCCCCTGGTGGAGGCAGGGATGCCCCCGCCCCCAGGCTCTGACCCCCAGCCACCAATCAGCTGGCTGGTAGGGGAACTTGTCAGGAGAAAAACGAAGGCCCAGGCCCTGTTGCTGGCAATGCACAGGAAGTGATGTCATCATACCAGCAACTTCTACCCTAGAGTTCTTGCCCAAATGCCACAGTGTCGCCAAGACATCTCTGTCATGGTGATGTCACTCCTTGTGCAACACAGATGACATAGCCTGGGCCTCCTCTTACCCCTGGTAAGTGCCCCCCTCCCCTGCTCCCCTCCCCAGAGTATATAAAATTCTTAGATCTCAGGCCTGTAATGTAAGTCTCTAGAGGTCTTCTGGGAACTGTTCTTAAATCAACAGCAGCAGCGACAACAACAAAAAATGTACTACCAGGGGTCATTTGGATCAGGAGCGTGCAGGAGCGGAGCTCCGGCAGTTAGAAGCACAGGAGCTCCCACCCCCAGTTCCCAGCAGGAGCACGAAGCAGCACGTGTAGCATTCCTCCTGGGCCCAGATAGGCTACTCTGGGACTGGAATGACAGCACCCAGAGTGGAAAGACAGTCCCTAGGGGTGGAGCCTGAGTTGTGGGTGTTGCCTTCTGACATACTTCTGGTTATGTCAGGGTGTGTGGCATATGCAAATAAGTTATGTTAATGAATTATGCTAATGAGCTCCTGTACCTCTTTTTCTATGAAATGATCCCTGTGTTCTACGATACCATTTTGGTAAATTCTTGGATATTTGGGGGTGGAGCCTGGGGAGGGTGGGGTTTGGGGAGGGCCCACCAAACCAGCCATTTTCTCCAGGGAAACTGATGTCTATAGTCTGGAGATCAATTGTAATTCCGGGGGAACTCCAGCCACTGCCTGGATGTTAAAGTCAACCATGAATGGATGTACATTGTATGCAAGTCTGCAAAATATCACCATACACATAAAGTATTAGACAACAAATTGTGTCCTTGAAATGAATTAGTATTTTCTTTTACAGCCGTTTTTCACAGAAGCTATTGATCATTCAATTTTTGGCTGAGTTCAGACTGGCAGTTTGCCCCACTATAGCCATGTTTCAGCCACGTTTCCCAAGTGTATTAAAGGGGGCATTCACACAGGAACATCTGCCTGGCGTTCCCCACCTGTAGGCAA